>JABMCL010003211.1:45000-62500 GCA_018857735.1 Alviniconcha marisindica | reverse complement strand
AAGAGAAGGGTTGTCTTATCAAAGATGTGGCCATAAGAGAAGGATTGTCTTATCAAAGAAGTGGTCATAAGAGAAGGATTGTCTTATCAAAGAAGTGGTCATAAGAGAAGAGTTGTCTTATCAAAGAGGTGTTAATAAGAGAAGGCTGGTCTTACAAGGGAAGTCACTAAAGAAGGCGCGGCATACATGTCGTGGTGCTCTTTCGTGCAAATGGTCTTTCTGTGACGTTGGTGGTCCGTATATTCAAATTAAAGTCGTCCATATTTTTCTCGTCATAGACGAATGAATAAATGAAAGTTAATCTAATGCGAGTAAGAAAAAGAAGAAGATATAAATCATAAAATACCACGCGAAATAATGACCGGTTACAGCGCCAATTGGATGTAAATAACCCCACCCCCACCCTCCAAAAAGCACAAAACAACAACCAACAACCAAAAAGATATAACACACACACGCGCGCACGCGCGCGCGCACACACACACACACACACACACACACACACACACACCACACACACAACACACACACACACACACACACACTTCACATGGTACATGCATGTTTGGTGTACAAAGGCCAATGGTACATGCATGTTCAGTGTACACAAAGCGGTGGTACACACATTTTCAGTCCAAAAAGGCCAGTGGTATCTGCACATGGCTTCCGCAGAAGTCCTGAAAGTCTTGGAATTCCAAACACAATAGCATTCATTTCGTATTCCGCTCGCGTCACGGACGTATTACGCGGATAAGAATCACAAAAAGTGTTTACAAGACGGCACGTACAATTTACATTGCATAGCGGCAGAGGTCAAGAGACGTTAGCGCATTGTTGACGTCACAGCAGTGATGAGGTTATAACGCGCCCGGCAATGTGTTTAAATCAAGTCATAATATGCCAGGCAATGTGTTTAAATCACGTCGTGGCGTTTCGGGCAACGTGGATAAAGATTAAACTGGAAGCGGCGGGTATTTCTGGCGTTTTGGGGTGGTTTGGGATTGGGTGGGGGGGTCGGGGTGTGAGGGTGGGGGGGGGGGGGGGGGGGGGGGAGGGGAGGCGTTCTGCGTTTCATCAGACGGGCTGCCTTAATACTTTGAGAGGATCATTGCACAAAGGCATTTTATTTGCGGAGGAGATGCGCGCTTAGATATTGGAGGCGTTTCATCAGCTGTTCCTACCACAGTTCCAGAGGTTTGGCGCGATCGTGCCTTTGGCTTCTTCAACGCCGGGTAGTCTCCGGAGAGGAACTGTCGCGAACCAAAACCCCGGGGGCGGGAGAGTGGTGGGGGGTGGAGGGTGGGGTGGGGAGAGCCTATGCTCAACGCCACGCTGCCACCACCACACTATCAACAACAACAACAACAACAACAATAATAATAATAATAATAATAATAATAATAATAATAACAACAACAACAACAACAACAACAACAACAACAACAACAATAATAATAATACGTAATATTTATATAGCGTCTAATCCAACCAGATTGGCTCAAAGCACTCCACAATTCAAAACAAGTACGAACATCACGATCAAAACATGAAACATGCATACACCAGAGAATCCAACGCCAACAGCGAAGCGCGGGCAAACATGCACACATCCCAGAGTAAGTTGGTGTTTTACGCCCAGTCAACCAGTGCGGTTATTTTATCAGGGTGATACACATCCCAGAACAATTAACGCAATCAAGATATGCAATGCAACAAATACATGGACCATGTTGTTGTACATCAGTGTGTTGTATGTTGTACACCAGTGTGCTGTAGGCCTACACCAGAGAGTGTTGTACACCAGTGTGTTGTAGGCCTACACCAGTGTGTGTTGTACATCAGTGTGTTGTAGGCCTACGCCAGAGTGTGTTGTACATCAGTGGGTTGTAGGCCTACGCCAGAGTGTGTTGTACAACAGTGTGTTGTAGGCCTACACCAGAGTGTGTTGTACACCAGTGTGTTGTAGGCCTACACCAGAGTGTGTTGTACATCAGTGGGTTGTAGGCCTACGCCAGATTGTGTTGTACATAAGTGGGTTGTAGGCCTACGCCAGAGTGTGTTGTACATCAGTGTGTTGTAGGCCTTCACCAGAGTGTGTTGTACATCAGTGTGTTGTAGGCCTACACCAGAGTGTGTTGTACATCAGTGGGTTGTAGGCCTACGCCAGATTGTGTTGTACATAAGTTGGTTGTAGGCCTACGCCAGAGTGTGTTGTACATCAGTGTGTTGTAGGCCTACACCAGAGTGTGTTGTACATCAGTGTGTTGTAGGCCTACACCAGAGTGTGTTGTACATCAGTGTGTTGTAGGCCTACACCAGAGTGTGTTGTACATCAGTGTGTTGTAGGCCTACACCAGAGTGTGTTGTACATCAGTGTGTTGTAGGCCTACACCAGAGTGTGTTGTACATCAGTGTGTTGTAGGCCTACACCAGAGTGTGTTGTAGGCCTACACCAGAGTGTGTTGTACATCAGTGTGTTGTAGGCCTACACCAGAGTGTGTTGTACATCAGTGTGTTGTAGGCCTACACCAGAGTGTGTTGTACATCAGTGTGTTGTAGGCCTACACCAAGTTAGAATTCATGGGCGACGATGAGACTTAGTTTGCCATACCGCTGAACGCAGTTTTTTTTTTAAAATTCAGTTTCGCGTTACGTCCACAAAGACCATAAGGACTATTACAGGCAGGGAGCCCAGGATGGCCTCCTCGACTTTCACGCAGCTCTTGAGCTCTGAAATCTCACGCAGAGGTTATAGCTATTAATGAGCTATAGACGTCCACAAACTACTGCCTTTGAAGAGAAAGGTAAACGTGAAAATAATGGACCCTAAGCTGCGTGCACCTGCCTCCTGCTGACTTTCATCACAAGGCAGAAGCGGTTTAAAAGTTTGTTGCGACTAATCTCGGTTTGTGACGGCGGGCGTCCTTGCCAATGAGGGGGGCGATCCGCTAACCAGAGTATGTTGTACATCAGTGTGTTGTATGATATACATCAGTGTGTATGTATGTGGTACATCAGTGTGTTGTATGGTGTACACCAGCGTGTTGTAGACCTACACGGAGAGTATGTTGTACATAGGTGTGTTGTATGTTGTACACCAGTGTGTTGTAGGCCTACACCAGAGTATGTTGTACATCAGTGTGTTGTATGTTGTACACCAGTGTGTTGTATGTTGTACACCAGTGTGTTGTAGGCTTACACCAGAGTATGTTGTACACCAGTGTGTTGTATGTTGTACACCAGTGTGTTGTAGGCCTACACCAGAGTATGTTGTACACCAGTGTGTTGTATGTTGTACACTTGTGTGTTGTGTGTTGTACACCAGTGTGTTGTATGTTGTACACCAGTGTGTTGTAGGCCTACACCAGAGTATGTTGTATATTGGTGTGTTGGGGGCCTACACCAGAGTACGGTGTACAACATTGTGTTGTATGTTGCACACCAGTGTGTTGTAGGCCTACACCAGAGTATGTTGTACATCGGTGTGTTGGAGGCTTACGTTACTGTATGTTGTACATCAGTGTGCTGTATGTTGTACACCAGTGTATTGTAGGCCTACACCAGAGTATGTTGTACACCAGTGTGTTGTATGTTGTACACCAGTGTGTTGTAGCCACCTTTTCACCAGAGTATGTTGTACATCAGTGTGTTGTATGTTGTACACCCGTGTGTTGTATGTTGTACACCAGTGTGTTTATTGGTTTTTGTACACCAGTGTATTGTATGTTGTACACCAGTGTGTTGTAGGCCTACACCAGAGTATGTTGTACATCTGTGTGTTGTATGCTGTACACCAGTGTTTTGTAGGCCTACACCAGAGCATGTTGTACACATTGTGTTGTAGGCATACACCAGAGTGTGTTGTACATCGGTGTGTTGGGGGCCTACACCAGAATATGTTGTATCAGTGTATTGTATGTTGTACACCAGTGTGTTGTAGGCCTACACCAGTGTATATTGTATGTTGTACATCAGTGTGTTGTAGGCCTACACCAGAGTATGTTGCACATCAGTGTGTTGTATGCTGTACACCAGTGTGTTGTAGGCCTACACCAGAGTATGTTGTACATCGATGTGTTGCATGTTGTACACCAGTGTGCTGTAGGCCTACACAGGAGTCTGTTGTACATCGGTGTGTTGGGGGCCTACACCAAAGTGTGTTGTACACCAGTGTGTTGTAGGCCTATACCAGAGTATGTTGTACACCAGTGTGTTGTAGGCCTATACCAGAGTGTGTTGTGCGCCAGTGTGTTGTAGGCCTATACCAGAGTGTGTTGTGCACCAGTGTGTTGTAGGCCTGTACCAGAGTCTGTTGTGCACCAGAAGCTCTTGAAATCAGATGTTGCCATGATGGCTATATACCGTACCCATCTCTCCCCAGTCCCCTCCTTTAGAGTCGAAAAGACATCCAATGACACCAGCGAGAAAACAGAATATATGCTTTTGTTGTTGTTGTTGTTGTTGTTGTTGTTATTGTTGTTGTTTTTAGTTAAAAAGATCCTGCTACTGAAGGAAAAAGCAGCTCAATGGGCTCTGATTTCAAGAGCAGTCTATCGCATGTGTTGTGTTAAAGGCAAGTTAGAATTCTGAACCAGGCAAATGGAAGATCTGCGTCAGGCGAGTTGCTGGCCTGTATCAGGGTACAGGTTTGCACCAGGGAGAGGTAATATTTATATAAATTATTAGGGTAAAGGTGGGTAGATCAGCTATTTCTGTGTTAACGGAAAGGTGTGTTATAGATCAGGTGGACCTGCATTAGGGTAAACGTACATAGATCCGGTAGGCCTGATTCAGTCAGGGTAAATGTATGCAGATCAGATAGGTTTTTATTAGGGTAAATATGTGTAGGTCAAGTAGGCCTGCATTAGGGTACAAGTTTGTAGATCAAGCAGGCCTGCGTTGGGGGACAGGTGTGTAGATCAGGTAGGCCTGTGTTGGGGTAAAGGAGTGTAGAAAAAGTAGGCTTGCATTAGGGTAAATGTATGTAGATAAAGTAAGCCTGCATTAGGGCAAAGGTGTGTAGATCAGGTAGGCATGTATCAAGGAAAGGTAATGTCTGCATCAGAGCAAAACCTGGATCAGGTTAAAGGAAAGCCGTGTACCGGGGTACTTGTATCTATTAGGTTATAGGGAAGGCTAGCTGTATCAGGGTACAGATCTGTTTCAGGTTAAAGGGAAGGCTAGCTGTATCAGGGTACATATCTGTTTCAGGTTAAAGGCAAGGCCTGCATCGGGGGACAGTCTGTATTGGGTTATAGGAAAGGAGTGTGCCAGGGTACATGCCTGTTTCAGGTTAAAGGGAAGGCTAGCTATATCGGGTACAGATCTGTTTCAGGTTAAAGGCAAGGCCTGCATCGGGGGACAGGTCTGTATTGGGTTAAAAGAAAGGAGTGTGCCAGGGTATATGCCTGTTTCAGGTTAAAGGGAAGGCTAGCTATATGGGGTACAGATCGGTATCAGGTGAAATAAAATAAAAGGCGTATATCGGGGTACAGGTCTGTTTTAGGTTAACGGATACGCATGCATTTTATTCGTATTAATCCGACTTTCAATTGCCTTCAACCAAACTGCCAATGAATTCCTTCCAACCAAACCTCGATCTCGATTTAGTCAGGCTCCTGATTATATTTTACCAAACTCCTGATTTGATTCCACGAAACTTACATTTGAATTCAACCAGAACTCCTGATTCCATTCCACGAAACTTAGGGTTCCATTCAACCAAAACTCACGATTCCATTTAAACCAACTTCCAACTCCATTTCACGATTCTCAGTTCCATTCACTCAAGCTTCTACTTTCGGAAGAAACTGTGCCTATTTTTGCTCGCCCAATTAAGAGTTTCATTACCGATTCATTACAAAGTGCACGTTCTCAACCGCTCCGTTTCCCACACCACGTCCCACCATTGAGGACGGTGCCAGCTTCTTCTGCGGGCGCGTCAACTGTCGGTTTGGCTTTGCAGGATGGTGCCGTGATAGGCGGTTTGTTTGTGCGTGTCACTGCCTGATGTAACGTACGTGCGATGTTTCAGTTTAATGCTCTTCAAATGTTTCCCATAGTTGTTTCCAGGGTGGGCTAATCTACAAGGTCTTCTGCAGATTGTGTTAGGATAAATCGTAGTTCAGGAGCTGTGTGAGAGTCGAGGTGGCCGTCCTGGGCTGTCCGTCTTAACGAGCCTTGTGGTTTCCGTGGACGTAAAGCTATATTGAACCATGCTTCGGTAGTGGTCTCAGCTTGTCCCTAATATGTCAACCGACATCCGAGGACATTAAGCAACACTACCTACCTACCTACCTGTTAGGATAAAAAAAATCTGCAACAGAATCACTGCTAGCGTGCTGAAACAAGACCCAAAACCCAAAAGGTTCAAACGAACGCTTATTTATTTTAACACGGACACAAGGTATGCAAATTTTCGGGCTTTTTGTGGCTTGATAAAGGGGATTTCCCCGATAATTTGCATATTGTGTGTCCGTGTTAAAATAAATAAGCGTTCGTTTGAACCTTTTGTGTTTAGAACTTGTGTTAGGATAAGTTGAGAAGACATACACTAATGTCACAGGTACAGAAACTTGTTTTTCAGCTGCATGCTGTAAACCAATTTAAACGAATTCATGGTCAAGAAGTCCGACACACCAATAGATAAACGGCCACACACAAATAAAAAATAATAATACAAAAATAAAAATACATACATCGATTAGCGCCGATGGGATGGGAACTTATTCATGTGCTTATTTGTTGTTGTTTCTATTTTATTTATTTAAGTCGTCATTAAAATGGAGCTTCTTTACATAGTCGAAGATGCACACAGTAATCACGGGGTCAGGTCCCAACCCTAAAAGCGTATGTGATTTAAGAATTAAAAATGAAATGAAATATAACACATGTATAATAGCGATTATATGATAGCAATGTATAATGCAACGCTCGCATGCACACACACACACACACACACACACACACACACACACACACACACACACACACACACACTGCATTTTACATACCACACACATGACTCACACACAAACACACACACACACACCCACACCCTACAAACAATACAGCATACAAAACAACACAAACACAGTAAGCATACAACACACAGACATCACGCCCACACACACACACACACACACACACACACACACACACACACACACACACACACACACACACACACACACACACACACACACACACACACACACACACACACACACACACACACACAACACACCACACACACACACACACACACACACACACACACACACACACACACATACACACACACACACACACACGTACACCACCCTCAGCAGCAGCAACAGCAGGAGAAAGCTGATATACGTAAAATGGTAGGATGGTATTCAGTGCAATGATTCAGAGATCAAATCAAGTTCTGTGAGGAAGAAAGAAAACTACAGGCTCGCTTGTGAGATTGACGTGCAGGAATCATGACGTAGACGTCTACTTAACGTAGGAATCACACACACACACACACACACACACACACACACACACACACACACACACACACACACACACACACACACACACACACACACACACACACACACACACACCACACACACACACACACACACACACACACACACAACACACACACACACACACACACACACAACACCACACACACACACACACACACACACACACACACACACACACACACACACACACACACACACACACACACCACACACACACACACACACACACACACACACACACACACACACACACACACACACACACACACACACACACACACACACACACACACACACACACACACACACACACACACACACACACACACACACACCACACAACCACACACACACACACACACACACACACACACACACACACACACACACACACACACACACACACACACACACACACAACACACACACACACACACACACACACACACACACACACACACACACACACACACACACACACAACACCACACACACACACACACACACACACACACACACACACACACACACACAACAACACACAACACACAACACACACACACACACAACAACAACAACAACAAAAACCCACCCCAAGCGTATATATATATATAGCTGTAATCAGAAATGTCATTGTCGATTCCTCAAAAAGCATCGTTACATCTCTGCAGTCAAGTCGCTGTGCCAGAACCTCCGTCTGAAATGATGCGTCTGCACTGACCTGGCTTCTTCTGCCAATTTTTTTTTTTTTTTTGGGGGGGGGGGGGGGGGGAGGATTTTACAGGTGTGAATTACCAGTTGCGCGTTCCTTGACACGAGAAGGTGTACAGATGGGGGATCTTGTTAAAGATGCATGCCCACCACAGCGCTGAGAGAATTTCCGATTTCTGAGTGGTCGACTGATTGATTGTTTGATTGAATAACTGATTGACTGATTGATTGATTGATTCCTGACTTTTAAAGCCCTGTCAACCATGAAAGTCACATGAGAGAAGAAAAACCATGAAACAAACGCACAAAAAAGCCAAAACAAAATCAGTAATAAAACAAGCAATAACAAACTAACAAAGCGAACAAATTAACAAAAACGCACGATAAAAAAGGTCGCCCAATAACAATTGAAATTCTGGTACACTTTTCAGTACGCACACCACTTAGTAACGGAATGCAAGTTGGAAAAATGAAGCTGAGTGAACCGAGAAGACACAAATTAAAGAGGTTGAATCAACACACAAGTGAGTTAATTAGCGCTTGAAATACCAACTAACTAAAAAGGTTAAATTTCTTGCACGAGGAGAAGCATACGAGGCTTTATTCTGACTGTTCCAGATTTGAAGAGATAATCTTCGATAACTTAGGGTTTTTGCAGAGGGGACCTTCATTTTAGCGTGCACAGTACTAACCAGCCGTAGAAGGTTACTGAAACAGTTGTGCATATATATATATATACAGAGAGAGAGAGAGAGAGAGAGAGAGAGAGAGAGAGAGAGAGAGAGAGAGAGAGAGAGAGAGAAGGCTCTCTGTGACTCCTGGACACCGCACCCTGCAGGAAGGACCGAGTATGGTGTCATGTAGAGAAGGTATAACAAAGTCCAAGCATCCAAGCATGTTTTGTGTTGGAAACCTTTTACTCCGACTTTTCGCCCTTACGCGGTAAGGTCGACAGTCACACGAAGCCTCACCGTCACAGATCACCCGATACGTGACGTTACTACGAGACCTGGAGGTGGGAGGAGAAAGGTGGTGACTGCATTTTTAACTATCTTCCTTCTTCTTTACCTGAGAAGCTGAAGCTGCTCCGTGCATCTGAGGTCGAGACTGATGATACGGTGAATAAACTGCGCTACGTCCCACCGACGTTTCCTGTAAACAGAGGTCCGCCGGCTTCCAGACCGGTCGTCAAGTGCACGCTATTGCCCTCGTCTTCATATCACGCTAAACTGAGTGAAAAAAGCAACGATAGGTTGTTAGAATTAGACTAGACTGACACGGTATAATCACGCTAATTATAGTGAAAATCCAACGACTGTTGTTGTTGTTGTTTTTAAATGCAGGAACTAGAGTTCAATCACGCTAAACTGAGTGAAAAACCAACGACCGGTTGTTGAAAATGCACGAACTTGAGTGACACGGTACAAGCACGTTAATTTTACGGTGAAAATCCAAGACTGGTTATTAAAAATGTATGACTTGGCTTAATACAGCAATTACGCTAAGCGTATACAGTGAAACCCAACGATCGGTTGTCGACAATTAATTACTTGGCTTATTATGGTATGTACCATCATGCTAACTTTAGTGAAAGACACACGAGCCGGTTGTTGAAAGTGAATAGATTAATTCAATTCGTTTGGGAGAAGAAGTTGTGATGCAGTATAATTATGTAGGCCAAGTCTCAAACAGTGACAGTGAGTCGGTTTGGCCTAGCGGTAAGGCGTTAGGCTGGTAAGCAGAAGGACCTCGGTTCGAATCTGCTTCGGCTCTCCTTTCTCTTCAAAAGTTGTGGTCTGTGGACACTGTCTTGTGACTTTGTCCCTCACGATTATGAAACATTAAAATGGCTCATCGCTGCCCACCTTAATGCAGAAGTCATTCTGGTGGTGACAGTGTAGCGATAGGTATGTAATCTCCCTCTCACCCCACCTCCATACCCCATCCCCCACTTCTCCCCGTCTCTAGTAAGCCTCATGCTTTCTGTGGACGCTAAGCACCATGTTCACTTACTTACTTACTGAAACAGTGGGCGGTTAAAGCCCTAGACCCTCATTCCAGTGTGAATTTACGTGGAAACACCAGGCCCCGTTGGTAGCAGGCAGGAGCGCGTGAAAGATCCCACGGCAGCGGAAACATGTTGTCCTGACGTAAGAGAGAGTTCTGGTCTGCCAATCTCCCCAGAGGTTTCAGCCAATCACAACGTCGTAAATAAGCCGAGCGAAAAAAACTAGAAGAGCAGCGGTAACCATGTTTGGCTCACAACCATAAACATGGCAACAGAGCGAAAGACAACTTGACTTCTACCGAGGAAAATAAACCGGTGTCGGCAGTAGATGTTCCCATAACCCATACCCCCCCCCCCAACCGCATTCTCCCCGCCCACCCCACCCCCAAAAGAAGAGAAGTTTTATTGATTTTTAATCTGACGAATAATTTTTGTTTAACAATTGGTCACTGGGAAACGGCGGTCAGAATTTTGTTTTCTGGAATTTTTGTCGTTGCGAAGTTTTTTTTGCTTTAAAAAAAATAAAAAAATCTTGTCTGTCGAGCAAACAAAGGAGGCAACAACACGCGCGCAGTAGACGAAAGAGGTATATCTATCTACATCCGGTCGTAAAAGAGCTGTCTATACCAACAACAACAAAGCGACCCCTACCTCCTCAACCCCCCCCCCCCCCCAAAACAAAACAAAGGGGGGGGGGGGGGGGGGGGGGGGGAGGAGTGCAGGATAAAGAAAAATGATAACGATTCCGTTTTCTTTCGGGAGATGTCAAGTTAGTCCAAAAGACTTGGTGCTCGCAACGTGACGGCATCTGGAAGTGTGCATCGTCTGAGGGCCTCCTCCACCACCACCCCCATCCCCCCTTCACCCACCCACCTTGTATGTCAGTCAGCGGGGGCTAGGGGCTAAAATGGGAAGCCTTTAAATCACGAAAACAACACACAAGTTCGGCGTTTTTTGGTGATTCTTTTTGAAAATATTTTTTAAATCAACCCCTTCAGACTGCTTTGTCTGATGGAAGCCATGTGTACAGTTACCAGATGTAGGTCAGAGCTCCCCCCTCTCTGTCTCTCTCTCTCTGTCTCTCTCTCTGTCTGCCTCTGTCTCTGTTTCTCTCTCCTTCTTTCTTTCTCTCTCTGTCTCTGTCTCTGTCTTTCTTTCTTTCTCTCTCTGTCTCTCTTTCTTTCTCTCTCTCTCTGTCTGTCTGTCTGCCTGCCTGTCTGCCTGCCTGCCTGCCTGCCTGTCTGTTTGTCTCTGTCTCTGTCTGTCTGTCTCTGCCTGTCTGTCTGTCTGTCTGTCTGTCTCTGTCTCTGTCTCTCTGTCTGTCTCTCTCTCTATCTCTGTTTCACTCTCGCCGCCCCACCCCCACACCTCCACTTTTGTGTCTGTCTGTCTGTCTGTCTGTCTGTGTCTCTCTGTCTGTGTCTGTGTCTGTGTCTGTGTGTTCTCTCTCTCTCTCTCTCTCTCTCTCTCTCTCTCTCTCTCTCTCTCTCTCTCTCTCTCTCTCTCTCTCTAAGGAATGGCTATTAGATAGTTCCAAATGGACCTAACGCTACTATCCTTGAGTATTAAAGTTTTTGAGTTCGTGTTCTTTGTCTGTCTCTGTCCGTCTGTCTGCCTTTCCCTGTGTGTGTGTGTGTGTGTGTGTGTGTGTGTGTGTGTGTGTGTGTGTGTGTGTGTGTGTCTGTCTGTCTGTCTGTCTGTCTGTCTGTCTGTCTGTCTCTCTCTCTCTCTCTCTCTCTCTCTCTCTCTCTCTCTCTCTCTCTCTCTCTCTCCGGATTTATCGGAAAGCATGTGAATCGTTTGTATGCGCGCCCGTGCGCACGCACATTTGTAGATATACGAACACGCACACACACACACACACACACACACACACACACACACACACACACACACACACACACACACACACACACACACACACACACATGCACTGTTGTCCATCAAGACACCAATCTCAACACTGCACACTGACACCATAAACTGCGATTTGAAGAGAACCTTGGCAGCACGCGTATCACGCAGGGCTATCGCTGATCGGCGTGCATGGGTCCAGTGAAAGCGAACAGGATTTGATCATTCTCACGCGTAATCTGCATCGTTTATCATAAGAAGTGTGCGATCCAGGCTGAGTAATTAAACTATTTTCGCTAGTGTTGAATGAAATGAGAATGAGCCTTTCAGGCAGTTGCTGTTGATCGCTTTTATATAACGCTGTTCTCCCCTTCTGTCGCATGTGGTTCTGAATGATTGAGTAGTTTTTCATAGCACGTTTTGAATATCCACTGAAGTGATATACTTACAGCGCTGTTTGGTTGTTACATGGCTGGTGCCACGTGACTCTGTTCGCGTCTCTGCGCTTTCTGTGTACACCATACAAAATGCACCATGTCACGTCAATTCATGCAAAGCCGCATACGTACGTAGGGTGCCAACGTGTCTAGCTGTAACCTGCCACCTGCACTTTTGGCAGAATGACCGGGATATTTCACATGCTAATGCGGTAAGACGGAGTGGAACGGATCCCGAAATAAGAGTCAGCATGGAAAGTTACCCTTAATTGGGCGAATGTTTCTTCGCGAACCTAGTTGGAAGTATTCGTCGAAGCTATATTCGGGGTCCAAAAAGCTTCGCTCAACATGTTCTGGGAACATTCGCCCTATTCGACGATCATTGCCTCTGATTGGCTGAGAGCAGAGCTCTCCTGTGGATGAAGAAAAAGAAGAAAGAAAATGGATGACGGTGTCGCTAGGTTCTCCACTCGCTTCGGAGGGAATTTGTTTATTTGTTGACTTGTGGGAGGCGCCGCCTTGTTTCGGAGACCCAGAATGAGATAGTATTTAGTTGAATTACCCTGTGAGGGATGATTAAAGTTATTGACTTGACTTGACTTGACTTTAGCCCACATTTTCGACCTGCTGTCTGCTGCGCATCTGCCGCAAGTTCGGGCCGAAGCTTGCATCTCATTACAAGCCAGTTGAGAACGAAGTAAAGTTTGGATTGTCCGAACCATGTTCGGCTAACTACAAGTTCAATTAAGAAACGAATCATAATTCGTCGAACTGTCCGAAGTATATTCGGCGAACAAACATTCGCCCAGTTAAGAACGGGCTTTAGGCTGGTAAGCGGAAGGACCTCGGTTCGATACTGCTTCGGCTCTCCTTTCTCTTCAGAAAGGTTGTGGTTAGTGGACACTGTCTTGTGACTTTGTCCATCACTTCCTACTGAAACATTAAAATGGCTCTCATCGCTGCCCACCTTAATGCAGAAGTCATTCTGGTGGTGACAGTGTAGCGATAGGTATATAATCTCCCTCTCCCCTCACCTCCATACCCCCTTCCCCCCTTCTCCCCGTCCCTAATAAGCCGTACGGTTTCTGTGACGTTAAGCACCATGTTTACTTACTTACTTACCCTCGAGAAGAAAATTTTCGCGCCGCTTATGCCGGAACTTGCAGTTATCAGTGAGTAATTTTGACACGGAAGTTATGAGCGAGCAATAAAGTAATTAACACACGGACAAAATCAACGATTTGGTAACTCGTAGACGTAAAGAATTCGTGATAGAGTAACTAACATACGACTTTTGTATTGGAGTGTAGTGGCGTGTTGAGCAAGCGCTTAGTGGAGTAAAGGACTTGAAATTTATCGGCGCGTAATTAACACACAGAAGAAGACTTAGTGGAATATCGACTGTGGTTGTTGAAGCCAAATGTGGGACATAATTAGTCTGGCGTATTGCATGAACTCTCTCTGTCTTTGTCTCTGTCACTGTCTCTGTCTCTCTCTGTGTTTCTCTGTGTATGTGTCTCTGTCTCTGCTTCTCTGTGTCTGTCTGTCTGTCTGTCTGTCTGTCTGTCTGTCTGTCTCTGTCTCTGTCTCTGTCTCTGTCTCTGTCTCTCTCTCTCTCTCTCTCTCTCTCTCTCTCTCTCTCTCTCTCAATGTTTCTGCCATTGTCTTTGTTTGTCTCTGTCTTTGTCTCTGTCTCTGTCCCCCTCTTTCTCTCTCTGTGTCTCTTGTCTCTCTCTGTTTCTGTCCGTCTGTCTGTCTGTCTGTCTGTCTGTCTGTCTGTCTTTGCTCTCGCTCGCTCTCTCTCTCTCTCTCTCTCTCTCTCTCTCTCTCTCTCTCTCTCTCTCTCTCTCTGTTTTACTCTCGCCGCCCCACCCCCACACACACCTTGGTGGAAGATAAAGTGTGTGTGTATTCACCAACTTCACCAAAGGCCAAGATCAAAGAGTTATCGTTGTTTGTCTGCCTCGCCCGACAGGTGGTGGCGCTGCGATCTGTCGCTTCCCAAGGAAGCTCAAACAGGATCAACACCTTTCTTTATACTTTGTGTATCCGCGCGGCGCGCGCGCGCGCGCGTGTGTGTGTGTGTGTGTGTGTGTGTGTGTGTGTGTGTGTGTGTGTTGTATTCGTGCTTGCCTGCCTGCCTGCGTGTGTGCATGCGTGCGTGTCTCTGTGTGTGTGTGTGTGTGGGGGGGGGGGGGGGAGGGGTGTAGGTGTGAGTGTGGGTGTATGTGTGCAGTGCATTAGCCAGTCATTTCAGCAATAGCTTGGGTAAATATTAACCACAAATGTTTTGCTGCAGAGCCTCTCATTTGCCTGTCGAACTAGACATTGAAACACCGAGCTAGTTAGCGGATACATACGAAGAATAACATCGGCAACAGTCAGCCAACGTACGACCAATGGCAGCCACGGAGAGACTGGGCAACAGCAGCCCGGGTGAGGGACCAGTTCAACAGGGTAAACCAGTTCGCGTCCCGTTGTTATGGGAATGACTTGCACTGATGAATGTGTCTGCGTCTGACGCCCGACGTAAGTAGATCGAGTCCCGAGCAGAGCGGAAATACCTGGGATGCAAACTAGAGCACTCGAAAGCTACGTCGGACTCCAGCAGTAGAGCTGAATATTTTGTTCAGGACAGAGCAGAGGGTTAGGCAATAACGCTGGAGGATCTTCGTCGTTGGAACTGCTCACAGAGAGGGCGCCCCGCTGGGAAAGTGATGATCGTGCGGCATCGCCTATCATGCCGAGGGAATAACACAAATTACTTCGTCTCCGAGGAAATGAACTCATCTTTCGATGGGCCCCCCCCCCCTTCCCCCTCCCCCCCCCCTCCCACCCCCACCCCCACCCTTTCCCTCCTCTTCTACTGTCCCCACTACCACCTCCACCCCACCGCTGCCTCTACCATCCTTCAGCACGATGCTCTGGAAGCACAATCCGGCCCTTGCTTTGAAGTCGTGTCTCGTGGGTAGTTTACTATTCTTTACGTTGCAGTTCTGGTCCAGTTGGCCCAGAACATAATGTAGGTGTGTTAGGCAGCTCGGTTGTGTGATGATTTGGTTATGCTTATGCACAGCCATGTCTCTGACGCTAGTGCGCAGTATTCGGCCACACGGCCTGGTCACGTAGCAACAAAGTGCGCAGTATTCGGCCACACGGCCTGGTCACGTAGCAACAAAGTGCGCAGTATTCGGCCACACGGCCTGGTCACGTAGCAACAAAGTGCGCAGTATTCGGCCACACGGCCTGGTCACGTAGCAACAAAGTGCGCAGTATTCGGCCACACGGCCTGGTCACGTAGCAACAAAGTGCGCAGTATTCGGCCACACGGCCTGGTCACGTAGCAACAAAGCAGAAGACAGAAAGTATTTCTCTTGTTAAAAACCTTTTCTTCAGTCCCATATACGACTCTGTGTGTGTGTGTGTGGGGGGGGGGGTGTGCGTGCGTGCGTGCTGTGTGTTGGGGTGTGTGTGTGTGTGTGTGTGTGTGTGTGTGGTGCGTGCGTGCGTGCGTGCGTGCGTGCTGCGGTGTGTGTGTGTGTGCGTCGTGCGTGTGTGTGTGTGTGTTGCGCGTGGTGGTGTTGTGTTGCGGGGTGTGTGTAGTGCGTGCGCTGTGTGCGTGCGTGCGTGCGTGCGTGCGTGCTGTGGTGTGTGTGTGTGTGTGTGTGTGTGTGTGTGTGTGTGTGTGTGTGTGTGTGTGTGCGAGCGTGTGCGTGCGTGCGTGTCTATGCGTGTGTGTTCGTGTTGTATGCGTTGAATTGTGAATGCATTTAAAGACTGTGTAAGCGCTTAGGACCTGTGCGGGTTAGACGCTGTAAGTATCCATTATTTGTATTAAGACTATGGCACAACCGACGCAAAGACTCAACAATGACGGACAGGATCACTGCCTGTGAGCACGAACACAAGCAAAAAGTCTTGCACAGGACATCGTACCGCCGCGCACGGCAGGAAAACATCGTGTGCATCTGGCAACAACACACGTAATTCAATCGAGACTGAAGTCCGTCGTCACAGTCATGGGCACGATAAGCTGGCGTCTCCAGCGTCATTTCCGGTCAAAATGACGTCTGTTTTGCTCGCTCGGGAAGAAGCCTCCCACTCATCCCTTTATAAGCATGTATTAAAATATCCCTTCACTGCCAGTATATTCAAGTCGCGGATAAGTTCGTTTATCTGTGACTGTTTCCGTGTCCGTTTTCCTGAGAGAGTTCATTTTGATAACACCAGAGGGTAGCGTATAACAATAGTAATAATACACTTAATACGCGCTCATCCACGCCCAGAGTGCTCACAGAATCCATTTCAGCCTGAAACAGATGGGGACAGGTCAGCTGGTAGAACGTCCGACTGAAAAGCTAGGCGCGATACTGACGCGGGTTCGAATCCGCGGTGCTTCAAGGGATCTTTTCTCCCAAACTCAACTTCCAGCGCAGATTCTTAAGGTGTCCGCACAGCCCCGTGTGCAGTCGCATGCATCAGCATCTGCGAGCACGTCAAAAATCCCAAACACTGGCAGTTGTCAGTTTGGACACAGTTAAATACTGCTCTCACCGATGGGAACGGGTAGCGTAGCACAATATCTTGGACGTTGATGTAGTAAGTAAGTAAACATGGTGCTTAACGTCCACAGAAACCATAAGGCTTATTAGGGACGGGGAGAAGGGGGGAAGGGGGTATGGAGGGGGGGGGGGGAGGGGGGGGGGAGGGAGATTATATACCTATCGCAACACTGTCACCACCAGAATGACTTCTGCATTAAGATGGGCAGCGATGAGAGCCATTTTAATGTTTGAGTAGGAAGTGATGGACAATGTCACAAGACAGTGTCCACAAACCAAAACCTTTTTGAAGAGAAAGGAGAGCCGAAGAGGTATCGAACCGAGGTCCTTCCGCTTACCAACCTAACGCCTTACCGCTAGGCCAAACCGGCTCACAACGGCGTTGATGCTCGTGAATGCGAGATT
>JABMCL010003211.1:35000-40000 GCA_018857735.1 Alviniconcha marisindica | reverse complement strand
CTCTCTCTCTCTCTGTCTCTCTCTCTGTGTCTGTGTCTGTCTCTCTGTCTCTCTGTGTCTGTGTCTGTGTCTGTGTCTGTGTCTGTGTCTGTGTGTGTGCCGGGGAGAGGCGAGACAAAGACGTCCATTACGCCGAGACAAGAGAAGCCAACAACGCCAAAAGAACTCACACTCCACTCAAAGTGGAAAGCAGAGCGGGGATGGAGGGTAAGGGGGGGGGGGGGGGGGAGGACAGGGGAGGGAAGGGGAGGGAGAGGAGGGCGAAACGTCGACCTCCAAACGAGACAAGAATGAGCCCATTTCACGCTATCTACAGATGCTTGATCCCGTTTAGCTACTGTTCCCAGCACCTTTCTGTCTTCGGCTCTCTCTCCACTGATGACGGTGCATGTTCGTCCGTTGCAGGCAGGTGAGCAAGGCTGAGGGCACGGCTCTGGCAGCGGAGCTGGACTGCCTCTTCTACGAGACGACGGCGGCGGAGGAGTACGACTGCGTGGCCACCGTCTTCACGCGGCTCATCGCCGACGTCCACGCCGATAAGTACGGCGTGCCGCTGCAACCGCTTTTCATCGCCGAGGAGCGCGCGACACCACGTGACCCGCTGCACGTGCGACAGAGGCCCAAGTCCCCGAAGGGAACGGCTTCAGAGAAAAAGGACGAGAAAAACCCTCAGAAGAAAAACTTCAGCAAACTGTTCAAAATCTTCAATTAGCGGACGCGGGGATCGGGTGGGCGCCACGCGCTCGCCTGGGTGGTTGCGTGACGAAGTGTGGTTGGTTCTCGGGTGAGCTGGTGGGATGGATGCTCAGTCCCCCGGCGAAAGATGTCGATTGATTGTTCTGTGGAGATCAGTGCCCGTTGAGACCACAGTGCTTTGTTAAAATGATGTCTGCCTGTCTTTGTCTGCCTGTCTGTCGGTGTGTCTGTTGCCTCTCTGTCTGTGTGTCTGTCTCTGTCTGTCTGTCTGTCGTCTCTGTCGTTGTCTCTCTGTCTGTCTGTCTCATACCTCTCTGTCTCTGTCTCTGTCTCTGTCTCTGTCTGTCTCTGTCTGTCTGTCTCTCTGTCTCTGTCTGTCTGTCTGTCTGTCTGTCTGTCTTTTTCCTCGTCTTCTCGTCTCTCTCTCTCTCTCTCTCTTCTCTCTCTCCTCTCTCCCCTCTCTGTTCCCTTGTCTCTGTCTGTCTGTCTCTCTCGTCTCTCTGCTTGCTTTGTTCTCTCTCTCTCTTGTCTCTTTCTCTCTCTGTCTGCGTCTGCTGTCTGTCTGTCTGTCTGCTGTCTCTGTCTCTCCTTCTCTCTCTCTCTCTCTCTCTCTCTCTCTCTCTCTCTCTCTCTCTCTCTCTCTCTCCATTTGTTGTTGTTTTTGTTGTTGTTGTTGTTGTTCTAGGAGACTCGGAGGGTTGTCATGTAATACTGAACTTCCAGGGTTGAAACCCAAACTTGGGTTGCTGTGTTTTCTTCCTTCACCTAACGCAAAGAGGTCTAATGTTGCATGTGTTCATTGTGTGTGTACATTGTGTATGAGGGGTCTTTGTGAACAGTTTGGATATCGGTGTTGGAGCAGTGTGTCCCACTTCTCTGTATTGTAATGCACACGCTCGCGCGCGTGTGTTCGTTGGTTTCCTTTTACTTATATTAATTTCCCGTGAGCCCGTTTGGCCCAGCGGAAAGGCACTGGACTGGTTGGCAGACGGTCCATGTTCGAGTCTGGTTCGGTTTTCCTCTGTCTTCAAAAGTTCTGGTCTATACACGCTGCCATGTGACATTGCGCCTCACAGTTAAAACTTTCACTGCTAAAAGATGGTGTACTACTAGTGCAATATTCATCCAAGAATAGTACGGGAGATATTTTAAATTGAACTAAACAGAAATACTCATTTTGGGAAATGTGCTCCATGCTGGCAAGAGTTCACAAGGCAGACAGATGTGAAGTCATTTGCCATTGACAACGTACGATGACCTAACCGTAATGGGAACGGTTACTGCTACATTAGCATGGGTGACACATCTGCTCTTTCAGTGCAGCCTCATCATCTGGAGGTGACAGAGTAGTGTTAGGTGGAGTTTAGTATTAGGCAGAGTTTAGGGTTAGTATTAGGTAGAGTTTAGTGTTAGGCAGAGGTTAGTGTTAGGTAGAGGTAGAGTTTAGTGTTAGTATTAGGTGGATTTTAGCGTTAGGTAGAGTTTAGTGTTAGATAGAGATTAGTGTTAGTTAGAGATTAGTGTTAGGTAGAGTTTAGTGTTAGTGCTAGGTAGAGTTTATTGTTAGGTAGAGATTAGTGTTGGGTAGTGTTTTCTCCTCTTCCTCCACCTCCTGGCATTTCGGTCCCCTCCAGCACTCCCCGGAAAAAGGCTTTAAACAAATCTCACAAGTTGTTTCCTTCAAAACAGGCCTACTGCCACGGGCCACAGTTGGGGAGTTTGGGGAGAGCTAGAGAAAGACATTCAAGATTCAAGATTCGAGATTACTTGATTATCTCATCAGATGAATTAAAACGTGGCTGAACATTAACCACAACACAGTACACAATAACACATATTTTATATTTTAAAACTCAAAGAACGGTTATTGAAAATATAACAGTTACATAATAATTACCAACCAGAGCTCCGGGGTCACTAGCTGAAAGATTGCAATAAACTGAGCAGCAATGTGAAGTTCTTCCTTTTTTATATTTTTTATATTTTTATATTTTTTTATTTAATGTCTTTTGACGTAAGTGTTAGAGCGAATAATGTCAAACGGATCATGTGTCAGCATAGCGGTATAGTTGGGGAAGACCGCCCGAAGATAATGTCAAACGGATCATGTGTCAAAAGTTAGCTATCAAACGGATCATGTGTCAGCATAGCGGTATAGTTGGGGAAGACCGCCCGAAGATAATGTCAAACGGATCATGTGTCAGCATAGCGGTATAGTTGGGGAAGACCGCCCGAAGATAATGTCAAACGGACCATGTGTCAGCATAGCCGAATCGCTGAAACGGCTCAGAGGATCAGTTTTAGCCTGTCCGTTCCAAATACAGCATTTTAATTCTAAACGGAGGAACTGCATCCGACAGCCAATGAGCGCCCGCCGTTTGGACTGAAGGGAATGAAAGGCCGGAGGTCACAAGGGATGGTAACTCTCGAGTAGCGACGTGGCTGAACACGTCGACCTTCCCCTTGCTTTAACTTTCAGTTTCGGCTCTATGGTGGTAAGTAAATAAACATGGTGCTTAACGTCCACAGAAACCATAAGGCTTATTAGTGACGGAGATGAAGGGGGGAAAGGGATATGGAGGTGGGGGGAGAGGGAGATTATATACCTATCGCTACACTGTCACCACCAGAATGACTTCTGCATTAAGGTGGGCAGCGATGAGAGCCATTTTAATGTTTCATAATTGGAGGGACAAAGTCACAAGACAGTGTCCACAGACCGCAACTTTTGAAGAGAAAGGAGAGCCGAAGAAGATTCGAACCGAGGTCCTTCTGCTTACCAGCCTAACGCCATTGCCGCTAGGCCAACCGGCTCACAGGTGTGGCAGCCAGTACGGTTAAAGCAGATGGGTCCGACCGCACGAGGCTCGAACGGTCCCCCACAACCGTACGACTGAAACTGCACGTGCATCAGCGCTTTGAGGCTGATAAGCGGACGAAAGATTATTCGTTCGATTCACCGCTTCGGCTCTCCTTTCTCTTCACACGTTGCGCAGTTCATGGACACTGACTTGTGACTGCCCCTCTGAGCTCAGGAGCTGTGTGAAAGTCGATGTGGCCGTCCTGGGTTCCCCGCCCCTAATAATCCTTATGGTCTCTATGGACGTAAAACACTATTGTACTTGAACTCAGGAGCTGTGTGAAAGTCGAAGTGGCCGCCCTAATAGTCCTTATGGTCTCTGTGGACGTAAATCAACATTAAACTTGAACTTTACCCCTCACAGTGAACAAAACATTAGTATGGCTCTGGTCGCTAACCACCTTGATGCAGAATCATTCTGATGGTTACAGTATAGAGCTAGGTATGCCTATAGTTGCCCCCCACCCCCCGCACCCCCACCCCCCTAATCCCCAGCTCACATCTCCTAAGATCTCAGTCCCTGCCAGTACCTCCCCTCAAGTCAAATGGAGAGAGGACAAAGGAAGCTATAACATTCAGAGCTACAGCCGGTCACCACGCGAGAGACTGCACAAAAGTGAATGAATATATATAGCTATATATATATATATATATATATATATATATATATATATATATATATTTTAATGATTGAAAAAAAAAAAAAAATTACAGTTCTTGATGGGCGCTTAGCCACTCGCAGGCAGCGTTGTTTAACCACAACTATAATACAGAAGAGAACTTTAAATGAACCGCACTGCATTAGAACCTAGGCTTCTTTGCTTGCTATTCGGGCGCCTTGATTACCGCTTGGCCAAAATGGGCCTGCGTGCACGAAGCAAACACGTCGTCGTCAATATCCACTTGGTGTGTATCAAACTCCAAGCACTGGTTTACGACATCCTTCCTTCAACCACTGCCGTATTTAGTTACGCCACAGGTCCCAGAAAACTGTCAGCTAACGAGCAGTTTTGTATTGGTACTCAGGCAGTAGGAGGTTTGTTACAAACGACTGAAATTATATCAGACGTCTGTTTTATGTTGCCATGTTGCTTACGCCAGCTGAAATATAACCAAAATCGTTTGAATCGAGACGGAACTCCTTCTCTTTTTTCTCTCTTTTTTTCTTCTGTTTTTTTAACCCAGGGTGGGTGCGTCTCATGTTTACGTGCGTGCTTGGGCGCTAGGTTGCTTCCACAGTCTTCTCAGTACTCAAACCTTTCGGAGGGCGCTGACCGCGTCGGTGGATAGCTGCGCGGAGATAAAGAGTGCCCCTTCAGTGGCGTAACCAAATCTGACAGAGTTTGGAGGAAGGTACCAGAAAGCGATGCTCGGAGTGTGGGTGTGTATATAACCACGATGCAGAAATGAAATGTCAGCACAGTAGCCAAAACTAGTGTAGCCA
>JABMCL010003211.1:0-30000 GCA_018857735.1 Alviniconcha marisindica | reverse complement strand
GGGGGAGTAGATTTGTAAGTTAAAAAAATATGCTGGGACAGTTGAAATGGGAATATAATTTATACATAATGTGTATTTATACATATTTTGATTTCAGAAAAGAAGAAGTGACACTTATGATGTAACTCAAAGTGTAATCTTTTTGCTTTCAGAAAATGGCCTATGATCAACAGTACAGGCCATACAGTCAGAACAGTGGTATGAGTTGTGTCTTATTTACTATTGACTGCTCGCTCTCTCTCTCTCTCTCTCTCTCTCTCTCTCTCTCTCTCTCTCTCTCTCTCTCTCTCACACACACACACACACAAGTGTGTGTACACACAGTGACACACACAAACACGTAACAACACAAACTCCCACAGTCACACACATGCACACTTACACACATGCACACACATGCATGCATGCAAATGCACATGCACACACACACACACACACACACGTGTGTGTACACACAGTGACACACACACACACACACACACACACACACACACACACGTAACAACACAAACTCCCACAGTCACACACATGCACACTTACACTTACACACACACACACACACACATACGTGCATGCAAATGCACACACACACACACACACACACACACACACACACACACACACACACACACTCACAAACACACACACAAATCTTTCATAGTCTCTGTATCTGTCTTTCTGTCTCTGTCTCTCTCTGTGTTTCTCTGTCTGTGTGTCTATCTCTGTCTCTCGCTCTCTGTCTGTCTGTCTGTCTCTCTCTCACTCACACACACACACACACACATACACACACATGCATGCATGCATGCAGGCACACACACACATGCACACACAGTGATACATAATAATACAAACTCCCACAGTCACACACACATGCACATGTATGCACACACACTGTATTTGTTGGTGAGTTATAGTGTACATAGTGCGGTGACAGTTTGCGTTTGCTTTAAAAAAAAATGTTTTGAAAGGAATGTGTGGATAGTAATCATGCTAACTGCTCTATATAATTTAACATGCAAGTTAAAGGACTCATGTCCTTTATTAACACTAACCCCACCACCATTCACCACCACCACCACTGACGCAGATTTAGGTTTTTCTCCATAGGGCTGTAGGCATAGAGTGATAGATCGTCATAACTAACCAATGTGGCTTTGGTTGCAGTGTTAGGTCTGGCATCAAGTTACTCTTACCTGGATGGCGTTCCCTTCAAGATTAGCACAACCTTCCGACCACGTCCACAGGTAAGGTCACTTCGTTGTATGACGTGTAGCTATGGCAAGGCTGCTCCAGGTATGTTGATGCAAAAGATTGATCAGGATGTATTGTACGAACTGTTTACAATGAAGGTTTGTCATTATTGAATTGATCAGGGTTTATGATAATGATATGAACTATTTACAGTCATGGTTTGTCTTTATTGAAGCAGGCTTTAATTTTAACAGTTCATAAATGGATGGTATGGCTCAGTGTCAAGGATGCTGGACTGAGGATCAAGAGGTTGAGGTTTGAAAGCTGGTTGAGGCAGTTGCTTTCTTCCCCTGATGTCCTTTGTGTCATTGATTAGCTCTGAGGTTGTGAGCTCTGTATCTGTTCTTGGTAAGATGGAAAGTAGAGGATTATTTTTTTCTTGGTCATTGCTGTCCTCTTTATGTGGTCATGAGTTAGGGGAGAAAGGAAAACAACAACTACCTTTTGGGGCATGAGCTAATGCTAGTGACAGCATGGTCTGCTCTTTTCTTCTTCTTGGTGTCAGACACTACATGCTTCATTGCTTGTTTTGCAGTATTCACGCATGGGTGTGTGTGTGTGTGTGTGTGTGTGTGTGCGCGCTTAATATATGACTTAGTGCCAAAAGGTGCGCAAATGGGGGGTCCAATTTTTGACTGTCAGTAAAATCCGTTTCAAACACTTTGTCTTGTTGTTGCTTTGTGTGTGCGTTCATAATTGGTCGGTATTACAGTGGAAACAATATGAGCTCCAAATCTGGAGCAGCTGGAGAAATATAATTTTTTGAAAGTGAAAAGCGCCACGAAATTCGACCCCTGAAAACAGACACGCTCACGGTGAGTGCTTTCAGTGCTTTCATTCACGTACATGACGAATCAAAACATTACCTCAGTCACCGATTTGCACAGAGGAGATATCGCTTTACACAGTGCATATAAAATCGATTATCACTTAGTTTTGTTTTTGGAGTTAGAGGCTCCTAAATATCCTCGGTCGAACGTTATGTGTGTTGAAATGTTTCATGACCTGCATCCGCGACAATCTAGTGAAGAACGGACTTTCTCTTTCGTCGAAACTTTACTCCAGTCACTGTGGTACGTCACTGCATCAGGTGCCAATGTTTTATTTTATTGCCAAATGTCTGGGTAGTTTTTAAAATATATTTTGCCATTCTTCATAAAATTGTTGCAATAAATAACGTTCAACAACGTATTAAATTAAATAAGCAAAAGGAAAAAAAAAAAGTTTTGCGCTTTTGCACTACTTCCGGTCAGCCATGTTATACATCCGGGTCATTTGCTTTTAGCACATGGCCGCATGGAAGAGACGTTCTGATATGTGAAAGGTGTGTGGTAATATTTTCGAAGACCGTAACGTTCAACTTTATTTAAACGTTCATCGGAGATTTAGTCAAATCTTCCGGTTATACAATGATATTTATATTGGTATATGCCGAATCTTTTAAAAGTATCGGAATGTTAGCATACAGAGTGAGTTTTTGTTGCTGTCGATCTAAAGTTTGTTCAGCTGCTTTCAAAAATTTGTTTTCACCGAGTTTCTTACAACATGGGTGCGTGTTGAAATCGTAATGTGCGACAGCAGATTGGTTATAAACAGTATATTCTGATCGTACTCTTTACATTTTTTGCTTGCGCTTAACGCAGTTCGTTTTGTTTACAAACTACGTCTTCAAACAAATCATCATATATGGTAGACAATTCAAATTTACGCAGGTTAAAGTCGTCAAGTTAGATGTTGAACATTACGATTACAACACGAGCTGTGGAAATAATAACGTTCAACATAATTATAGTGACCGTGCCTGTCTGCCTTCCAGAGTTCTAAAAATGTAAGGTGCCGATCTTAATAGCATTATTCTTTGGCTGTGATTTTTTAGTAATATTTATTACGATTTTTTCTATTTATTATTATTAATTCTTTCACTTTTAAGTTAACTGTTCAACTATTTTTGTCCTAGGCACCCGAGTCAACATGACCAAGAAACGCATGGATGACCGGCTGCGTGTGTGTTTTCCTGTGACACCCAAAAGCAGCAAAAGTTGCACTCACTCTTACTTGCTCCATTTTCTCTTACAAAACACTTACTTGTTTGTTAAATAATAAGTATATTTATTTTGTTATGAAAAACAAAGTACCATGTCGTCTATTTAACATTATGCTATCCACTACAACAAAATTAATGCAGCAAAAACTGTTTCAAATGGAAATAGTTATGTGACTTTATACTCTACTGTAATAAAAAGTTACTGATTTATCATTTTCATCAAGAAACAAACAGCATTGTACATCTTGTTGAAATAGTAATGTTCAACATATTTCTTACATCATTTGCTGTTTATGTCAAGAAAGCTTAAATTTGAGGGAAAAAATCATCAAATCTTCCTTGTCACATATTGTTCTATTAAAGAATAACTGTTTATGTTTCAAAATGTGTTGCTTTTTATTCATTTAAAAATGTTCAAGATTGGCTGTATGTTGAACGTTATGTTTTGCAACAAACTATGCGTAGCATGCTGTTCTGTGTGACACAGAACAACAACAGTTTACTTGGTAATACTCATGTGGATCACATCTTGTAAGATCAGTTGGGTTTTCACAGTTTACTGCATGATTAGCAGCACAGTGATGTGGGCTTGTTGTAATGTGTAATGTTCAACATCTTGTCACAAATCACACTGAAAGTCAAATTTCTCAGGAACGAAGAGCAGCACTGCCTTCTCCCTTCATTGGTGGATGACTTCACATGTGTTCATTCAAAAAATGCATTACTCACTCACATCCTGTCAACTTTATTTTCTAGTACCTCTGTCCTCTTTTCTTGCGCACCTTTTGGCACTAAGTCAAATGCGCATGCATGTGTGTGTGTGGATCTGTGTATGTGTATGTGTGGATTTGTGTGTGTGTGTGTGTGCTTCATGTATATGTGCATGCATATGTGTGTGTGTGTGTGTGGATTTGTGTGTGTGTGTGTATGTGTGGATTTTGTGTGTGTGTGTGTGTGTGTGTGCTTAATGTATATGTGCATGCGTGTGTGTGTGTGTGTGTGTGTGTGTGCTTAATGTATATGTGCATGCATATGTGTGTGTGTGTGTGTGTGTGGATTTGTGTGTGTGTGGATTTGTGTGTGTGTGTGTGTGTGTGTGTGTGTGTGTGTGTGTGTGTGTGTGTGTGTGCTTAATGTGTTGTGCATGCATATGTGTGTGTGTGTGTGTGGATTTGTGTGTGTGTGTGTGTGTGTGTGTGTGTGTGTGTTTGTGGATTTGTGTGTGTGTGTGTTTAATAATATATATAATATGTGCATGTATGTATGTGTGTGGATCTGTGTGTGTGTGTGTGCGTGTGTGTGTTTGTTTGTGCAAGCACAAGCTTGTTAGTCTTAAAAATGATGTGATGATGTAGTTGTGGTGAATCAGAATGTGACTTGGCCCAGAAGTGAAATTAACACACTGCTTGTGTTCATATTGCAGCCTGAGCTGCCTCCAGAGTTGTTAACTGCATCTCAAGGATGTGCAGCATTACACGAGGAGGTAATGTATTAATGCTCATACACTCAGTTCTTTTGTCAGTGTTCAGTGTCAAATTCATTCATCATTAGCAGAAATGGAATTGGTATCAGGTGTTTGTGGGGAGTCGGGGAAGATTGCCAGTTGTTTTCATCAATTGTAAGATACACCTTCACAGTTATTCCAAATTCTGTGTGGCTTTCTCTCTCTCAGTGTGTGTGTCTTGTGTGTGTGTGTGTGTGTGTGTCCCTGCCTCACCCTGTTTCTCTGTCCCACTCTCTGTCCCTCTCTCTGTCTCTGTGACTGTCTGTCTGTCTGTCTGTGTCTGTCTGTCTGTCTGTCTGTCTGTCTCTCTCTCTCTCTCTCTCTCTCTCTGTCTCTCTCTCTCTCTCTCTCTCTCTCTCTCTCTCTCTCTCTCTCTATCTCTCTCATAAAAATATAGAGGGGATCAAGGAGTTTGCCCAGATCCCAGAGTGTGTTTCTGCTTTTGTACTGAATTTAATTTGTTCTGATGTTATTGTAATTATTAGTCAATGTCAGCAGTGGTGTCCATGCCATTTGGATGCTGTGGAGAAAATGTCATTTTGCATATTTTCTTCTGGCAAGGTTGGGGGGTGGGGGGGTGGGGGGTTAGAGTTAGTCAAACTTCCAGAATTATTTCATGGTAATAGACTGCACAAAGGTGTATGATATCATCAGATGCATGGGTTCTGTAGGGGTACAAATATATTTTATTCAGCCAAATGTCAGTCATTTCGCCTCATTTAGCATCCTTTACACCAGGGTAGGAGCATTTAAAGCCAGTTTTTAACAATTTAATGCTGTTACTAGATGAAAATATTGCAACTACTTGGTAATTTAAGGCGCAAAGAACGTAATTTTGCAGCAACAACAGCAAAATGAGAATCGTACAGATCACCCCCAGCTACCATTGCTGTTCCTAGGGTTGATTGACCACTACTACCTGTGACTGGTTTCATTGGAGAGGGTCACTTTTTTGCATCATGTTTTATTTTCTAACACTGGAGTCACGCTTCAGTGCTGATGTTTTGAGAATGGGTCAGGTGTCTTATGTACATGCTTCAGAAACACCAGTGAAAGTTCTTATGTTGGCAGAGAGCAAGTTCAGGGTGGTCTCTTTTATCAGCTTTGCTGACATAAGAAAATTTGGATTATAGAAACATCTGTGGGCCAAGTTGTTGGAATAACATGAAATTGAAATAAATGGGTTGCAAATGGTACAGCAAATATTCAACAAATGGAATGAAGTTTCTTTTGTTGTTTTTTAAGTTGTGGCACTGTTATCTATCAGGTATCATTGTTAAATATGTGTTTTCCCATTTGTCTGAGTTCATTTCAGAAAGTGTGTTTGGTGTTAACGTACACAGGACTGAATACTACACTCAGTTCAAGCAACCTGTTCAGGAGTGTCCTGTTCTGTTGCAGTACGAATATGACACGGAGGAAGCTGTGCTGGCCTGGTCGAGGGCGCGCGAAGAAGCCAAGGCCAAAGCCATCGCTGAAAGAGAGGCTACAGCGGAGCGGGCGAGAGCAGCTCTCGCAGCTGCCGAATCCAGCTCCTCAGATTCTGAGGAGGATGCACCGGAGGTTCCCCAGCACCCTGGGGAGGGGGATGCCACACGAAAACCGCTGCAGCCCCAGACGCAGGCGGTGAAGCCTCCGTGGCAGCTGCCGGTGTCCGCTGCGTCGGTGAGCTCCACCATCTTGACGCCCATGCCCATTGGGTCAGCCGGGGCCAAAGTGCAGTCTCCTTTGGCGCCCAAGGCCCAGCTGGACCTGGCCCTCTTTGAACAGGAGGGGGACCCCTTTGACAACCTGGAGCTGCAGACCATCAATGACATGGAGGAGTTGCGCACCTTGCTGGTGGGGACCCACGTGGGTGGGGCCCCTGCAGGCAGAGTCGGCCAGGACCAGTCCCAAGGCCCGCAGAGCCAGGCGGCTAAAAACAGCAGTGAGGTGGACAGCTCGCCCGGCAATGTCAGCGGCAACGCAGAGGAGGCATCGCCTGGCCCAAGCTTTGTGGTTCTGGAGACTGACAGCCTTTATGTGAACGTTGTTCCCAGGCCGTCAAGCATGATGGCGTCTGGCAGTGAACAGTCCGGCGGTGGGAATGATTCGGGACTGGACATCTCCAGCGGCCCCAGTGGCAGTGCCAAGGACCCAAACTTACCCCCCTCCTGCAGTAACGCTGGCTTTGTGATTGAACCTACAGGCGATGGGGACTATGTGCAGATCCGACCCGACTACTCCCAGCAGTCAGTCAGTTTCCAGAAGGACTCTGCCCCTATCTACAGCAACGTTGGCCCGGGGGCGGAGTCCGGTGTGAACACTGAGCTGCAGGAGCGGTATGCCAACAGCAAAGTGTTTAAGCCTGTTCTGCCTCCCATACAGCCTCGTGGACATAGCTTGGTAGGAGATCAGGCTCTGGAGGGGGCAGCGGGCACCACGGTCAACGCCGCCTTCAACCCAGCGGGGCAGCCGTCTCTGCCGCAGACAAACAGTAACTTTGGTGTCGCAGCCGGTGGGATGTCTCAGAGCGCTCATGTGATGTCAGTGTCAGCTTCCGGTGCTCTGGACGTGCCTCAGTCAGACTTTGCAGGGGGGGATTCGAACCACACCTACTCCAACGTACCAGGTTTGAACCCCAAACCCAGCACGGTGGCGCCCAGCCCGGCATTCAGCAACAACCTGTACAGTCGCTATGGATATGGGGGGTCCGGGTCCCCATCTCCAGTGAACCATCTCGTTGGTCCCAAGAGGGGAGCACTGAGGAGTGCGAAGAGTAACCCTGATCTGTCGGTGACTGGTCACAGTGCACTCCCTGGAACAGCACAGTCCGTCCCTCAGGTGACTCGCTTATTCTGTCTATGTCAGTATGTCTGTCTGCCTGCTTGTATGTCTGTCTACATACACATGTCAATCAGACCAAAAAAATCGTGTTTGTCTGTTTTGTAGGATGTCTTGCCAAATGTCCCTCAGGTGACTCGCTTACTCTGGCTACGTCAGTATGTCTGTCTGCCTGCTTGTATGTCTGTCTGCATACACATGTCATTCAGACAATTTTTTTCTTGTTTGGTTGTCAAATGTCCCTCAGGTGACTCACTTATTCTGTCTACATTAGTATGTCTGTCTGCCTGCTTTATATCTGTCTGCATACACATACATGTCGATCAGACTATTTTTTACTTGTTTGTCCGTTTTGTAGAATGTTGTCAAAATGCTAAGTTTCTACCCACCAAAAGGTGTTTGTGCACAGCATTTGCTGGCTTGTGTGGCTTCATTATTGCCACTGGCTTGTGTTCACTTGTGTCGTAACTTATGCTTTGCAGTTACGGAAGTGTCTTCACTGTCTAACCGTATTTTCACTCGAGTCATGATTGTTTTGTGCTTTGCAGTCATGGGCGTAGCTTCATGGTCTATCTTCATTTCCAGTTCCACTTATGTCTTATGTTTTGCACTATTACAGTCATCTTTCTGTGGAGTTTTATTTACACTCAAGTCTTAAATTTTAAATTGTTTGTTTTGCTGTTGTGGTTATGGCTTCATCATCTGTCTTATTTCCAGTTCCAGTCATGTCTTAATTGATGTTTTGCATTCTGCAGTCATGACATGGCTTTATTGAATGTCTTTATTTTTAATCATGTCTCTGGGTATCCCATTTTTTAACATTATAGCATATATTTTAAAAGGGTATTTTCACCCTCTTCAAAAATTCTAAAGGGTACCTTTTTTCTTTTTCTTTTTGTGTCATTTCTTTTTTTAACGGCAGCTTGCAGGAATAGAGAGAGAGACACACACACACACACTGAGACAGAGAGAGAGAGAGAGAGAGAGAGAGAATTTGCAATCAATGCAGAAGTGTTCATGGAAATGTGTGTGTCAGGGCACCCCATTTTTGTGCAGTTACTTTATCCATCAGATCTGGAATCAGGGAGATTGGGCAAAGGTAAACACAAAGGCTGCTTCAAGCTGGGAGTAAAGTGCTGTTACACTACAGACTTGTCTAAACTTCCTTCACACAGGACCTCAGCATATGAACTTGGTTGCAGCTTTGACCATACAGCATCCTAGTGGCCTCTGCTTTTTTCACGTTGTGTTGGTACTGAATGCTGAAATTTCACTTAAAACCCAGTACAGATTTGTTTTTCATAGGCTTAATTGTTTGAGCATAACCACAGACTACTTTTGTGCAAACACAGCACTTCACAGTTCACTGTGTGGCTGTCCTTATGTAGATTAGCCAAGTCAGATTCACATCATGAAGAGCCATGCACTCCTACAACACTGAACTAGGAGTTTTACCTTTTGTTGTAGGCCTACTGAATTTGGGTTTGTTGGTTGAGTCAACACATTGGCTGAGTCTTCAGAGTAGTCTTGCTTTTGTTTTGATGTACTGATAAGCCTTCAGGAGAAATAAAATCCAAGGAGACAGTTGGAAATTCCTGGACCGTTTTGAAAGTTATTCTGGGTCACAAATATCATCACAATTATTAAATGAGGTCCATATCTACCAATTACAGCCGAAATCTGCAACAAAAGGTGATTTTTTTCATATATTTTTGTCTTTGATTATTTTGAGTCGGCGTCACGGATTGCAAATGGCGAACGAAGCCGATGAAGTGCTAGTAGGTAAGTGGCCTCGTTCAGCAAGCTGTGCCAATTAAAAACCACGGAAAATATATGGACAAAATTGCAACCTGAGAACGTTGAGTCGTGAGTACAATTGTCTTGCCAAAATCGGCACTACTGAAGCATTCACTTTGTTACTGGGAAACTAGGTCAAAGGGCAACATGCGTCAACTCGAACTGACAATCAAAGACAAAAATATATGAAAAAAATCATCTTTTGCTGCGGATTTTGGCTGTAATCGGTAGATATGGATCTCATTTAATGATTGTGGTGATGTTTGTGACCCAAAATGACTTTTAAAACGGTCCTGGAATTTTTGACCATCTCCTTGGATTTTACCACCTTCAGCACCATTGGGATAAACACGCGCACAGCATTCACATTCACTTACATTACTAGTTACAGCTCATGTGATTGGATAAAGTCAAAGGCAACAGCCAATGATGAATGAACATCAAAAAGACATTTTAGTCACTGATCCATAGCACATTTGGCAATGTGCATGACCTTGCTGTTTGTGCCACTGCAGCTTCGAAAATCTGTTAAAGCTGTTTACGTTGGGTTATTTGTCTCAGTTAAAAAAAAAATGTGTTGTTATCACCTGCCCGACAGATTTTTAAGGAGAATTTCACTCCTTACTAAAATACTACAGATTTTAAAGCTTAAATTTCACACACACAGAATGAAAGTCTAAAAGGTGAATTTGAGGTCTTACTCATAGCCTTAATGTGTGAATACACACATATATGTTGTTGTTTTGGGGGGGGGTTCAGGAGCCCTGTGTTTGGCATGTTTTGTGTCTTGCCATCAGCATGATCATGGTCATAACTTCATGATCAGTCTCCTGTTTTCACTCCTAAAGTTTTGTGCATGTGCTGTTGTCATGGCTGTAGCTTCATGATCTGTCTTTGCTTCCAGCGTTAATTTTTGTGTGTTTTGTTGTCATGGATGAGGCTTCGTTGTTTTTCTTTATTTCCGCTCGGGTCTTAAATGTTTTTTTTGTGTGTGTGTTTTGCAGCCATGGAATCCTTACAAACCACTGCCTCCCACCCCAGTGTCAGAACTCCGATCCAGTTCGTCATCGACAGAGAGTTTACCCACTGACCACCAGCAGAGCCCGTCCCCACGCATCCCCTCCACCACTTCCACCATCACCAACTGCATTGCTGCCGCTCCAGCAACACAGCCCGAGCTCGACCCCTACCACAGTCTTTCCAGCGATGGGAAAACCTTTGTCAACAACTTGACTGCCATGGGCTTTTCAAGGTCACGGGCATCCCGCGCTGTTGAGAAGTTTGGTCCTGATGAGAGAGAGGTAGGTCTGCTCTATTAAAATAATTCAGTGCTTCCAGTGCATTTTGCTGAACATTTTGGTCAATTTGCAGAGGGTTTGTTGGGAAACAGCGAAAAGAAAGAGGAAAGAAACTAGCGCCCTTTTTGTTCTGTGTTCAACTTAAAGTTATAAATCACAATCTGTCTGTGGCATTTTTGTGATCAACATTAGGACTGGATCATGCTGGATTTGGACTGCCGTGCTAGTGTTGTGATTACTGTGATCGTCGCTTCCCAAGGCTAATGCTTGCAGCATGGACAGTAATTGTACCAAGTTGTCACACTCACAGTCACAGTGGGTGCTACAATGTAAGTTTTATGATCATTATCATCTTCATCCTCAGAAGATTAATGCTTGCGTTGTGTACATATGCAGTGTATTAAAACTGCAATGTGTTAAGTCAGTATAGTTTTATCATCCCTCACACGAGTCACAGGGCAATGCAGCTGACTACTAACTTACTAAGGGTAAAAAAAAAAGAAGTGAAAAGAGCAGAGCAATGTCAAAAGCATTTAAACTGATAATTATAAACAGACATACTGGATTAAAACAAACAACCACACAAAAAAGTCAAAAAAGAAAGTCAATAATATAAATGATCACAAAAGAAAACATATCCCTGCAGCCCACTTCCTCGGACACCTTCATACCCACACACCCACACCCACACACATACACCCCCCCACCCCCACACATACACACACACTCCTCACCCAACCTACACACACAAACACACACACACACACACACACACACACACACACCACTACTATCAATATCATCAACCAGACACACTCATACATTGCTGGATCTTTGCACACCACTCAATCCTAATCACACAGCTACCCTCGTGTTTGTGATAACCATAGCAAGTGTTTGTTACAGCAGGTGCTGGATCACCTGTTCAACGTGGACAAGCTGGTGGAGAAGAAGTTCACTCCGGCACAGGCTGAGACAGGACTGCTGCTCTTCAGGAATGACATCAACAAGGTCAGTGTGGGCGTTGTCACGCTTAATGATCTTGTAGAGATCACAAAGGTCTTGCAAAAATAGAACGCCACAAATCACATCCAGAGTATGGGCCATACTAGCAGTGCCTCAAGGCTAAAGTGTATATTTAGCCAAATTCCATTCTGTTAACCTGTACTGCAGCTAGTTTATCAAAGGATGTTGATCTGAACAACACGTACACCATATCATGGAGCAAGTAAAGCAGCATGTTTGATAACGATTATTAAATTAAAAATGTGTCTTCATGGTTCTCCTTGTCATAGCCAAGTCAAAGTTACTTAGCCACATGTTCCTAAAGCACTGTGAACTATGAGTCTTACCTTTTGCTGTAGGCCTACTGAATTTGGGTTTTGCTGGTTGAACAAGCGCCTTGGCTGAACCTTCAGGGTATTTTTTGTTTTGATTTGGCAGACTGGTTAGCCATGCCTTCTGTGTCATTGCTATAAATGTACACACAACATTCACTTTTACCGCCCGTCCCTAATAAGCCGTACGGTTTCTGTGGACGTTAAGCACCATGTTTACTTACTTACACTTTTACCTACTGCTTGTGTGATTGGGTAAAGTAAAAGGCAACAGCCAATGGCAGTGAATATCTAGAAGGCATTTGAGTCACTGATTCATAACATTTGATGCTGTGTAGGTTTGCTGTTACTCCACTGCAGCTTTGAAAATGTGCTGCATTGTTTATGCCGAATTGTGGGTCACAGTGAAAAAATCGGTGGTCATCCTCACTCATCAGACCAGTTTTTAAGGGGCTTTTTTTCACTCTTTAATATAGATTTTAAAGGGTAAATTTTGCATACAGATGGAAAATCTAAAGTGTGAATTTCAGATCAACATGTGCTGACCGTGTTTGTGAAAAATCAGATTGTAGCAGCCCACACAGTCACAGCTACTTCAGTACCTTTTAGCAGACTACCAGCACAGGAGCCAGGACATTTGTGACCCTCTTCCTCAAAATCAGCCACAAGTCGCATTTGGGGTATTGTTGAGATGTGTATTGTTTTGAAAACTGCAGCCCCTGCAGATTATTTTGGTATTGAAATGAAGACTGCAGTAATAGAATTATTGAAGTTGTTGCTATTCAAAGTTGCTAAGAATTATGGCAGCCATTGTGAGAAAACAGCCCTAAATGATTTTGAGTCATTTTGTCTCTTTTTCCATAACAATTGATCTTTTTTTGTGGTAATAAATTGGACAAAGGTGTACAACATTTGGGGTTATGGAGGGGTACAAATGTATTATGTTTGGCCAAATAGCAGTAATGTTGCATAACATTAGCAAGGGTGGGAGCATTTAAATCCTGTTTTTAACAGTTTAGTTCAATTTGTAAAGGAAAATATTGTAACTGCTTGATAATTTAAGTCCTAAAGAACATAAAACTACAAAAAAAAAAAAAATACCCAGATCAACCCTCAGGAGCTATTTCTGTCCCTAGGGCAGATCAGTAGCTGCAACTTAAGACTGGTTTTGTGGGTAAGTAAGTAAGTAAGTTGGTGTTTTACGCCCAGTCAACCGGTACGGTTATATCAGGGCAATGGTTTTGTGGGAGAGGGTCACATATATATGTGTGGGTGGACTGTATGCACCAGTGGGGCAAGCCCTTCATTCTCTGCTCTCCTGTGGTGCAGATTTACAAGACTTCTTCTTTCATGGTGCTTTAGGTCCACAGAAACCATACAATTTGCAAGGCTGAATTCAAACCCCTTTAATATCTCATCATTCTTTTGTCTGCTTACTGTTAGTGTTACTGTTGTTAAGTTTTAACTTTTGTTAGTGTTACTGTTGTTAAGTTTTAACCTGAAATCATGATCACCCTGATATAACTGTCCTGGTTGACTGGGTGAAAAAAAGAAGAGAGTTACATACTTGAAAGCATGAAGGCAGTAGACTCCAAGAGTGGTAAAGATGTACAGTTTTATGAGTTGTTTTGGTTTCCCCTAGGTTAAAACATCATTGTAAAAAGTGGGTGCAGCAGCTGTGAATGTGTGCATTGTTTGCTTCAGGCAGAGCAGTTTCTGGACCTGTACCAACAGTTCATGGAGCTGGGTTTCACAGGTGACCGCATCCAGACAGCTCTCGTCAAACATCAGCTGGACCGTGACAAGGCCCTGGACTATCTCACCGCATGATTGTGGCTGACCGAGGCATGCCTGCTGACTGGTCACTGAGCTGGGTTTCATGCGTGACTGCATCGAGACTGCTGTTGTCAGACATCAGGTGGACCATGGCAAAGCCCTGGGTGTCTCACCAAATGATTGACCAGGCCATGTGTACCGACTGGTCACTGAGCTGAGCATCATGGGCAACAGCATCTACAACGTTTGACCGTTCCCAGTCTCATCCAACATTCGCTGGACAGCATCAAAGCCCTCGCTTGCTTCATGGTGTGATTGGTTGTGTCTGTTGTGCTGACAGAAGCTTGAGTGTCAGACTACTGTACCCTGGGAACTTGCTGCGAGTTGCCTTGTAGTCCAAAACTCAACACGGAGGGCGACAGAACTGTCCAGCTCTGTTCTGGTTGTCCCCCTTCTTGGACGCCTTCACCGGAAAGGTCAAGCCAACTACGAAAAGAAGCTATGCTGCTCATCGACTCAATCATTGCATTAAAGTGATAGGCCCTAAGGTGATTATCTCTGAAGAATGGCTCGGGGGAACATTTCAAGCATGACTGAATCATGCTGTGTGTCATCAGTTTCAGGTGTGCTTTGCTGTTAAACTGTTTCATCATCATCCAAGAACAAGGTCATACTCTCTGTGGCTATTCACCACCAACACCGCTTGTGTGCAACTGGTTTTTGATGGCTTCTCAGTCTTTTTGTGTCACCTGATTCATGGAGTTATTTAGTGACACTGAACCAGCCTCTCATCCTGTAAAGCGAGTGTAACCTTCAGGGCTTATGCAGAATTTTTGCTTTCAGAATTCCCAAAGGTTTCCTAAACTTTGCAACCATTTTCCCAAACCTAGTTACTGCTCAGTTTCATACACGCTTTGAACACTCGGGTTTCAAGTTATATAAATCTTTTACTTTCCTTTCATTGTCCATCGTCTTGTTTTGGGGTGTTTTTTAGTTTTTTAAATGGCTCTATCCTCCCCTCTCCCCCCTTCCTACTCCCCCACCCCCATCTGCGCACTGAGCATTCAAGTTAATGGCACCATGCACTGTAAATGTGGACATCATCATCATCATTGTTTGGCCTCACATCTCCCCACCCCACCCTCACCCCTACCCCCTACCCCCCACGTGCCACCCCCACCCCAAATTCCCCTTCTGCAAATCATTAAATTGTTGACTGTTAGTGTTATGATTTATGAAATCCTGAACTTTCCAGGACCTTGACCAATTTCCCCCAAATTTTCCAGGCCTGGAAAAGGGCACCTCAGTTGTTTTGTTCTTTTTTGCTTTTCTTCTCTTTTTTTCTCTCCTCAGTTTTTGAAGACTGTATGAACTCTGAACCTTGCGTTTTTAGGGTGAAGCTGCATGGTGTTCAGAGATGAGAAAACGTGACGGCTTGAAGCTGCCACTGAAGTGGCTCACGAGACTGTTAGTGTTAGGATAAAATTAAAATGGTCACCTGCAGAAACTTAGCTATTAGACAGCTTGATGCAACTTAAACTGCACGGTGCCCCCTTGGCTCGGACTGTGTCACAACACTTTAGAAGACCAAGGTTACATTAAATGCTGTGCGCTGCGTAGTGATACGGGGATGGTTTTCAGCCATGGGTAGCTCCTTGCATAACCGCCTCCACCCTCCAGAAACGGAGATAAAGCCTCAGCGGGTGGCATGTGGCTGCCCATGTGGCAGGGTAATAATAAAGCCTCACAGGCATTCCTGTCGGTGTCACCCTATGAACAGACAGTCCCACAGACAGTCCTGTCAGTATCACCCTATGAACAGACAGTCGCACAGACAGTCCTGTCAGTGTCACCCTATGAACAGACAGTCGCACAGACAGTCCTGTCAGTGTCACCTTATGAATAAACAGTCACACAGACAATCCTGTCAGTATCTCCCTATCAATAGTCACAGAGACAATCCTGTCAGTGTCAACCTATCTATAAACAGTCACACAGACAATCCTGTCAGTGTCACCCTATCAATAGTCACAGAGACAATTCTGTCAGTGTCAACCTATCTATAAACAGTCACACAGATAATCCTGTCGGTGTCACCTATGAATAATGAATAGACAGTCACACAGATAATCCTGTCAGCGTCTCCCTCTGAACAGACTGTCACACAATCCAGTCACCCTATGAATAGACAGTCACACAGACAGTCCTATCAATGTCACCCTGTGGAATGCGTTTGTCAGTGTAAAGTTGCATATGCTGGATGATCCCCAGAGTGTTCTGCTGGGGAACGCTACAACGAGACTGCCCATCTGGAGAGAGAGAGCCTTTGTTGATATCACCAAATGGATCCACTATAGTTTTATTACAAACACCAGTTTACACCATTGTGCTTCCTAAAATGTACCCATTGTTTAGGCAAATAGCTGGAGATGTGAATTAACTGTAGCGGTCATTGAAAGCAGTGGGTTCATATTTGGAGGTACTGTGATGTAAGCTGATGATGAACATGTGATCTCTTTGGACAACGTGGACAGAAAGAAAGGGCCTCTTGATTCATCGTTGGAAGTAACTTGTGCAACCTAGGAATGCATGCATGGCATTCTTCGGTTCACTGTTGGACTCCAGCTGTTGTTTTTGATCCGGACTCTAGTCTTGTGGGCTGTCTTCAGCAGCAAGGTGTATTTCATTTCCAGGCTTGGCTGCATGAACCACCCTGCTGGGCCACTGAACGTTGACGGTGAAAGCGGTAACAGCTTCAGACAGATCTCCTCATGAACAATGTGTATTGAGTGTAGTGGGGCAACGTCACTGACTGGCGGCTAGGGTCTGAGCTGCCTGGCCATTCTTCATTCTATTTTCCCTCAACAAAAGGAAATGTGTGTGCTGTGTCCTTGCCTTTTTCTGAGGGGTTGGGGGGGGGGGGGGGGGGGGGTGTTGTTGTTGTTGAAAGGGGGCCACTAGAGGAGAGGGCAGGACTGAGGGATTGATGCTTTGCAGCCAGTTGCGAATCCACAGTCAAAATTAACACACAGAAAAGTACAACTGTTGGGCAGTTGACAAGGTGCATAGTGGTACCTGCTAAAACAGACTATCGCCTGTGCAAGATGAAAGCAAACAAAAGGTTAAAGAAGAAGAAAAAAGAAGAAGGTTATTTTAATTAGACGGTACAAAACGTGCACATATTTTCAGTCAAAATACATATGTTTCTCTAGCCACAGACAGATAATGCACTTGAGAAATGATAATATGAATGAAAATTGGAATTGTTTTTTTTTGCCAAGGTGTTTTCACTGAAAATTTGCACATGTTTTCTATTGTGTAATTAAAATAATTGTTACTTATAACCTTTCGTATGTTTTGTTTCTGAATGCCATCAGTCAAATTTGTTTAAGATAAAAAATACAAATTATTTTATTTCCACTGCTGGAAAGTGCAAAGAAGGGAGATAATCAGTTTTGGCAGGTACTCCACATTTTTTATTTTAAATGTATAGTTATGTTCATTATGATAATCAGATCACAGGATAATACTGATCTTGTACTATATTACTAATTATGATTTAAAAAATAATAATATTCTGTTTGTTTGCTTTAAATATTGTTTTTGCATTTCATAAAGTTATTTGTCGTAGAAAACTCATTACTGGATAAGAATTGTAGATTAACAACCAAGTTAGGTTTCATTGTTTTTTCTTGTTGTCTGTCCACATGTCAGCAGGTTTGATCAGGTACTTAAATTCTGGCTTGATTTGACTTTGAAATAAGAACTCTAGGCGTTCATGTTACTATGTTTCATTGCCTATTTATGGACTTGGTTGATTGACTTGTGACCTTTAATACCCAAGTCAGCTGCAGATAATCATATTATCATCAGTGGAATTTTGGACGGGACTTGTTTTTGGCAAGTTTTCAAATTGTGACTAAACAGTGCATCATATGGTTGATCGATTGGAACCCATTTTTTGATCCTGTGCAGGTCTGGAAAGTACCAAACTGTACCCATATGAAAATTATCTCCCCTGAGTTGTATCTGGATTTTGAGTTTAAAAACCAAGTATTAATCTCATATAAGTTGTGGGAAGTTGTGGGAAGTTGAAAATACATGTTTTGTTTATATTATGTTTTTCAACTTGCACATCTTTCTGTCATCAGTGCATCTACTTGTGTGTAAGTCAAGCAAAACATTGTGAAAGTCAAAGCATTGACAAAAGAAAGTTCATAAATTTGGAGAAAAGGAAAAGAAAAAAAGAAGTGTGTAATTTCACTTGAGTTGCAGTGATTTTTTTTTAAAAATTAAAGAATTTTTTAAAGTTTACTTAATGTTGTCAGTGTGACATGTTAATCCAAACATGTAGATGCTTTAAAAGAAATGTAAAAAAAAAAGGGGTGGGGGGGGGGGGGGGGGGAGTGGTGGTGAGTTGTTGTTTTGAAAACTAAATGGTGTTTTTTGGTTGTTGTTTCTGCTGAAAAATTGTCAGAATCTACTTACGCCAAAATTCCATGCTGACAACAATATGAGGGTGAACCACAAGGTTCTCAATCACTGGTAGAAATCTGGCTCACAGCCATGGGGACTTAACACAATCAACAGCAAACACAACCTAGCGAAAATAAACAACAATAAGCATATTATATATTTCAACTGATTAGAAATATTTGAAGGCAAATTTGTCAAGAGAGTGGACGTGAATACTGGCCAACTCCTGAGTGTGTGAATTCATGTTGCGCAGTAGATCTTTCTGGCCATTCCAGCAAGTCAACATAGAAGGTAATCTGCTGTTGTTGCCAGTAGTCAGCATGCCTGCTGCTGTTGCCAGTAGTCAGCGTGCCTGCTGCTGTTGCCAGTAGTCAGCATGCCTGCTGCTGTTGCCAGTAGTCAGCATGCCTGCTACTGTTGCCAGTAATCAGCTGCTGTTGCCAGTAGTCAGCATGCCTGCTGCTGTTGCCAGTAGTCAGCATGCCTGCTGCTGTTGCCAGTAGTCAGCATGCCTGCTGCTGTTGCCAGTAGTCAGCGTGCCTGCTGCTGTTGCCAGTAGTCAGCATGCCTGCTGCTGTTGCCAGTAGTCAGCATGCCTGCTACTGTTGCCAGTAATCAGCTGCTGTTGCCAGTAGTCAGCAGGCCTGCTGCTGTTGCCAGTAGTCAGCATGCCTGCTGCTGTTGCCAGTAGTCAGCATGCCTGCTGCTGTTGCCAGTAGTCAGCATGCCTGCTGCTATTGCCAGTAGTCAGCATGCCTGCTGCTGTTGCCAGTAGTCAGCATGCCTGCTACTGTTGCCAGTAATCAGCTGCTGTTGCCAGTAGTCAGCATGTGTGCCCATGTACTGCTGTTTGCCAGTAGTCAGCTGCCTGCTGCTGTTGCCAGTAGTCAGCATGCCTGCTGCTGTTGCCAGTAGTCAGCATGCCTGCTGCTGTTGCCAGTATGGCTGTTGCCAGTAGTGCTCCTGCTGTTGCCAGTAGTCAGCATGCCTGCTGCTGTTGCCAGTAGTCAGCATGCCTGCTGCTGTTGCCAGTAGTCAGCATGCCTGCTGCTGTTGCCAGTAGTCAGCATGCCTGCTGCTGTTGCCAGTAGTCAGCATGCCTGCTGCTGTTGCCAGTAGTCAGCATGCCTGCTGCTGTTGCCAGTAGTCAGCATGCCTGCTGCTATTGCCAGTAGTCAGCATGCCTGCTGCTGTTGCCAGTAATCAGTTGCTGTTGCCAGTATCCAGCATGCCTGCTGCTGTTGCCAGTATTCAGCATGCCTGCTAATGTTGCCAGTAGTCAGCTACTGTTGCCAGTAATCGGCATGCCTGCTGCTGTTGCCGGCAGTCAGTTACTGTTGCCAGTAGTCAGCATGCCTGCTGCTATTGCCAGTAGTCAGCATGCCTGCTACTGTTGCCAGTAATCAGCTGCTGTTGCCAGTAGTCAGCATGCCTGCTACTGTTGCCAGTAGTCAGCTACTGTTGCCAGTAATCAGCATGCCTGCTGCTGTTGCCATTAGTCAGCTACTGTTGCCAGTAGTCTGCTACTGTTGCCAGTAGTCAGCATGTCTGCTACTGTTGCCAGTAGCCAGCATGCCTGCTACTGTTGCCAGTAGTCAGCTACTGTTGCCAGTAGTCAGCATGCCTGCTGCTGCTGTCAGTAGTCAGCTACTGTTGCCAGTAGTCAGCATGTCTGCTACTGTTGCCTGTAGTGAGTGTATCTGCTACTGTTGCCAGTAATCTGCTACTGTTGCCTGTAGTCAGCATTTCTGCTGCTGTTGCCAGTAGTCAGCATTACCAGAGATGTGCTGTCAGGGTTGCCAGAGAAGATTTTCTCTCCACACAGTTGCCATGGGACAGGCCCATTGCTTTGTGTTTATGTTGCCCCTTTACCACTACTTTAAATCTCACAAATCTATGCAACCTGCCAGAATTGCTTGAAAATGTACATGGAGGTAATGTCAGAAACCAAACAAACTGGGGAAGATCACATCAATCATGTCGGTGTCACACAAGCACGGAGCTGTTGAACTGCTTTGCTGGATAGCTGTGGAAGGTGCTTGAATCAGCAGTAGCATGACAGAGTCTGCGGACAAAGAAAGAGGTGCTTTGGCAAATGCTACTTAATTCAGTCAGTAACAATCTCTGATCTCCAAAATGGTCTCTTGAATTCTGCATAGCATTAGTAATCACTGGGGTGGAATCCCCAAAGTGATTCCATTAATTACAATGTTTAAGTCAGTGTGTGAAACTGAAGTTAGGAGGGGGGAAAGGGGTGGGGTGGGGGTTGTGAAAGTGCCATTGCTACAATACATTTATGATGTTAGCTGCTTCATATGCTCATGAATGCAAACTGATGACATTCTCGGTTGAGAATGGCACTTGTGTACAAACGAAGTCAAGTGATATAAAATTTGCTTTGTAAATGATGTGGTGTATGGTATTAATACTGAATGTTGCTGTGTTAAACATGGGCATGTAAGTAAACAGAACTTGTGCACATTTCCCACTCCAAGTTGCTTTGTTTCGGCAAGTTTTTGTCCTTAATTAATACTCCTAATGTGTTGCTCTGATTCGAACAAAACCATGCCTCTAGATATATATATATGTCTGTTGTGTGAGTGGTTTGGTCTATAAATGATATTAAAATGAGTTTATTGTGAAGTGGAGGTGTGTTTGGTCAGTGTTACTGTGCCTGTAAACATGTAAGCTGGTGCATCTTCTTCCATCGCACTATGCTCTGGCTTTTAGTTTTAAACTTGTTCATTCCATCAGTTAAGTTGTCCATGGACTGATGGGTTTACTGGCTAGCCGTCAGCACATCTTTCATCCCAACACATACAGTCTCCATCCCTAGTAACTACCCCTCCACCCCCTGCCTCCTCTTCCCCCCATACCCTCACCCACTACTACACTATATGTAATCCCCCCTCCCCCCACCCCCCATTATCCTCACCAAACTACACCCCCCCCCCCCACCTCTACCCCCAAGATTTATCTCTAATATTACCCCCACCCATTTCCCTGTCAAATTGCTCCCCCCCCCCCCCACTTCCCATATCACCCCCACACCACACTCTCACTGGTAATGCACCCGCCCATTATGCAGTCAAATATGCCATCCTCCCTCCCACCCCCAACCCCCACTGGTAATGCATCCACCCATGACCCTCTCAGATTGCCACCCCTCTAATAATGCACCCATCCATTTCCCTGTCAAATTTCTCCCATCTCCCCTCCCCAGCAGTTATGAACCCATCCATTACCCTATCTGCCAAATTCACCTTTCCACCCCCCACCCCCCACCCCCACCACACACCACACACACACACACACACACACACACACACACACACCACCATCACACTGGTGATTCACCCACCCATTATGCTGTCAAACTGCCCCACCTTCCTAACAGTACCTCCACCCATTTCCCTGTCGGATTTCTCCCATTCCCCCACCCCAGCAGTCATGAACCCACCCATCACACTGTCAGGTTGCCACCACCCTAATAATGCACCCACCCATTACCCTGTCTGTTAAATTGCCACCCTTCAGCACCCTAACAATGCACTCACCCATTACCCTGTCTGTCAAATCGCCACCCCCACCACCCTAATAACGCACTCCTCCGTTACCCTGTCTGTGAAATTGCCTCCCTTGCCACCCTAATAATGCACTCACCAGTTACCCTGTCTGTTAAATTGCCACCCTTGCCACCCTAATAATGCACTCACCAGTTACCCTGTCTGTGAAATTGCCACCCCCCACCACCCTAATAACGCACCCACCCGTTACCCTGCCTGTCAAATTGCCCCCCCCCCCCACCACCCTAATAAAGCACTCATCCGTTACCCTGTCTGTCAAATTGCCACCCTAATAATGCACCCACCCATCACACTGTCAAATTGCTCCACCCTCCATAGTAATACACCCACCCCTCACCCATTACTCTTTGTGTGACACTAGCCCCCTAGTTGTACCCCCCCTCCCCCCCACCCATTATCCTGTCAAACTGCCCCACTCACCCAGCCAGCCACCCACCCCTACTCTCACTGCCCAAACCCAGACCCACTCCCACACTTCTCTGCTGCCCTAGCCCAGTTCTTAAAGCACAGCCTTATGAAATTTCGTTCTTCTTGTTATTGTTTTGTCTTCACAGCTGAGACTTGTACTAGTTCTAGACAAACTATGAATCGTAAACATGAATAATAATGCACCGGTCATGCTGAGTATTGCACATATATGCCTGTATGACTTGGTTATATAATCTGCTACCGCTTATGGTTACATGTATGCAAATGCTATATATGCATTGTGAGTTGAAGACAATCAGTTCAGTCTGTATTATTATTATATATATATATATTATATATATATATATATATATATATATATATATATATATATATATATATTATATATATCATAAAGAAGGGGTGCAGTATTCCATGCATAGTGACAATTGAATGCCTTTGATCATGCCAAGTAAGCCTACATGTCACAGCCTTCATGTACAAGCAAAAAAAAAAAAAAAAGAATTCTCTCCGTGGGGGGAGGGGGGGGGGGGTGCATTCCTGTCTCCTGCCAGCTGAAAGGTGAAACCAGGCAGTCTAAGAGTCTGTATGTTACTGAACAGGTCAACACCAGGCAGTCTAAGAGTCTGTACAACATCAGGCAGTCTAAGAATCGGTACAACACCAGGCAGTCTAAGAGTGTATGTTACTGAACAGGGCAACATCACGCACTCTAAGAGTCTGTATGTTACTGAGCATGTCAACACCAGGCAGTCTAAGAGTCTGTATGTTACTGAGCAGGTCAACACCAGGCAGTCTAAGAGTCTGTATGTTACTGAGCATGTCAACACCAGGCAGTCTAAGAGTCTGTATGTTACTGAGCAGGTCAACACCAGGCAGTCTAAGAGTCTGTATGTTACTGAGCATGTCAACACCAGGCAGTCTAAGAGTCTGTATGTTACTGAGCAGGTCAACACCAGGCAGTCTAAGAGTCTGTATGTTACTGAGCAGGTCAACACCAGGCAGTCTAAGAGTCTGTATGTTACTGAACAGGTCAACACCAGGCAGTCTAAGAGTCTGTATGTTACTGAGCAGGTCAACACCAGGCAGTCTAAGAGTCTGTATGTTACTGAACAGGTCAACACCAGGCAGTCTAAGAGTCTGTATGTTACTGAACAGGTCAACACCAGGCAGTCTAAGAGTCTGTATGTTACTGAGCAGGTCAACACCAGGCAGTCTAAGAGTTTGTATGTTACTGAACAGGCAACATCAGGCAGTTTAAGAGTCTGTACAACATCAGGCAGTCTAAGAGTGTATGTTACTGAACAGGCAACACCAGGCTGTCTAAGAGTCTTAATGTTACTGAACAGGGCAACATCAGGCAGCCCCCCCCCCCCCCCCCCCCTTCCCCCATCTGTAGACGGGTCAGCAAACAAAAGTTCAAGGTGTTTATCCCATTAGCCCCTTGAGGGGTATGGGGGATTTAAACAGAATTAAAGACAATGGAACAGTATATATATAGACATCCAAATTAACTATGCCGTATTATTTTACAGCAGACAACAACTCACAGAACAAGTATGTATGACTCATATTAGTAACAGATGACATGTTGAGTGCAGTATGAAGTTTGAGCTGTTTGTATCACTTAAAGACAACAGAACAGGAAACATCCAAATGAACAATGCCATATAATTTTTACAGCAGGCAGGAATACAAAGAACAAGTATAATATATATGTAACATATTAATAAATAACAGATGAGATGTTGAGTACAGCGTGAAATTTGAAATGTTTGTGTCACTTCATCAAGAGGTTTCATATATATATAAAAAAGGGTGATGGTATTACCCTGTGGGGGAATTTAGGTGGCCTTACCTTCACCATGCTAAATCCACCACAAGAGCAGAGCTGACCCAATCCCCCCATTGCAAATTGTATGCAGTTTTAAGTTTTAACCTGTGATATAGTAAGGGGGGAAGTATCTCCTAGTTTTGACAAGGCATTGATCGGCAAAAACTTCCCAGACCCTGATCCATTCTAGTCTGTGCTGGTCCAACAGGCCAATTTCCAAACTTTGCGTCTTTTACTAGACTGATGCTGAAAAACGAAGTGAAGAGCTCCGAATTGAGACCCATTATGTGTTGTGGAAGGGGTCTGTGAATGTCCAGGTGAGAATCGCTTGCCTGCTTTGCGTCCCCTGTGTAGAAGATAAAAGGTGTGCATTAATTGTTTCAAGTGCCAAGCGCAGTTCAGCTATCTTGTGTTGTGAATTTCCATCTGCCTGTGATTTTCATGCTGCAATAAAATGGACGCAATTGTTTAAAATCCATGTATCCTTGGTTGTTTTGTTGTAATTGAATTTCACTGTGCTCATTAATTTTGTTGTTGTGGTAATATCCGGATTCATTTTTGTGCGTGTTTTGGATGTTTACATTGATGGTGATGCCTTTTTTTCTTTCTTTTTTTCTTTTTCTTTTTCTTGTTTTACATTTTACTGTTGATAGTGATGCTGTTTTGTGTTTTAGCTCATCTTCTCAAATACAGTGTCATCCCCAAATAGTTGAAGTTTAATTGTTTAAATGTTCAAAGCCACCAGTGGACACACCCTGTGATGATCTGGACCAGCTTAGCTTGGTTTCATCCAAAGTTCCTCATGAAGATACTGGCCACTCTAAAATGCACTTGCTTCAGTGGAAATTGGAAAGGAAAAGAAAGAAAAACAATAGGTTTCATCCAAAGTTCCTTATAAAGATACTGGCCACCGTATTGGAAAATTGGAAAGGAAAAGAAAGAAAAACAATAGGTTTCATTCAAAGTTCCTCCTGAAGATACTGGCCACTCTAAAATGCACTTGCTTCAGTGGAAATTGGAAAGGAAAAGAAAGAAAAACAATAGGTTTCATCCAAAGTTCCTCATAAAGATACTGGCCACTGTATTGGAAAATTGGAAAGGAAAAGAAAGAAAAACAATAGGTTTCATCCAAAGTTCCTCATAAAGATACTGGCCACTCTAAAATGCACTTACTTCAGTGAAAATCGGAAAAGAAAAGAAAGAAAAACACTTCAGAATAGGATTATGTTCTACAATTTGTGCATTAATTTTATATCATTATCAGTCTTGTTGATAACTGACAAGGTAGGTCAATGACTGCACTTTGGTTTCATGTGATTTTCTACACCTTTCCATGGGTCTCTTGTAGCTCAGTTCGATAATGCCACGAAGGCTTACAAAGCTGGGCTGGAGTACGTGTCTAAGTTATCGAAGTTTTTTTTTTCCAGGGCAGTCTGTACACACACAAGTACAATCGCAGCTATCACAGCACAAGGCTTTCCTCTTGAGACATGCCTTTTTCACAAAACTGGATAGACCATTCCTGATCCTGTAACCATAGGTTATTTGTGTGTCTGCGTGTGAAGGATGTGTGCTAGCGCACTGAGCTTTTGTTTAAAAAAAAAAAAAAAAAAGTCCTCTGTAACATCTATCTACTATCATTATTACTACAGTTGACACTGAATAGTAGCAGGTGGCAGGGGACATTTTTTTTTTTTTTTTAAATCACTTCTCTGACGTAGCATTTATACAGCCTGCTGGATTGGAGCTGTTTGTGACCGTCTCCCGTGAAACGAGTCTAAAGTCGTAGCTGTCGATCAGCCCTTGGGACGGAAAAAGCCGCCGGGGGTCGATCACGGTGATTCTCATGTTTGTGCAGAATTACGTTCTTTAGACCATAAATTATCAAATAGTTCTAATTTTCTTTGGAAGTTCTATTAAATTGTCAAAAACGGGGTCTGCATGCTCCTACCTTGGAGTAAAGGGTGCTAACGTTATGCGAAATGACCGACGTTTGGCCGAATAAAATGCATTTGTACCCCTACAGAAACCAAGCTCTAAAGAAACCAAACATCTTTGTCCAATTTATTACCATTCAGTTCAGTTGAATTCAATTGAAATAACTTTAATGAGCCCACAAAGGGCAATTTTGTTGTGGTCATGGCGGGCTCGTAAAATAATGAATACATAAAGTTAAATTGAACAATACAACAACAAACTCAACACGAAAGCATTGTGGAAGTTTAGCTAACTCTAAATCCCTGTTGCTAAGGAACATACGTAAAATGACGCAAAATCTTTCAGAACCGTTTTCTCACAATGGCTGCCACGACGCTTAGCAACTTTAAATAGTCATATAACTTCAATAATTCTTTTACTACAATCTTGATTTGAATTCTAAACTAACCAGCAGGGGCTGCACTTTTCAAAATTATACACACGTTTTAAAATAATCAAAATGCGACTTGAGACTGATTTCGTGGGAGAGGGTCACATTTCATCAGTGAACTTGACCTTACGCAGTTCACCCCAGAAGCGCAAAGGAAAATCTGACTGGACAAGAAGAAGAAGAAAAAAAGGGGGGGGGGGGGGGGGGGGGGGGGTAGGGCAGGAGGGGCGGGGGGCGGAGATAAAATATAGTAAAAGAAAGGAAAGTAGCATTTCTGTTCTCTGGATCTTTCTCTGCAGTGTTCTTTTCTTTTCAATGTCCCACACATTTCAGCTTCTTTATTATTAATCGGATGATTGTTTCGCTTCAGAGAAAATGCTTTTGCTTTTCGCTTGTCTGTTGTTTTGACGACACTGAGCAGCAACAACAGCAGGCAAAGTCGAATCCGTCTGAAAATGATAACAGCGTCTTCCAATTTCCAGGAATTGGTTGAAGGAGTGTGTGGCGGGGGGGGGGGGGGGGGGGGGGGGGTGTTGACATTGCCCACCACAAGTTTTGCTGACCCCGAATTCAAAAAAGAATAGAACAGAAAAAGTTTATAAAATGCCGGAAGGAAAGAAAACGGTTTATAACTTCTGTTGCTGAGAAGTGTTAGGACTGAACGGGAACTGTGTGAAAGTTTCTTGATTGTGTGAAGTTTGTTGTTGGGTGGGGGTACTAGAGAAAGGAAGGAACTCTTTTTTTACGCCCAGTCAACCAGGACAGTTGTATCAGGGTGACTCAGAGAGAGAGAGAGACAGAGAGAGCTGTCGAAAGCACTGCGGATAGCTTTTTGTTCCCGCAATTGTTCGTATGTAAATGTTTTTTTTCTGTTGACGTCAGTATGTATGTCGGTGCACAGTAAAGATAACTCATCCTCTGAACTGAAAATAAAATCTTTGTACGAATGCACTAAAAATAAGGAATAAAATTTGTTGAAGAGAATCATATCAAATCAGTAACACTTTTTGAAGCAAAATCTGCTCATTTGAAGTTTTGAACTGAATTTCTCCACCTGAAGGACAGACAAGCACTGGGGAGGCCATACGTTCTGAACAACTGAGCCAGCCTCCCCATCTTAACACGTGTGTCTTTGAGGGAATGCATGCATGCATACAAGTGTGTGTGTGTGTGGTTTGATACCGAGTTGCTTTACTGATGCTGATCTCTAGAAGTGGGCTTGCAATGAATCAAGGTCATTTATTGAAATGGGGGTTATTAGGGTGGGAACCTGTAGCTCTCTTAACTCCAGAAACTTAATTATGTATTCCGGAACATCTCTGTGTGTGTCTGTGTGTGCATTTACATAATTATGTATATGTTGAAAAGACGATAATTATATACGTTCGTTAATATTAAACTTGTGTAGGGCTGCTTCTTCCATGAAACATTTCTGACAACAGCATATAATTATATATCCACTTACACTTTACAAATTTACTTGCTCAGATTGTGTTCATCTTGTTTGTATGTGCTTATTTGTTGGTCGAGTTTAAGTTGGCATGGAAGTGTTGCTACAGTATTAGTTATGACTTTAACTGCTACATACATAAAGCCATTTTCTAGAAATCCAGCAAGACGGTCTTTTGCAACAAAGCAGCACGCGGTGCGGACTTTATCCTTACTCGTCGTGTTGTGACTAGTCACCCTGTTCATCCTGGTGAGGTCATTATTACTGTCCGTAGTGATGCAGGATTTTATTCACTGAAAGACATGGTCATCTTATCCACAAGTAAAACGGTGTGGACGAAAACAGCCAGACCGCCATTTGCAAGACAGACTACAATTTTTTGTTTCACACTTGCACCTGAAACAAAACGGCCATGCATTTAGATCAAACAGTAGGGCATGAAAGGTATGCACATGGAGGATGACAGGTGAGGGTTGTGTGTGCGTGAAGGGGGGTGGGGTGGTGGTGTCTGCGTGTGTTTGATTTATTTACATCTCTAGCTAAAGAGAGAAGGTAATATGATAGTGTGTGTGTGTGTGTGTGTGTGTGTGTGTGTGTGTGTGTGTGTGTGTGTGTGTAGGTAGGTAGGTAGGTAGTTGGATGAAAAAGGAGAGAAGGAAGGAGATCGGTTTTAACGCTCAGTCAACAATGACGGTTATGTCAGACGACAGAAGGAAAAGATAGGGGGCCAGAGGGATGGTAATAGATACTTCACTTCGTGTGGTAGTAGGATGTTCCACTCAGACAACGTTTTGAAGACTAACACCTGTGCTTATTTCAAAGGTTCAGTGCAAACAAACTTACCGCTTTGTTTCTGGGGTCACCTCATTTTAACTGGACATTAATAAATCGCCAGGCCGTTCATGGAAATGACACTATCTTACATCGCAGTCTGAACTCTGAATCCGAACTATGGTAATGTGATTTATGTCAGTTGAAAAACATCCGATGCATGTCTTGATCATTCGATTTGCCATGAAAGAAATGTATGATATAAAAGTTGATCTTAAACAACAAGGTGAAGATCTGTTTTGTACAGAGTGAGTCGTTACGTTTATGATTGGTACACGAGCGAGTAAATTTGATGGAATAAATAACTTATCCAGTTCTAACCTGTTCACTGTGTGGAGTTGGTGTGTGTTTCTTCATGAGCTGGGAGAATTGATGTATCTTTTGATCATCGCCTGCGTCACTATACTTATAGCACTTACTGAGTGTTTCTCTGGTTGTGTGTGTGTGTGTGTGTGTGTGTGTGTGTGTGTGTGTGTGTGTGTGTGTGTGTGTGTGCAAGAGAGAGAGAGAGAGGAACGCCGTTATTAGTCCATTATTAACTTTTATTATTTCAAACTGCTTCAGTCTGTCGGTGAAAGACTGAACGACTGCAGTTTTCGACTACTGTTGCTTTGAATAAGTCCACGCCTTGTGGGAAAACAAGTGAAGAGCGATTAAAAGGGCTGCTGCGATTAACACCCGGACAGCAGGACCTGTGCTGGTGACGAAGTGACAACGTGTTCCGAATGACGACCCCGAGACCTCTGGCATTAGAGCGGTTAGACCCCGGTCAGACCAGAACCTCTTAGCCTGCATCTCCGTCATCCAGCCCATGATCTAGTCCACAATCTCCTCGTCCTACTGTTTCCGGTCACCCGTCTTCTCGCCCTTCTGCCCCCTGTCACCCGTCTCCTCGCCTTTTTTAGTCACCCGCCTTCTTACCCTTCTGCTCCCTGTCACCAGTCTCCTCGCCCTACTACTCCCGGTCACCCGTCTCCTCGCCCTTCTGCTTCCGGTCACCCGTCTCCTCACCCTTCTGTTTCCGGTCACCCGTCTCCTCGCCCTTCTGTTTCCGGTCACCCGTCTCCTCGCCCTTCTACTCCCGGTCACCCGTCTCCTCGCCCTTCTGTTTCCGGTCACCCGTCTCCTCGCCCTTCTACTCCCTGTCACCCGTCTCCTCGCCCTTCTACTCCGGGCACCCGTCTCCTCGCCC
>JABMCL010003067.1:152500-195578 GCA_018857735.1 Alviniconcha marisindica | reverse complement strand
TGTGTGTGTGTGTGTGTGTGTGTGTGTGTGTGTGTGGTGTGTGTGTGTGTGTGTGTGTGTGTGGTGTCAGTAGTGTGTCTGATGCCGAATTGGTTGTGTGTGTGTGTGTGTGTGTGTGTGTGTGTGTGTGTGTATGTCAGTGTGGTGAGTGAGTGAGGTGTGTGTGCGTGTGTGTGTGTGTGTGTGTGTGTGTGTGTGTGTGTGTGTGTGTGTGTGTGTGTGTGTGTGTGTGTGTCCCTTGAAAATTGAGGCGAATAGTAGTGATGAAATGTAGGTTTGCGCATGATAAGATTCAAACACAAAAGCCCGTTCTAACTGGGCGAACATAGTTCGGGTTTTTCGTCGAAGGTAAAAAAAAAGAAAAAAGTTCGGCGAACATAGTTTTTAACTGGGCGAACTTTTGCTTCGCCAACCTAGTTTGGGTTATTCGTCGCACCGCTGCGACGAAGCTATATGCCTATTATTCGGGGTCCAAAAAGCTTCGCTCAACATGTTGTGGGAATATTGGCCCAGTTCCGCGGGGAACATTGCCATTGCGGATTGGTTGAGAGCAAAGAGAGCTCTCCTGTGGGTGAGGAAGAAAGGACTAGAAAGGAAAGGGGAGAGAAAACGAAAACAAACAAAAAACAAACAAAAACAAAAACAGAAGAGAAAAAACCCCAGACACACACAAACAAGAAACAAGCACTGACACACACAAACAAAACAAACACTGACTGTGTCTGTGATATAAGTGTGATTGTTATGATCAGTGATGAAACTAAAACAGTGAATTGATTGAACATTTTTGTGTTGTATTTCTAACAGAATTATATATATTCTTGTTTTTCATCAGAGGTGAAGAGAAAAATTGAAAGCCTGAACTCGGCTGAAGGCGTGCTACCATGCACAACAGAAAGAAGAAGAAGAAAAACCACACACCAAAGATTCAACACGATCAGCAGGAGGGAAAAAGAACTGGCCTTTTTATGAATGAATCAATGACAATGTCAGTGTGTTCTTGGTTGCCGAGTTGTTTCCGAGGAGGTACCCGGTGCCGGTAACAGACTGATATCCCAGGAGGTGGGGGAAGAAGGAGACTATCCTTAATGGATATTAAAAATATGCAGTCAAAAAGGCTGCAGTCACTCATTCAGGATCGCATGCGACACGTGCGCAGTGAGTCTGCTCGAGAACAGAGAATAGCGCTATATAATTATAAAAGGTATGAATAATAACTATCCTTAATGCTACACTATCACCACCAGAATGATGCCTGCATAATGGGCAGCGATGAACGCCATTTTAATGTTTCATTAATTCTGAGGGGCATACTCAGTCACAGAAAAGTGAAGAATGTTTGCAGAGAGAGGAGAACCGAAGCAGAATCGAACCGAGGTCCTTTTGCTTACCATCCTCACACACCGCTACACCAAACCAGCTTCCTGCGTCCAAGCTTCAAGTTCAGCGTTGCTCTACATCCACAGAGGCCATCAAGACCGTCACTGTGTGTTAGGGACAGGGATCACAGGACAGCCACCTCGACTTTCACACAGCTTTTAAGCACCGTCCTGCATCCACTTCCATCTGTTTTTTTAATTTTATTTTTTTAATTTATTTTTTTATGAATGCTGCTGAGGGCTGTCTGCCTGCCTCTGTCAACTTGGAAATCAAACATTCCGGAATGTTGACTGGTATATATATATATATCTACTGCAGCACAAAGGCCGACTGACAGAAGTATGAATATACAATCGTAAATGCTGTTGCTGTAGTACTACTGCTACTAACTTTATTTGACATGGATTGTAGGCAAGGTTCAGTCAAAAACCTAACAACTAGTCCTTACTAAAGCACTGAGGAGTAAATATAAAGAGAGAGAGAGAGAGAGAGAGAGAGAGAGAGAGAGAGAGAGAGAGAGAGAGAGAGAGAGAGAGAGAGAGAGAGTCCAACACACACACACACACGCGCGCACATATGAAAATGTGGATGCACAACTGAACATGTTTTATTGATCAATCAAAGACCAACCAATATCACTGATCAAGGTCACATATATCAGCCATCAATAATCAGTCTTGATCACCGTCAACGACATCATCGCCAACCAACGTCAAATGTAAACATCACTATCGTTAACTACTGCTCACCACTCAGGGTCAAATGTCAACCAGTAACCAATCGCCGCCAGGGTCAAATGTCAACCAGTAACCAATCGCCTTCAGGGTCAAATGTCAACCAACACTCAGGGTCAGTTGTACCCTAAATATTACAAATCAGGGTCATTAACCAGTGATCATCATTCTGGGTCTGATATCAACCAGTGATCACAAACCATGACCACTGTAACTACTGATCACCATTCTGGGTCTGATATCAACCAGTGATCACAATCCATGACCACTGTAACTACTATCATTCTGGGTCTGATATCAACCAATGATCAGAATCCAAGGTCACTGTAACTACTGATCATCCATCTGGGTTTGATATCAACCAATGATCACAATCCATGGTCACTGTAACTACTGATCATCATTCTGGTTCTGATATCAACCAATGATCACAATCCATGGTGACTGTAACTACTGATCATCCATCTGGGTCTGATATCAACCAATGATCACCATTCTGGGTCTGATATCAACCAATGATCACAAACCATGGTCACTGTAACTACTGATCATCCATCTGGGTCTGATATCAACCAATGATCACAATCCATGGTCACTGTAAGTGTAAATACTGATCACCATACTGGGTTTCATACCATCCTATGATCATCATTCAAGCTCATTATCAACCACTGATCATCAGTCACGGTCTAACAGGCAAGGCCTCGCATGGACACGGATTAACCAATTAATTGAAAGATCACAAATCAGGGTCCTTATTAGTAAATATTACCTTGCGATCGCCATGCAGTTAGTGTGTAACATTAACCAAAGATCACAAGTCGGGGTCCTCGTAACCCGTGATCAAGTCGGGGTCTAACATCAACCAATGAATCAAGGTCAGTAAGCAATGACCAAGGGGTCAGCCAATGATCAGGCATCGGGGTCAGTAAGCAGTGACCACCCGTCAGGGTCTCCGGTCAACCAGTGACCATGGGTCGGGGTTGGACGACAAGCAACTCACCACCCAGGGTCCGACAGCATGGGCGAGAACAACGGCGCAGGGTGACAGCAGTACCTCAGTTTTATCTTTGATCACCATTGGTATCATCTCTGGTTCTTGGAACCGAGGGTACAGGCACCTGACACTGGACGTTTTTCCTGTCTTTATTAATACTGCCAGTCTTTATCTTGACTGGGCGTCAGTCCATGATCTATCCATCTCTTCCCTACTCCTAAGATCAGGTGGATGTGAAAGGATACAGCAAAATGTAGCTGATACAACAACCAAGTTAACATTCGTCCAGTGTCAAGTGCATATCACCAAGAGTAACCATGAAATTATATATAAAAATTAAAAAAAATCAAATAATCATACAACATAAATAAATAAAGGCACTGAAAATAAATAAATAATAATCATAATAATAACAGGGAATTTATTTAATGCTTTCAGCAGTTCAAAGCGCAAAAGTTACAACTTCATTGCACAAAGAAAAGAAAAACAAAACACAAGAAGGGGAAGAAAAAAAGAAGAAAAAAAAAGAACAAATGAAATAAACAGTTGTCCAATTTTGTGAAGAACCTTGCGTCTGACATTAGGCTTATGAATAGAGATGCAAGGACTTGCAGGGACAAGGATAAAGTCATAATAAAGACGGACCAAATCAATGAGAATCAAACATAAACTGAAGTACAGTACACAACTACTGGATTAGCAACACAATCAGGCCTGCAATAGTTTTCTTTAAAGGCCAGAACTGTGACAAGTGACTATAGGCTGCAAGCGCAACTCGACAAGCTGTTAAATTGTTATGGCCCAGACACTTGACTGCTTTTGGATTTCAGTGCCTGATCAACCATGAAGGTCATATTTGGGATAAAACGCACTGAAGCCAACAAATCACATGCACTGTTTACACGTCACCATGTTCAAAGAGGATCTGGCGAAGAAGGAAGAAAAAATGAAAAGAAAAAAGAAGAAAAGAAATTGAAAAAAAAAAAAAAATTGAAAAAAATGAAGAAAAAAGAAATGGAAAAAAAGAAATGGGAAGGTTAAAAATTAGAATGGTATATAGTACGTTTCCTGGCAGCAGGTCAAGCATACAAGTCTGTGTCCGGACCAACGCCAGGATTTCCGAGGGAGAACCATTGGTGGCTGTGGGCCCTCAAGAACGGGAACTTTATTTCCGCACCTGTGGTACCCACCGCTGTGTCAGGGATGCCACAGGCTGACTGACGTCCAAGACTCATGGCACATAAAACGAAAAGTTGATTGTACTGTCCTCCACTTGTTTCACATTTGGTTACGAAAAAGGCACACACCAAAGATAGTGGAAGGTACTGGGGCAAAGTCACTAGTATGTTTTTTGGGGGGGCGGGGGCTGGGTTTGGGTGTGCTTCTGGAGAAAAAGCAGAGAGAGAGAGAGAGAGAGAGAGAGAGAGAAGAGATTACAAGGATGAAAGATTGAAGAAACTGTCTGAGAGAGGAGAGGGAGAGAGAATAACTTTATTACACAAGGATTAAGATTTTAGCAGTGCCTTTTTACAAACTGTCCCTGCATAAGAGGGAAAATCGGACTTTATACACAAGAGATAGATGTAGAGAGAGTATGAGAAGTTGTAGATGACAGAAGGACAGATAGAGAGAGAGAGAGAGAGAGAGAGGGAGAGAGAGAGAGAGAGAGAGAGAGAGAGAGAGAGAGAGAGAGAGAGAGGAGGGAGAGAGAGGAGAGAGAGAGAGAGAGAGAGAGAGAGAGAGAGAGAGAGAGAGAGAGAATCTGTATATGGTGTGTAGACTTTGGCTGCAGAATAAGAAGAGCAAATGATGAAACAATTCAGATTGGAGATATACTACTATTTTCATATACAAGAACTGATCCTAGAATTAGGTTTAGGTCATCAAATGAAAGTTGCATGAACAGGCAGAACTCGACAGGTGCTGTAGACTATCTTGATATAAAGTTTGAATGAATTTGCAAAAACAGTCCGATCCCACAGCAAGTTCCAACTTCAGTGTTTGACAAAACTGAAAAAACACTGTTAAATCTTACACAGTCCCACTTGTTTTTTACTTGTTATTAGCCAAATTGCGATAGGACAGCCAGATTGATATATAAACAGGCAGGCAGTAAGGCAGATACAAAGCGATTCAGAGTTATTTATTTAGTAATTGGATTTTAACTTTTTGTTAACTGCACAGGGTCACCTCAGGGCAACCTATCTCTGTCATAAAGAAATGCACATTTCAAAACTCTTCTCATATATATATAAACCCTCTCTCAAGTCAAATTTACAAAAGCAATCCAAACACAACACATATACCACCCCCCCCCCCCCCCAGCAAAAAACAACACCAAAAAACACAAACAAACCAAAAAATTACAGCCAAACATCAAACACAAAATAACCGTCAAAGAGTTAGTCCCTTAAGTACTGCCCTTGACATTGTGTTAAAAAAGCATATATGGCTAAGACATGCCAGCACCATCTACCATTCTATTTTATCAATATGATGAACCAGATTTTTTTTTTAAAGAAGAAAAAAAAGGAACAGATAAAAACAACAACAAAATATGTAACTGCATAATGACAAATGCCCATTCTGTATGGCAGCAAGCTGCACACCTCACCTACCAACTATTATCTCCTAGCTGCTAAACAAGAGCCATGTAAAAAAGCCTATCTCTTGACAAAAAGAAATATAAAAAAATCAAAATCTGGCGGAGGGGTCAGGAAAATGGACCATTACCAGAAGAATGACAAGACAGAAAGAGCAACAGGACTCAGCATGACGCCCCTTAGACTCCAGACAGAAGATAGGAAAGGGTAATCCAATGACAGCCCTAAGACTCCAGACAGGAGGAAGGATTAGACATCCTCAGCCTCCACTGGGGTTGGGTCAGGTTGCTGCAAGTGGCTGCACAGACTCCACAACACACAGGTTCAATTTATACACTTCAGGTGGATGTACACGGTACAGATAATAGGAAGCAAACCAACACACAATACCCATCTCTTGGTATATATCTAGTATCACAGCACACCTGACAACATTCCTTGTCAAGCAAAAATCACAACTCCACACTAAATCCTACATGTCAAATATATTTTAGTTATGTACAATTGTGTGTAACATCTTCAAATCAAAATCAAGTAACTTGGTGTTTTACGCCCAGTCAACAACAACAACAAAAATCAAACAGACATACTGCGCAAATACTTTCAGTAATAGGGAGGGATGGGGCAAACACTCAAAAACTGAGACAGAGAGAGAGGGAGGGAGAGAGAGAAGACTCAAACTCAAACTTGAATGAGAGAGAGAGAGAGAGAGAGAGAGAGAGAGAGAGAGAGAGAGAGAGAGAGAGAGAGAGAGAGAGAGAGATTCAATGCATACATTAATCTGTTCAATAAATAATAAAAACAAAAAGACATGCAAGACAATGTATGACAAACATAAAAAAATAAACAGTATATCCAGTATTATGCCTATATGCACAACATGTGTGCATGAGAGGTTTTCCGCATATTAAAACAGATGAATACTGAACTTCAGTATCGTCATGTTTGTAAGACTCGGATAGGGGGGGAAAAAGGCCCTGCATGATCAAAGTTGTTTGTTTTTGTCATGGGTTGAGATCTGTAACATGGACATGCAAATACATGTTTCAACAAAGTTCTTTTCAGTCAGGCACATCACAGGTAAAGATTACATTTTTTTTTTTTAAATCTCCACAATCTATACCTGGGTATCAGCAGTTCTTGGTTATAGTCTGGGGCCAAAGCAAGCACCACAGGTTGCTTGTACCTTGGAAGCTATGTAAAGAACTGAGGAACTTGTGTTACTACTTGCAGGCACAAAGCAAATGAAAAAGAAAATGGCAGTTGTGAATGATCCACACTGACAAGACAGGATAGAGCTATGCCCAGTTGTTAACACACCAACAGTTGAACTGTTTTCAAAGTTGTCAACGCACCAACAGTTGAACTGTTTTCAAAGTTGTCAACACACCAACAGTTGAACTGTTTTCAAAGTTGTCAACACGCCAACAGCTGAACTGTTTTCAAAGCTGTCAACACACCAACAGTTGAACTGTTTTCAAAGTTGTCAACGCACCAACAGCTGAACTGTTTTCAAAGCTGTCAAGACGCCAACAGCTGAACTGTTTTCAAAGCTGTCAACACACCAACAGCTGAACTGTTTTCAAAGCTGTCAACACACCAACAGCTGAACTGTTTTCAAAGCTGTCAGCACACCAACAGCTGAACTGTTTTCAAAATTGTCAACACACCAAGAGTTGAACTGTTTTGAAAGGCAAAGTGGTAAAAGATGACAAAGATGTGGTGGAGCACCTGTGGGCTTCCCTGGGCACAAAGATATCACCCTGAACTGAACTGAACAATGTGGTTTATTGTGGACCACAAATCATAAGAACTACCTCAGTAGCCCGAGATGTTGGTGCTTCTTTCTACAGTGGAACAGCGCCAGCAGCAAGAGGCTTGGCTGGGGCATGCAAATTACATCCATGCAAGAGAACTTTCCTGTAACCCTTTCAATACCTGGTGATGGCATATGTATATTCAGTCAGGCACAATGCGTGTGCTTTCGTGTGTATCAACCAAATATCAGCTTTTGAAACGGTTCTTCTGGCCAGGAAGTCTAGCATTCCCTACTCTAGGATTCCCTCTGTAATTGTAATTGTGAAACTTACGTAATGAGCAGAACTAGACTTTTTGCGTCTGTTTTCCACTCAAAACCTTGAAATTCCCTGGCACAGCTGTGAACAGGCTTACTTCCCCTCTGCAACACTGAACAGGTTATGCTTGAGGTCAGTAACAGCACTGAACAGGTTCTGTTTAAGAGTTGAGTAACCAACCTGAACGAGTCGTGCTTAAGAGTTCAGTATTGACACTGAACAGGTTCTGTTTAAGAGTTCAGTAACCAACCTGAACGAGTCGTGCTTAAGAGTTCAGTATTGACACTGAACAGGTTCTGTTTAAGAGTTCAGTAACCAAGCTGAGTGAGTCATGCTTAAGAGTTCAGTATTGACACTGAACAGGTTCTGTTTAAGAGTTGAGTAACCAACCTGAACGAGTCGTGCTTAAGAGTTCAGTACTGACACTGAACAGGTTCTGTTTAAGAGTTCAGTAACCAACCTGAATGAGTCGTGCTTAAGAGTTCAGTATTGACACTGAACAGGTTCTGTTTAAGAGTTCAGTAACCAATCTGAACGAGTCGTGCTTAAGAGTTCAGTATTGACACTGAACAGGTTCTGTTTAAGAGTTCAGTAACCAACCTGAATGAGTCGTGCTTAAGAGTTCAGTACTGACACTGAACAGGTTCTGTTTCAGAGCTCAGTAATGACGCTGAAGGACTTGTGCTTCAGAGCTCAGTAGTAAAGCAAGGCAACTCGCTGACCTTAAAGTCACTTTGTTTCTCCTCTCAAGCAGTCTTTGTGATAAAAAGAAAATCGGTGACCACCCCATGATAAAATGGGTTATTTGACCAGAATCGGGGACTATACACTGGCAGGCAGGTGCACACCACTCACTTCAGCCACTGGCCTCTTGGCTGAAACTGAAGTTCTGGAACTGTGATTGTTATATATATATATATCTCTCAGAGAGCCAGCCACCATGTCCACTGCTGATGCCATGCGCCAGCTTATGCTGTGTCCATCCATGCATGCTTGGAGTTGGATTGAAGTGCTTGTTCTTGTTTCTGATGATGATTGTTTGGTTGCATGTGTACTTTGGGGGGGGGGGGGGGGGAGTGTGTGGTGATGGAGACATTCAGAAAAAAGAAAAAAAAAAAAAACCTGCTCCACTGCATCACAATTGCATTGCAGATGCAATGGAAAACTTGAAATGTGAGACAATGAAATTAGCTACAGAAACAAAACTATGACTTTAAAAAAAAAAAGAGGAAAAAGCCCCCCCCCCCCCACAACAAGAAACACCAACTGACAGTTACAAACACACAGAAAAGCCAGAGCAGCAGATCAAAAATCCCTCTCACCCAACACTTTTAAAGTAAGTAAGCGGATAATCATTTAACAAAAAATCACATGAAAACATATACATACAGTGCCAAAAATCAGCTTTATACAAAACAAAGCATGGGTCCAAAAACAACAAAAATGGACTATATGCTCACTCACAAAAATAATTGCATTGCCAACCAAATTCAACTGAACGTGGACGGAACATATTGTATAAGTGTCACATAAACAGCACACTCCCAGCATACAAACTGGGATGTGCACTGCAAGGAAAAATGAACTGTAAGCAGCGTACAGAATTGAAAACATGCAATCAAGTTATCAACAAACCCAATGGAGGGAATCAGTCCGTGCAACAAAAAACATATCGGTGAGGAAAAATGGCAAATAAGTACAACCCATTAAAGCACAAGTTTTCAAAACGAACACCACCACAGTGGCTGGGTACAACCCCCCACTGTACATCAGGGACTTGGCAGCAACATTCCAGCCTCAAAGTACATGTATATATTTAGCTGGGTCATTCCATTCACTGAATGTGTGATCATGCTTAAAAATTCATCACAACCATGCTCAGAAATAAAGTGCAGAAATCAACAAAGATTAAAATGTGTGTGTTGGTTGGGGGGGGGGGGGGGGGGGGATCACAAACTGGATGAACTTTTGGCAGACAGCTGGTACGGGTGTGCTAGGAGAAAAAGCAAACAAATCGATCTGAAATCTGTACAATATCAACAGTCAAATGTAAGGCATCAAACTGTCATTGCTTTCTCACCCTCCTCAGTATTCACTGTCACACACTTTTCTGTAAAAGACCAGAATCTGTGCCAGAGCCACTTAGCCCAAACTGCTGAACTGAAGCTGTCTGACAAATCACACACACACACACACACAAGCATATACATTAAGCCCAGAGAAAACATGAAAGGCATTTCGAAGGGGTGCAGGCAGTGGGCACAGTGCTTGTATCATTCTTTCAGACAATGGGGCAGGGGAAGGGGGTACAGCAGGAGAGTGGACAGCGAGATAGTTTGGGGGTGGGATTTGGGAGCAAGGCTGAGTTTATGCCATGTGACAAGAAAAACCCATTTCAATCAACAGCAGGTCAACACCACAAACTTACATGATGTGGCATTGCAGATATTCCAGACGACGATAACACCAACAGATTCTCAGATTAAAATAAACTCTCTGTGATTTAACTGTGAGTTTACATTATACATACACAGGGAGCATATCAACATTTTGTACACATGTGTAAACACAACAGCATTACATGTCATCTATGAAGTGACTGACACATCTGAACAGAACAGGCCAGTAAAAACTGAATGTAAAGCATGACATGATGATACCCATTAATTACCCCCCCCCTCTCCAAAAAAACCCCCAAAAAACACACACAACAACAACAAAAACACAAACAAACCCCAAAACAAATCCATGGTTTGTGCAACTGTAGTTCTGTGTCCAGAACTTGCACCATGCATACATTTAATGCCCTGAACAAACATCCCTTTGCCCCACTGCACTTCACCCAGGACTGCCCTACTTGCTCCGGGGTTCGTGAAACATCTAACTGTATTTAAGTTTTAACCCTTCACTGCTAAAGGGGTTTTATGAACTCTGTTTATCTGGTGAATGCATGTTTCCAAGCCAACATCTGTAATTTGTTGGGGAGGGGAGGGTCGAAAAAGAAGCCATCATCTGTAACTTGTTGGAGAGGGGAGGGTCAGAAAAGAAATACAGATTAAATGCAGATCTATGTGCATGAAGTAATTAGTGATGTTTTCTTGGGAGAAACTGGCCTGCTGGTGGGACAAGAAGGGGCTCAAGTGTTAAGATAACACTGAAAATGATGGGGATGAGATAATGGCAAAAAGGGGTCAAACTTATCTCTCTTGGCAAAGATTAAAAAAGTGATTGTGTTATGTGGCCATAGGTCCTGTTCTTTTAATTATACAGAATACAGAATCTTTATTGTCTATGAATAACACAAATTTGCCTTTCAACTGCACACACACACTTATCTATCTATCTATCTATCTATATATATATATATATATATATATATATATATATATATATATATATATATATATATATAAACACAACATAATAATTATGTGAATTTTATCCTTTTACACAAGTTTGTGGAGGTACATACACACCAAAACCAGTCACCTCTGCTGAGGTTATGTAAAGACAAGGAAAACCAACAACAACACACAAACAAAAAACCTGCACTTATGCCAACAATGTAAAATACAGCCACACAAAAAGAAAAAGAAAAGAAAAAAGTGCAGGTAGGTATTAGGTAGGAGATAAAAAATATAAAAAGTCTTGTTTCCATCTGTTAGACTCAAAGTTCTCCCTTCTCTTCTTGTTTCCATCTGTTACAAAGTGCTCCCTTTTTTTTCTTCTTGTTTCCATCTGTTAGACTCAAAGTTCTCCCTTCTCTTTCTGTTTGCATCCGTTATTTGTTAAATTCAATCAAACAAAGTTCTCATACTCTATCACAAAGCATGCCTTGACTGCTATTTTGAAAAGTTACAAGAATGTAACTGAAAGAGAAGGTAAAGAATGCAATCTCCCTTTTTGAAGTCCTGTTGGCATTCGCTAGCCATGGTGATCTGGTTCTTTGGAATCAGTCAGTTTTGTTTTTGCTGTGTATTATTTCCTTCGATAAAAAAAGAAGAAAAAAAGAAGAGAAAAAAAAGAAGAAGAGTAACTGGCAAAAAAAAGTGAAAAAAAAGTGAGAAGTTTGCTGGGTTAATATAAGCACAGGTTTTTGTTTGACATTTTCATTTAGCTTAGTAAACCATGAATATATAAATACACAAAACAAAATGTCAGGATGAAACAAATTTAGTGAATCAAATGTACAGACATGAATCATTGTTCATGACTCACATGTGACTTTATCAGTTTATGCCAGAAGAAGACTAGGAAAACAAAATGAAGGCAGAATCAGAAAAGCAGAATTCATTATTGTATGTTGTGCAGTTGAGGTCTTTGTGACCTCATCATCTCCCTGAAGGACAGCTGGAGACTTCAAATTGAAATGTCCAGTAAACCACAATGATAAAGTCATTGAATCACAAGTGGAGTCTGACTCACAGTCCATAACAAAGCAATAAAGCTATGGCTATTCTTAATATTAATTATATGTCTTCGCTCACTTCAGTTTTTAATGTGAAATTAGCAGGCTATTACTAATACTATTAGCACCCAAGTCTTGTGCGATTTGTCACAAGTACATCCCTTCTTGTGTTTCTGTTCTTGCAACTGTGTTTGGATCTGCTGATGCTCCTACTGGGCAAAGACCAAAGTCAGTCTTATTCTTAGGGGTGGCAGTTTCTTCTTCCATTGTCTGCAGGTCAGAATGCCTTGTCATATAATGGCCAACAACCCGGTCACATCTGGTGAACCAGGACTAGCCAATCAGCAGTCAGCTCACACAGATTTTACGCAACTTGCCTTGTGATGCACCTTCAATGAAGAAAGGCCTTGGTGAAGTAGTCGAAGGCGCTTCGCCAAGTGACATCGCAGTGTATTAAGAACACCCTTCAGAAGAGGACAGGGGAAAGTGACGTTGCCCTGTGTTAAGAACACCCTTCAGAAGAGGACAGGGGAAAGTGATGCTGAAGGAACCAAAAAACAGTTCATCAGAATTTTTTCAAGTAAGCATAATGACTTGTATTCTGACCTCACACTTTGCATCAAACTCTGGTCCAAACATCAGTTTTTGATGTCACACTTTGCATCAAACTCTGGTCCAAACATCAGTTTTTTCGAAATGGTTCAACACTTTGCATCAAACTCTGGTCCAAACATCAGTTTTGATGTCAAACTTTGCATCAAACTCTGGTCCAAACATCAGTTTTTGATGTCAACTTTGCATCAAACTCTGGTCCAAACATCAGTTTTTGATGTCAAACTCTGCATCAAACTCTGGTCCAAACATCAGTTTTTGATGCCCTTTTGCCACAACTGGCTATGCCTCTGAAAACTGTTTCCTCAGACAGTTTTTTTGTTGGTGCTTAAGTGGCAATAAGTTTGTAACTTGTAAGTCAGACAGACTAATCAAACTGGATCAGGCCACATTTCTCTTATAATTGTGACTCACAATGCTTACACAAACTTTCCACAGTGCTTCAATGCTATGTTGCTTCCACAGTCTCTAACGTTTCACACACAGTTTTTAAAAGAGAGTTGACAGTATATAATTATAAAGCTTGTTGGCACAATTTTTGTAGATCTATATATGTGCAGAAATAAGAAGTGCCCTTTTAATTTCATAACCAACCGAATTATAGAAGCTTTTGGAGGAAGGGAGGTTTGGAGCGTGAATTTGCATTATAAATGTAAAACCAGCAATTCTTGCTGATTTCAGTTTCATCTTACAGACAATGCATTTCACAACCACAGAATACCATGCACTCTGTTTCTGAACCTTCATAAGCATGCAAAATTCAAAGGATCAGATTTTTTTTCTCCATGTTATCACCTGGATCAGTATTTTGAGTTAAGATGAGCAGAAATTTCAGATACCTCAAAACCTGTCCTCCAATATTTGTTATGACTGGCGTTACTCCACCAGAAAACCTGTTAGCGTCACTGTTAACAATGTTATCGATGTATTAGCATTAAGGGCACTCCACTGTCAACTGTATGGACTATGTTAGTATACATGTACATGAAAATATAATACTTTTTAACTGTTTATTTTCCCACACACACTCTAACAAAGCAACACTGTAACAGTAACATGCACACATTTAGTCCTAGAAAATCTGTAAATAAGCTCACACCCTCGGTTAAAGGTGAACACCTGAAACCAGGCCCAGAGTGCAGCTGCCACATACTGACCTCAGTTTGTGTTTGCAGGACAGAGTGTTACTGCGACTGTTGGAGTTTAAGACAAGCCAGCAAAGCCAACCAAGTGACAGTGACACTTACAGAGTTAGTCTGATTTAATCAATACTCAGTAGTCTTCGGCTCAGACCGGTCAAAAGTGGGTCCCCTTCCAAGCAGAGCTGCATCATATACACTTAACAGTATGGAAAACCATACTAGCTCGACACCAGCGGTTCATCAGCCAAATATTTGTCTTGTTGCTATACCAGAAGCAGCACATCATTCTGTAAATCAAGGCTGAGCTACTCCGATCACATGCAGATAAACACACGTGCATGTACATGCATAAAAGTATCGCAATTTACATCATTCCATCGAACTTCCTCTTTGAGGCGAAAATGATGCCAAAGGTGAGATTTTTCCTTTGGGTTTAAATTTCGATTGACACAGAACAATTTTCCTGGACTACTTTCAGCAACTTCCACCACAACTTTGGGAAACAACCAAGTGTACTGGTGCACTGGGGCTGTGCACCAGCATTGAGGTTTGCTGGTACGCTGGCAATACTGTGCAGCTCTGCTACTATTCAGTACTACTGTACTAGTACTACTAAGAGTATGAGACACTACAAGTGTACATCAGTACGTTATAATTATTTAAAAACAACAACAACAAGAACAGCAGTCATCACATACCTCGAGTTTAGCTGTACATACTCAGACCAGAGGGAAATGTTGAAAAATTTAAGGCATCCTCCAGGGGAAATAAAATAATTATAGGAAAGCAAACGGTGGCTTATATTTGACAACAAAGGGGGTAGAGTGGGGTCGGGGACTGCAGACATGCAAGGGTAAGAACACAACCTGTTGAACAGAAACAGTCTCTTTGACCCATCCACTGTTTCTCAGCACACACCGTATACATGCAAAGCACAAATGTTTTTTTCACCTGTGAAGTGTGACACACAGTGACAAGAGACAGGCGGATAACTCAAAAAGCAGAAAGGGACAACACAAGAAAGGAAGAATGTCCAGTTTGTCATTCTATCCTTCTGGGCAACTTCTTTTCTCTTACTCTCTCCACACCCTAAAAACAAATTAAAACAAACAAAACAAACCACCTCTCACCTACCCCCCCCCCCCCCCCCCCCCAAACCAACAGCCGTAACAACAGCTGTATTTGGCACAGGCCAGAGGGAAATCAGGGGGGAAATCAGGAGAGTCACGTCTTCTTCTTCACCTGCAGATACAGCACTCCATTGGGGACCAGGCCACAGTCATCCATTCGGACTGAGTCATCTGAGAACAATTTACGAGGATACGTAGAGCAGATGTCGTACTCTGTTGTCTGGCCCGCCCGGTGAGCGTTGAGGTACTGGCGGAGGTCACCAATGGTCTCCTTGAAGCGCATCTTCACAATGTAGGTGTGGTTGCCATTTTCGGACTTGATCCGCAGCGTGCTGATGTCGCGAGGGGTTTTGGGCCGGTCTGTGCTGGACTCTGCAATGGCTTTCTGGAGCGTCTTGGTCACCGCCGTTTCCACTACCGTCACCCCGGATCTGTCCTGAGAGGAGCTGGCATCCGTCAGCACCTTACCCACACTGTTGCGGATGTCAATCACTTTGCCCTGTTTGATGACCGACTTGGGAAGCTGGTTGAGGAACTGATCCACACCAATGGGCTGGAAGGGTGGAGAGGAAGTGACGCTGCCACCGGCGGACCCCTCTGAAGTGGTCGCGTGCTTCGTTTGGTCAGTTTCGTTCGCCTTGGGCAGCTTGGTGGGGATCAGGCGGGATGGCTGCACCTCCCCACCCAAGAGCATCCCCGCCCCGGAGAACACATCCGTGCCTGTCTTGGGCTTGAAGAACACATTGCGCATGTCCCTGGCATCAAATGGCACACCCTCCGGGTAGCGCAACTGCAGCTCTGATGGGAAGTAGCCGTCCAGGAAGTCCTGCACGCACTGCACCGTGGAGGGCTCCGAGTAAGGTCGGAAGGGGCCGTTAAACATCATCATCCCATTGGCGTAAAAAGTGATGGGCACAAGCTCTGGCCGCACCAAGCGAGCTCCGTCTGTTGTGTAATGAACCCTGGCTTCCCCCTCTCCAGCAATGATGTTCAGGTCACGGATGTTCTCAAAGAGGCGGTCAAAATTGATCTTGAAGGGTTCTCCGCGCGTCTCGGTTGCGTTGTCGAGAAAAAGCCCCGCCTGCTCCTGCGCCTCCTTCCTCAGCCTCAGAGGCTGGTTGTCACTGACATACATGTCTGACTCGGGGTCATCCTCTTCGCCGACCCACACCATGCCGTAGTCGGACAGGAACGTCTCCATCTCGTGCACCTGCTGCTGCAGAAGGAGGCAATGTGCCTCCAGCTCCTGCACGCGCTTCTGGCTGTTGGTGGAGTTCTCCTGGTTGTCCACGTCCCCGTTGCTGTTGTTGTTGTCTCCCCTGGCCTTGCCCATGATGTGCAGCTTGTCCTCCAGGACCTTGATGCGGCGGTCTTTGGTCTTGATTGCCTGCTCCTGCTCCTGGACCTGCACCCACCCAGCAACACAACACAATGAGTCCCACTGGGGCTTTACAAATTACACGCATGCATGCAAAACATTTCATTTTAAAACAAATTAAAACTACCCCCTCCCCCTCCCCAGCAACACAACACAATGAGTCCCACTGGGGCTTTACAAATTACACGCATGCATGCAAAACATTTCATTTTAAAACAAATTAAACTACCCCCTCCCCCTCCCCAAACACACACACACAAACCAAATGTATACTGAGACAAAATCTCCTGCAACAAACCAAACCAACAGACCCAAATAAAAATCGTTTGTATTTCGTTTATGTGTTCATAAGCTTCATCAGATTTTTCTTTTTCTCTGAGCATCGTTTACAACACTGCTGACTTTGTACTTTATATATGCGGGAAGATTTTCTGTACATGCTGAAATTGGAGTTACAAATTTTTTCAGCAAATTTCTGGGGAAGGCCTCAGATTCAAAAGTGCCTTGTTCTTGACATCTTGAAGTTGTACTGTTGTAGGCTGGAAATGATGGTATATTTGCTATTAACTGAACCTGCTTAGGGTAGCTGTATTCTCTGGCAGGTTGGGTATATCATACAAAACATGTCTATTATCAGTATTCACAATCAAAAAATTATATCCTCATCAATGTCAGTGTGCCATTACCTTCTGCTCCATGATTGCCAGCCGAGCCATCATCAGCTTCATCAGCTCTCGGTCGGTCGGCGGGGGCAACCCGTTGTCCGAGTCTGACGAGTTGCCGTCATCGGCATTGTTGTTCCCAGCCATCCTGTAGGAAGGATTCGGGGAGGCCTCCATCTTGGGAAGACCCCCTTTGAAGGGGTCGAGTGCCTTGATGCGACTGGCTGCCATGCTGGTGGTGATCTCTTCCAGCAGCTTGCTCTCATCTTCCGAGTATTCGGGATGCCGGAAGGGAATGGGGCGGTGGCCGGGGATGTGCCCGGGGAGGATGGGATTGCGGCTCCCCTTCTTCAGACTGGATAATGGCGACGACATGGCTCAGGGAATATGCATTTAACCTCGCTCTTACTGGTCTCGGTGCTGCAGTGCCAGGCTATAAGTACACAGTTACAGTCCTGTTTACAGAAGGTTCACTGAACGTCCCTGGTGTTAGGGAATGTTTCTGTATTACTCCTTTTCAGTTCATTGAACATTTACTATTACTATAAAAAAGAAGTCATTTTTGGTAAACACACTCATTCAGTTTCCTTGGTGTTATGGAACATTTATAACTAATATTATGTTATGGCACACTCACTTAAGTGTCAGTTTAGGCAAACATTGAGTTGAATAAATGTATCTGATGTTATAAACAGAACGCCTCATTTACATTCATAGAATGTTTCCCTCTTAGGTTACACTAGTATCCATCAGATTTTGATGCTGGCTTCAACCTACATTTAATGATGGTCCCTTTTTATTCTTTTTCTACAATAATTTAATTCTCAAACTATTCACGGCGTATCCTTTGCTGAAACTGTCCCTTGATTGGTTTCACTTTGCTTTCACTAGTTTCAAGTTGGTCAGCACCAGGTTACAAAGAAGTGGTTCATACATCATGGTGGTTAAAGCAGTGAAGTGCAACATGTAGACAGGCAGGACCCCTTCCTGATGATGCAGCATGCATGGGTACCATGAAACCCTGAAAATGGAAGTCCCTTATGTACTGCAAAACAACAATTTAAATTTTATGTAGATAGAACAATGTGAACACTGAACATTTACAAGACAATTTTTTTTGTTCAGACTAGAGTGAGATGACTCACATTTTTTTGTTCTTGCCGTAGAAGATCGTTCAGTCAAACTCACTTAGCCATGCAGTAATGTGCTCCTAAAACACTGAACAATCAGTCTTGCTTTTCACTGCAGGCTAACTAAAGTTGGTTTTGCTGGTTGAGTAAATGTGTTGGTTAAATATTCAGGGTGCCTTTGCTTTCTGTTTTATGTATTGATTAGCCATGCCTTTGGCGCCATTGCAATAAACACACACATAACATTTTCATTTACTTACAGCTCGTGTGATTGGATAAAGTCAAAAAGTGAAAGGCAGCAGCCAATTAACACCTAGAAGACATTTTAGTTTTTACTGATTCATAACACATTTGACACTGTGTGTGTGCTTACTGTTTGTTCCACTGCATCGTCCTGATGTAACCATACCAGTTGACTGGGCATAAAACACCAACTTACTTACTTGTTCCACTGCAGCTTTGGAAATGTGTTGTATTGTTTATACTCAGTACTGGACTGATTCTCTCAGAGAAAAAAATTTGTAATGTCACCACCTACCAGACATACTTTTAAGGGTTATTTACTTATTATCATTCCTTGGTGCAGATTTTAAAGCAAATTTTTTTGCAGTGTAAGTTTAAAGGATGAATTTGAGGTCCTTGTGCATTAATAATAACATGCACAGATTGTTTTCTCTCTCTCTGATGAATGCATTATACATTGTATATTAGTTGTTACTGTTGTGCAACACTAACACTGTAACAGTAACACTAGTACAGTAGTAGTAACCATGCAAGTCTAGGACATCAGCCCCACAAACAGTGCTACTCCTTCAGCACTCATGATCTCCAAGTTGAAACTTCAAGAAGTTCAACCTTTTGAGTGCAGTCCTGGAGTCTGTGACTGTGAGAGTGTGACAGGCCTGAACTTTGTTAGTAATCTACAAGAAAATAAAGTGGTCTTGCTCAGTTGTCCTGAACCCCACTGATGAGGACACTGGCAAGTGTGAATGGCCTCAAACACCACACTTCTCCATTCCACAAGACCCTACCCAAAACAGATTTAACCCATCAGACCAAGATAGTGCCTATGGCTGACATTGTGACATTGACACCCTCATGGCCTTTACAGTAACCGTAAAAGGCTGGGTGCGTCCCACTCAGTAAACCCTAACAGACTAATGCTTTTAACTTTAAAGTTAACCAGTTTTCAACATAACAGTCTACTACAAATAGCACAAATACAATGTGTTTTTCTCTCCTGGCCAGGTCATGTACACACTGACTCCGTCACTAGTTACTAGTACAGTAGTACTAGTAGTGTCAGTGTGGAAAATGGAATATTCGTCTACCCACAGGCCTCTTTATTAATGATGATCATGGCTGATTGTACATGAAGGCCTCAAACAACACACCTCTCCGTTCCACAATACCCTACCCAGAACAGATTCATCTCATCTGCCAAGATAATGCCTTTGGCTGTCAAAACCTGGGACTTCAGCCTACAGTATGTGATTGTGAATCAAACCAGTTTAGCTGATTAGCACAATAGCAGCATCAATCTAAACCAGTTTTTGACACGTGATAATGTTATGCATGCATAATAAATCACAACTGTCTCTGGTGCAAAAGATCAGACACTGAATGGCTTGTAAAACAACAAACATCCACAGTTTCTGCATTCGTCTGCTTCGAACTCGAAGGTTTCCATGGCAATTTGCACGGCCAGACAGATGATCACTCTGCGATTCTCAACAAAATTGAAATAATGAAAGATGCGAAATACACAAATGCACTACAATCAGATAATGTCAAAATAAAAATAAAAACCTCAAAGCTGAACATCACTTCAGACTGAGTCCGAGAGATGCGAACACCGTCTTCTTCTCCAAAATGTGTGTAAACTGTGGCATCCCAGCGTGCATTTCGAGCCGGAAATGGCAATGATGAGGGAGAAGTTATTATTTATGTGTGTGTGTATGTGTGTGCGTGTGTATCAAACTCCAGAGTCCGAAGACCTCAGAGTAAATCCGACGGGTAGGGGCAAGAAGGAGAGACCTAGTACTCTCTTCAGCCCCCCCCCCCCCCCTCTCGCAGAGCCGAATTAGAGAGAGAGAGTAATCACTGTTGCCGGTGTGTTTTATGAACTGAAAAATGGTACATAAAACTGTGCATATAATTATTTCTATACTCAAGATTTTTTATTTTTTTAAAGTTATAATTTGTGGGCGTGAAATTATGTTTTGGTATTGGCAACACTGCATCTGTAACCGCACAATACTATCTGTGTCACAGTGTGTGTGTGTGTACATAGCTATTCAGATAGAATGCATATTTTCTGTTCATAAATTACATGCCTTCAGCATTTATGTACTTAATAAAATATCTAAAGAGGTTTCTTAATATCTTAAGTAGCCTACCTGAGTGCATTATCGATTAATATATATACATATAAACATGTAACAAATCAGTTTTGCATTGCATTTGTTCAAATTAGCTTCTCTGCTTCCCTCCATCCGCATATATGTATAAAGCTCTCTTCTTGTTTGTCTTTCACACACACACACACACACACACACACACAGTCACAACATACACACACACACACAGTCACAACATACACACACACACACCGATCACACCACATCACACACTGCTCACAACACACACACACAGATACTATTCACACCACACCCAGATAATATAACACACCACACCACACATTGTGAAGTATGACAATCAACAAATATATTTTGATAAACATTCTTATGTAACACATTGACATGTAGCTGACCCAAGAGAGTCAAGTGTTTACCAAAGGATTCTGTGACCAATGAAGTGAGAAAACAAAATGAGTCGTAAAATGCCAAAAGTGGCCAAAGATTTCTGTGGAATCTCTGATGAACATCGCTACACTTCTCTGAACATTGCCCCCTTGAGCAAAAACTCCTTCTTCCAAAGCCATGCAAAATAACATGTAATATTGCATCACACACCTGCCATAGCAATCTCTGGTGACAAATGGACTTCAGATAATGCTACTAACAAGGAGGAAGAACAAGGCTTCAGAAAACGCTACTAAAAAGGAGGAAGAACAAGACTTCAGATAACGCTACTAAAAGGGAGGAAGAACAAGGCTTCAGATAATGCTACTAAAAAGGAGGAAGAACAAGGCTTCAGATAATGCTACTAACAAGGCAAAGAGTCGGTATCAGTGTTGTTGCTTCAGAAGGTATATATATATATATATATACATATACACACACAAACATGGAGCTGAATTGTTTTTGGATATAATGCGATGTTGAGCCAGAACTCAACCGTTTCAGACTTACAAGGCTAGAAACTGGAAACCAAGGTGTGGTTTTTCTTGGAACGACAGACCTGGTCCGTGCATCACCCGAAACCACATTCTGTACTAAAATTTGGATTCAGGCTTGAATGCAGAATTAAACTTCACCAAATTGCAGCAACTGATCATATTTCGAGGCACACATTTTTAGCATGAAGAATAATTAATGGCCGTGACAGGTCCTTCAAAACAGGGAAATCAATACAGTAACAGGTTATAACTAAACTTAACTGATATCACGGGCAGAACTTTGGAAATAATAACGTTTTGATGTTCGAAGAACCAAAATAGTGAAGACTGAATGAAAAAAGTGACAAAGTCTGGCTGACTTGTAACATCAAGGCACTGTGACAGCAACATCTGTAGAAATACCAACTGTGTGCGTGCTGGTACGATCACATTCACCACGAACAGAAGGACATTACCCAAGCTTGGCTCCGATGCAGCGATGGTTAATGCACAAAATCCAACAATTGATGACCACAAAACCTGAGCATTGTTTTACACATCAAGTAGTTGTTTTTTACAATCGATTTTATGGAAGAGGTCAGAATCTCTAACATGATTTACTTTCTGCACAAAGCACAAGCGTGAAGACCAGCATGTAAAACACAATAACAACAAACAATGCATCAACTTACAGACTTATAATATTATGAGGAGAATAAATAAATCATAATAGCCATTGAGGGGAAAAACAACAACAAACAAACAAAACAAACCAACAACAAAAAACATATATACACACAAAACAGAAGAAGAAAAAACCCTACCAATTAAATATGAATGTTGACATCCCGTTGTTTTCCACCATGGACTAACTGCATGACGTGTGAGAAGGAGGGGTTTGAAGTGGCGAAGGAAGGGTGGGGATGAAGAGAAGATGGATGAGGAACAGTCAGGATGAGGAAGGTAAAGAGGATGGTGAGAAGCAGGAAGCAGCAGAATAGAGGGAAGAATTTAAATAAGGAGAAGAAAGAATGTGAAGCAGGAGAATCGCAAAGAAGAACTGTGCAAAGAAAATGAGGAAGAACAAGACCTCTGATAATGCTACTAAAAAGGAGGAAGAACAAGACCTCTGATAATGCTACTAAAAAGGAGGAAGAACAAGGCTTCAGAAAACGCTATTAAAAAGGAGGAAGAACAAGGCTTCAGATAACGCTACTACAAAGGAGGAAGAACAAGGCTTCAGATAACGTTACTAAAAAGGAGGAAGAACAAGGCTTCAGATAACGCTACTAAAAAGGACGAAAAACAAGGCTTCAGATAACGCTACTAAAAAGGAGGAGGAACAAGGCTTCAGATAACGCTACTAAAAAGGAGGAAGAACAAGGCTTCAGATAACGCTACTAAAAAGGAGGAAGAACAAGGCTTCAGATAACGCTACTAAAAAGGAGGAAGAACAAGGCTTCAGATAATGTTACTAACAAGGCAAAGAGTCGGTATCAGTGTTGTTGCTTCAGAAGGTATATATATCTATATACATACACACACAAACTAACCCTTCTAGCAGGCTGCCTTAACAAAATATAATCTTCAGTGCAATGACACATGTGAAACACAGGCACACAGCATCAGTTGATTTTTTCACCGCTGGGATGAGCATGGGGAATTACTGACCTCACTGTCAGCATTCCAAATGCTGCCTCCCCAGCATGCAGACAAACACAGTCAATGTCCAGTGTCAGTGGCATGCCACAACACTCAACAAACTTTTAATGGAGAGTATGATACATCAATGGCATTGCACAAGGAACTTGAAATAGTGACCAAAACAAGTGAGGCCGAAAGGTGTGTTAAAAGAGGTTACGTGGCGACTATCTTCCTTGAAATATTATTCCACTTTAGCATCAGTACAAAAATATTATGCCCTTTTGTACACAAAAACCGTAGCCATATGAACAGAAACAGAAATTAATAAACATAATTTAAAGGAATCACTCACAAATAGATGATAAACAGATGAATAAATGATAAAAACACAACTAAACCAACTGAACATGAGCAGAGCATAGTATTGCTAAAGAGTTCACAGCAATATGGGCCTGAGGGCAAAACAACTTCTTCATAACAGAATTCCATCAAAATTTAAAAAGCAACACTCAAATTTTTGACAGCAAAAAACAGAGAGAGAGAGAGAGAGAGAGAGAGAGAGAGAGAGAGAGAGAGGAGAGAGAGAGAGAGAGAGAGAGAGAGAGAAAAGAGCTAGTTCACAACTGCACCTATTACTAGTATTAGTATTATACTTTTATAGTGATTTTAAGTGCCTTTTAGCCTGGATGTACTTTTTATTATTTTTCAAAGACAGTCAACTGAATTTAACTTTTTATGGATCAATAAAGTATTATTGCCATACTGTATTACATAATTATATCTATTTTGTTGTTGAAATCTTTGGTCCAGTTTTATTTTTAGTTCAGTTAATTTTTTTCTTCCGCTGTATTGCTGAGCTGCTAGCCTCACACAGCTCTCTGGCTATGCATGCAAACAAAATGGGTTGGGTCTAGTTGCACTGGCTGCGGGTGGTCAGTACAGCAGAGGCCCAGTCACAGCTCCCAAAACAGAGTTGCTCCCCTTAGCAAAGAAAAGTTATCAATCGTCAGAGTAGGAAGGAAGTAATGTTGGGCTTAATGTCCACAGGAACCTCGCATGCTTTATGTGGGATGGGGGAGAGGGGGTAATTGGGTATCTATGTAATGCTCATCCCGAGCATTCTGGCCCCCAAAAGCAGGAAAGACTGCCACCACCAGAAGAATTCATACCTGTCAACCCATACAGTTTACCGGTATAAAATACATTTTTATTTTTATTTGGGGGGGATATGGCCATATTGGAAAATGGATAGAGGAAAACACAATTTTCATGAGATTTTGTTGTTGCTTTAAACTGAGCAAAAAGACTGAAAAACTGTTGAATGAGCAGCCGGCGCATGCCATTGCCAAATGCACACTGACTGGCCTAGTGCAATAGGCTATAAAATCTTGTTGGAAGTGAGATTTGAAGTCGCAATGTGTACTTCGCACAACATTGCTTCTTCCTTCCACTGCCACACGTGCCGATTGGAATTCAAAATGCCGCAGCTGCCAGTAAAAAAACAAAAGACCCCATCCTGCATAAGGGAAATACAGGTTCACAAACTCTGGACCAACATTTACTCCCAAAAGGGGTTGACAGCTATGAGAACTGATATTAAGGTGGTGGGGAGCCAGCCACTGCAAAGCAACTAGTGTACTTTGCAACTTGCTCTTTCAACAGTTGTCAGCGTTGAGCGAGAAATCCTCCTACGTGAACAACAGCCAGCTTGGTGCTGACCTTACTCCCCTGGAAGTCTTCAGATGAGAAACTAAACAGTTTTCTGGCAGGATGCACCTAATACTGTTGAAAGTGGCTGTCAAAGTTTTATTATGCATTAATATGATTATGGCTTCTTCTCCTTAAATTAATAATTAAATTAAAATTATTACTTTTTGAATGGGTGATGAGTTTCTGGTGAAAACAGAAATTAAGACAGATGTCTTTAGAGAACATGATGATGGCACAGGTATTTACCACAGTGATGTCAATGTTTTATAGTTATAACAGACAAAAAACAAAACAAAACAACAACAACAAACAAACAAACAAAAATAACCAATTCACGGTGCCTGAGGTTTAACAATGAAAGCACATGCAAAGTCTACCACACCGACATCAATGGATATGACAGAAAATTCAAACCACCCAAAATGCTTGTGGGTGAAACAAAGGGCTACATGTGTGTGACACATCACTGTGCTTGGCAAGAATATCAACCTGTCTCAGGTGCCTGCCGGCAATGAACTCTACCACAGTGGTGTCAATGTACACAGTGAAAATTGACCAGTCTTAAGTATCCGTGGGGAAGCCACACAAATACAAGACTGTACCACAATGGTGTCAATGTACATGGTGAAAATTCGACCAGTGTTGGGTATCCATGGGGAAGCCGCAAACAAGACACAGCTGTACCACATTGGTGTCAATGTACATGGTAAGAAATTGACCAGTGTTGGGTGGTATCTGTGGTGGAGCCACAAACAAGACATGACTGTACCACACTGGTGTCAATGTTACAATGTACACTGTGAAAAAATCTGACCAGTGTTGGAGCCAGAAATAAGACACAGCTGTACCACACTAGTATCAATGTACACTGTGAAAAAATTGACCAGTGTTGGGTGGTATCCGTGGGGAAGCCACAAACAAGACATGACTGTACCACAGTGGTGGCAATGCCTATAAAAAAATGAAACAGAAACAAGCAGCAAGACCTAAAAGATGGCAAAACTGTTGACTAGATCACTGATGTGCATAAGCTTCTGCACCATACTTGCCACAAGTTCTACACATGTACACGAGAAAGTATAATCTGCTGACAGTTTGCAGTTTTGAATGTTGATAGTTTGGTGGGGGCAAAACAACAGATAAAACAAGAGCTGTCTGAAGTGAAAGGCTTCAGTGCATGCAGCTGTCATATGCTGCAAACACGTACGTGCAGGTCCAGTTTCCATTTCCATGTCTAGAACACACTGTGCATGCACCTGTACATAAAATGCACCCTTATAGTAAACCATTTCAAAAGTTGACACCTGTGAAGGAGACTTGCTTCACCACCTTAGTTCTATCTGCTCACCATATTGACAAACTACTACTGTTTCATTGTCTTCAAGGAGCTTACATGTACCTGTGCCCTGCAAAAAACTAAAAACAAGACTGAGGAAAAAATGGAGACCAATAAGCTATACCCCCCCCACCCCACCCCCCCACAAAAAAAGTGTGTGTGTATGTGTGTGGGGGGGGGGGGGGGGGGGAGGGGTAAAAAGAAGAAAAAAAGAAAAAGACATGCCCCAAAACTCAACAACACAAAACAAAGTAAAAACCTGTCATTCTCCAAAGCTTGGATACTTGTACAGCTTTGGTGATAACAACAACATAAAACAAAATCCATTCTGTGTTTCTCTTAACACAATGTGCAATCTCTGAATGATGGACTCAGGCCAAAAATGAGTGCTGAAACAGCACCCAAATATTGAATACACACATACACACACAATCCATCAAATTTAAAAAACCCAATAAATGATTAAAGCAACAGCCTTGTCCATCCTGTGACAAAGACAAATACTTAGCGCACACTGAAGTCCTAAATAAAGCCTTTAAAACCCGTGCATCAAACAACATGAACATAGTGCATGGAAGGCAATAAATTATGACACAAACTGAGGCAATAAATAGATAATGCATTAAACCGTGCATCAAAACAAACCTGAACACTGTGCACCAAACCACACGACAGAGGAACATCGGTATAAAGCAACGTATGAAAAAAAGATGTACACAATTCTACTGAAAGCATTGGGATTCCAAAAAAAACACCCAACCCCCCAAAAACAAAAACAAAACAAACATGCATGCACATCTTTGGGCACCAGAATCAGACTCTGTATTGTTTTTGAAAGCAACATATTAAAAAAAGACGTAAAAATTCTACTGAAAGCATTGGGATTCCCAAAACAACAACCCCCACCCCCAAAAAACAAAACAAACTTGCATGTCACCAGAATCAGAAACTATACTGTTTTCGCTGTGTGGCATAAATCCATCTGCTGCAACATGACATCTCATGCTGGTTTATAAAAAGCATGAGATAGCGGAGGTTAAAGGGAGAGTGTAGGGTGGATGGGGGTGGGGGGAGGGGGAATGGGGTAATGACCAATGACAAGATGCTGCTGTGGAACCACCTAGCATACATGAACAGTTCAGTATGGTATAGTAATAGCAGAGTCCAAGAAGGTCAGTTCCTTGAACTTGCGTTATTTGTATTCTGTTGCATACATGCTGATCATTTTTTTATACAGTGCTATTCTCCACTCTTAAGCAGACTCGCTCCACTCAAACTACATCACCATTATTACCTAAACAGTGGAACCCTCTTAAAAACAACTCCATTAAAAATAAATTCTGCTAAAGATGAAATACGTCTCTCCACCCCCCACCCCCTCACCCTGTTTGCCATTGTACACTTATATTTTTAGTTCTCAAAGACCAAATTCTCTGAAGAATTTAACGTCGTCTTGAAGGGGACACCACAGACTCAGAAAGAGAGTTCTCACTGCCGGCTCACCTGCTTACCTACAGATCTTAAAAACTGTTTATCACCTGCTTACCTACAGATCTTAAAAACTGTTTATCTGGCAAATCAGGCAGCATCAGTCATCCTCTGCAATCACTTTCATGTCAGTCATATAGATATGTCTCTCCATCTGCCTATCACCTGCGAGTCATACAGATCTGTCTATAATTTTCATTTCACTTCTCAGTCCTGTAGATCTGTCTCTCCATCAGGCATCTGCCTATCACCTGTGAGTCATACAGACCTGTTTATAATTTTCATTTCACTTCTCAGTCGTGTAGACCTGTCTCTCATCAGACATCTGCCTATCACCTGTGAGTCATAGAGATCTGTCTATAATTTTAATTTCCCTCTGGGATGAATAAAGTATACTGTTATTGTCTCTCCTTCTGTCAATTGCTTGTAAAAAGGGAGAGCTACCAGAAGGTTGCTTGTCACTGTGCCTTCTGTTGACAGAAACCATTCACTTTGACCTTTTGTGTGCACTGAATGACTGATTTTTTTCTTCTTCTCAGTACGAAAAGTTGCCTCTGGTTTTCACAACTGACAAGTAACATCAGGCAGCAGACAGCAGAATCAAGAATTTCAAAGAACAGCTGTCACCAAAGTCTGTTGCAAAAGAACCGTGGGGTCAAGGAAACCAAGAATTTCAAAGATCAGCTGTCAACCAAGTCTCTTGTCAAAGAACCATGGGGTCAAGGAAAGGTACTTCAGGGTGGGGGTGGGGGTGGTGGGGGGATACAGGGTGGGGATGGGGGTGGTGGGGGGATACAGGGGGGTGGGGAAGTGGGGGGAATTCAGGGTGGGGGCAGGGGTGGTAAGGGCACAGAAGTGGAAGTTGAAGCTACAGCTTCTTTCATGACAGCCTCCTAATTAACATAAAGTCAAGCCTCTGTCAGATAAATAGCATGCCAACGTTTAACTTCCTCATTAAATAACATTATGTACATGTTATGCAAATAGTATTATTGAAACATTTCAATTTTCTGTGCAGACACAGTCAAGTACAAAATGCCAACAAACATCAAATAACTGTCACGGAACAAAGATTATGACAAAGAATAACAGCATGTTTTTATTTTGGTGGTAAATGAATTGATATTAATTGATATTCATTTATCCCAGTGGTGTGTGAATTAATAAATATTCATGATTGTCAAGTGCATTGTAAAAAATCACACCAATAAATATGTGAGGCACAATTGGAATTTCCATGATCAAGTCTTGTATCACAAACAAATGTAAGAAGAATGCATTGAAAAGTTCTGGGGAAGTGATTCCAGTGCAACCTTGTTAATCCAGATGCAGGGGCTAACCAACAGACCCTGCGATCCAAGCATAACTGCCAAATAATGGAATGTTCAGCAAGAAGCCCAGGATGGGAACCAAGCAATAACCTTACCCAAAATCTTCGTTTGAAAAATCCACATAAACGCAAGAGGATGTACCTCTGGTGGAGTTTATGTACCTTGTATTTACAAGCATGCCAGGTGAGAGTTACTGTAGATGACTCGGGCCTTTGTTGTTGTACTTGTGTTACGTATTTCAAGTGCTAATTAACTCCCTTGTGCGCTGATTCCACGTAAACACAGTTCACTCTTCTTTAGTTAATGAAAGAAAAAGAAGTTGAAACTACTTCACACAGTCCTAAGAAAGCAGAAAGTACTCAATAACAACACACCTCTTCTGCGTTTTTGCTGTCATTTTTTTGCACTATTACGCCAACACCAGCGCAAGTAAGGATGACCGGAGAGGAGTGTGATTCATCCGACATTAACACAACACAATAATACTTTATTAATCCTTAAAAAGGAAATTCAGTGCAGACAATTTATTATTCTTTCACTGCCAACATTATGTTCTGCTGGCCAAGATTCTTTTCAAGACCAACCTGAAAGATCAGGTCTTGTTGACCTGACATGCACTGTGTGAACTTTGCCCCACACCACAACAGCATGCATAAGCAGGACAGTGTATCTTACCCTGTAGGCAAATGGGAAGCATTTGTGAGCTGGTTTGGCCCAGCGGTAAGGCATTAGGCTGGTAAGCGGAAGAACCTCGGTTCGATATCGCTTCGGCTCTCCTTTCTCTTCAAAAAGGTTGTGGTTTGTGGACACTGTCTTGTGACTTTGTCCATCACTTCCTACTGAAACATTAAAATGGCTATCATCGCTGCCCACCTTAATGCAGGAGTCATTCTGGTGGTGACAGTGCAGCGATAGGTATATAATCTCCCTCTTCCCCCACCTCCATACCCCCTTCTCCCTGTCCATAATAAGCCTTATGGTTTCTGTGGATGTTGAGCACCACGTTTACTAATGGGAAGCATTTTCTCAAGACCATCTGACAGCATTAGGGCAGCAAGTAAGGCATCATCAAGACGCTAACAGAGGACCAGCGTGTCTGAACAAACAAGGTTGCACTGCGAATGTAATTGGTCTTTATATTCATCTGTAACTGTAACACCAGCACTACTACCAAGACATAAATGTATAAATATTACTTGGGGAAAAGCTTAGAGTACAACGGCAAGCTTGTCACTTTGGCAAACTTAATTAGAGCAATCAAATCACAGATTTGTGCACAGCGGAACTCCCTCATAACAAAGCATCCAGGGCCACAAAAAATGATTTTCCGTAACAGAAGTTTGTGCTAACAAACAAAGGAAGTGTGCCACAAGTACTCCTGAATCACTTCAGATTTGAATTAGGGGTGTCACCTATGGATGAGGCAAAGGCGGAGCTCATCATAAATATCTTCTTGAACTGTACTGAGCTGAATGAAGCTGGAACACTGAAGCAGAAAAACTAACTGAATACTGCCTAGGAGTTTCCGGAGTTTGATGAGTTAAAAAAAAAAAAAAAAAAACCTTTCGGCACTGCTAAAAACGTGTAAACATGAATAATACTTGGCAAAAAAACAAAAACAAACAGGTACCCTCAGTGTTGGTGGGAAAGCCACAAAATGGCAGCTGGAATGTTTCGGGACTATCACAAGTAATCAACATGTGAAGCATCAAAAACTCCCAAGTAAAATCAAATGGAATGGATTAAATTAAAAAAATATAATAAAAGAACAACTATCAAAACATTCCAACATGGTGAAATCATCCCCAAATATGTACAGCCAACCCTGCTATCAGCATTATTGGCATTCCAATTAATTTTTTTCAAGACATAATTTCAACATTGTAACACTGAAAGTGTTGCAATATTCTGATTTCCCAGGGATTCGAATCACACACCTTGTCTGGTGAAATGATGCACATGTTGGATGTAGAGAATCTGTAACATGCTAAACAACACCAAATTCTTAAAGTAATTTTCACTGGAAGATCACACTTTTTTGTCATTAAAAAAAAAGAAGCTTGCAAGTCGCAAAGGTGACCCTGCAGGAAAGTGACATTTCAGTAGTAAAGTCGTGCAGGACCCTGGGAAGAGTGTGTGAGATGACATATCTTCTCCACACCCTACAAAGTCATCTATTCTCCCCAAAAAGAGGTCAGTCATTTTCATCCCATCCAACAGTATCCAGCAGTCACCGTTATTTACATGCCCACTTCCACTCAGGGTCAAGCAAAGTCACCTTTACCCCCTTTACAAGTGTCCACTCCACCCCCACCAACAGCACACACACCCTTCACCCCCCCCCCCCCCCCCCCCCACACACACACCTTACTACTAAAAAAAAAATCAAATCTGGAGCACTGCTGTAATAATGCCTCACAGCCTGAGAAAGGATGCAGTTGACTGACTGCTATGGACAGGGTTGAAAGCACAAACATGTTGCATTCCATCACAAGGTTCAACTCGAAGAAACCTGTTCCAGCAACACGGTTCAACTCAAAGAAACCTATTTCTGGCAACACAGTTCAACTAGAAGAAACACGTTCCAGCAACAAGGTTCAACTCAAAGAAACCTGTTTCAGCAACACGGTTCAACTTGAAGAAACCTGTTCCAGCAACACGGTTCAACTCGAAGAAACCTGTTCCAGCAACATGGTTCAACTTGAAGAAACCTGTTCCAGCAACACGGTTCAACTCAAAGAAACCGGTTCCAGTAACACTGTTCAACTCAAAGAAACCTGTTTCAGCAACATGGTTCAACTTGAAGAAATCTGTTCCAGCAAACAGTTCAACTTGAAGAAACCTGTTCCAGCAACATGGTTCAACTTGAAGAAACCTGTTCCAGCAACACTGTTCAGTTCCATGAAACCTGTTCCAGCAACATGGTTCAACTTGAAGAAACCTGTTCCAGCAACAGGGTTCAACTTGAAGAAATCTGTTCCAGCAACACTGTTCAGCTCCATGAAACCTGTTCCAGCAACAAGGTTCAAATCAAAGAAACCTGTTTCATGGTTCAACTTGAAGAAACCTGTTCCAGCAGCACGGTTCAATTTCAAGAAACCTGTTCCAGCAACACGGTTCAATTTCAAGAAACCTGTTCCAGCAACAAGGTTCAACTCAAAGAAACCTGTTCCAGCAACAAGGTTCAACTCAAAGAAACCTGTTTCCAGCAACACGGTTCAACTTGAAGAAACCTGTTCCAGCAACTCAAGAAGACAGAGTCCAAAAATAAAGTCCAACATTAACAGGTGGAATCCCAAAACAACAATGTGAAGTGTAATTTTAGACAGTTTCAATCAATCAGTCACTGTGACGAAACATGAACAAAGCAAAGCAAAATTGAGCAGGTTGCATTTAGATTTAACAACACACAGCGTGAATGTGATTTTGATTATTATCATATCTGAACAATATTATGGCTTTGGAAAAAAGGGAAAAAAAGAAAACATGAATAAATAATGAACTGAATATGTACACAATAGTGTGTTGGGACTAGTTACACATTTATTGACTTCAAAACAAAAAGAAAAACCATGAACAAATATTTAAAGGAAACAAAAAACACAAAGCAATTTTTGCACATAAAATGAAAACCAAAACAAAAAAATTGACAATTTATGTACATATATATATATATATATAATATGCTTTTTGAGTACTTTTATTTCCTGATTCAGAAAATGTAACCAACTCTGACCGAGAAAAACACAAGTTCAGATTGTGTACCTTTTGGTAACAGGTGGTGGTCGCGGGTCACTTAAGACCGTAGGTTTGTAAAGAGCAATACATGGGAAAGTAACTCAAGTGTCTTTATGATTCAGGTAAGCATGTCTTTGGTGGAACACAGAATCAAAATGCACTGGGTGGGGGAGGGGGGGAGGGGGGAAGGGGGGGGGGGGATGTGCATACTTTTAAAAAGGATCACAAGCTTGTCCAGTTTCTCTTGTTACTTGTACACTGTCACAGAGAGAGAGAGAGAGAGAGAGAGAGAGAGAGAGAGAGAGAGAGAGAGAGAGAGAGAGAGAGAGAGAGAGACAGAGAGCATTATGGTAAATATTTATTTCAAAAACTTAAGCTACTTTGATAATGCTGGACTTGTGATACTGTATTATTTTTGACTACTTACCACAATATCATAAAACCACAAAACATGTGGGATATGCAAGTCCAAAAGAGACCCCCATAGAGATATTGCATATGTAATACAATTCAATAAAATTGTCTAAATCTCAAGACAAGAGTAAACAAAGTGTTACACATCAATTCTCTTCAACAAAATGATAACTGACATCTTTGGTTTTGTCTGTTTATCTGAAAGAAAATGGGAATGGATTTCCACACAGTGAGGAACATATAACAAATCGTGATAAATATAATCAAATCCGAGTTTCAAAGAAAACAATTATTATGACATTTTTCCATACATTTCACTCTTCCTCAAATTTTATGGAAAACAGGATTTCAAATATGTATTGAAAACGTGTCTCAGTAAGTTCCAAGCTGTCTAAATTTAATTTCAAAACACTTTAAAAAATGAAAGGCAAAGGATTAACAACATTTAACATTTCAGTTTATCGATGTATCAGTTTAAAATTATTGTCAGACATAAGAGTGTAATGAACAAGTGAACGGCAACAGATATTTCGTAAGGCATCATTTCCTTTATCACCAAATTGCACCGCAATGTGACTAACAAAATCTGAATACTTGGACAGCGATCACATGGGATGAACGCTTTAAACCATCACAGTCAAAACAATACAGCCATTCGCATTTTCCAGCGAACAACACAATTTCACCCCTCCTCCTACATAAAACATGCTCCTTCCCACGAGGAACTGGCAAACTATCATGGCCTGCGAACATAAGGAAATAGTGAAATGTCGAATGTATTTCTAAAGCACCAAATCGTGTTCAGAGAGACTATTCTAAGTGCTGTTCAGCTGGTACTTTTGGTTTATGCACAGAGATTTTGTTTTCCAGTAGACCTTAAGAGTCAACAAACTGTCTCTATTATACTTTTTTTATAGCGATACAAAAATCCCATCTTTCAACAATACACTGACCATCACGGCAACTGAACAAGCAGAAAGGCCTCTCGCTCTTACGATGATCTGCTCCTACTTTCGCTGTACTAATTTGGACCCATTCACCTTCAGTGGACCTCAGATGTGCCTGAGCTTCCACAAAATGACCCATCTTCCACAAAACATCAGCCAGCATGGTCCCTGAACAAGTCATAAAAACTGCAGCTCACGCTTTCTGAAACTGTTTCAGCCAATGTCGTCTCAAAACAAGGAAACAAAAGCCATTCTTACCCTGCATCAGACACAATGGTCCCTGAATGAGAAAATACCTACAGACAATGGTCTTCCAACAATCAGACACAATGGTCCCTGAATGAGAAAATACCTACAGACGATGGTCTTCCAACAATCAGACACAACGGTCCCTGAATGAGAAAATACCTACAGACGATGGTCTTCCAACAATCAGACACAACGGTCCCTGAATGAGAAAATACCTACAGACAATGGTCTTCCAACAATCAGACACAATAGTCCCTGAATGAGAAAATACCTACAGACGATGGTCTTCCAACGATCAGACACAATGGTCCCTGAATGAGAAAATACCTACAGACGATGGTCTTCCAACAATCAGACACAATGGTCCCTGAATGAGAAAATACCTACAGACAATGGTCTTCCAACAATCAGACACAACGGTCCATGGATACAAACGGTGCTCTCCCAACAATCAGACACAATGGTCCCTGAATGAGAAAATACCTAGACGATGTTCGTCCATCAGTGTCCATGAATGAGAAAATACCTAGACGACGTTCTTCCACAATCAGAGATGATGCTCTCCCAGCAATCAGACACAATGGTCCCTGGATACAGACGGTGCTCTCCCAACAATGCATCCACCACCATGGTCCCTGAAGAAGGTAATAATATTGCAGGTGGCGCTTGTCCCCCTGATGTATCGGTCAGAATGGTCCCTCAATGAGGAACTGGACACCGCAAACAGCACTCAGTTCCTGCTGATCTTCCACAAAACTACCGTCCTTCGATCCTCTCCGTGGGCATTCTCACCCCAGGGCTTCCCATCATGGGGCTCCCCATCCCGTAGAAAGCACCCCCTTCCCACGATACATCAGCCATCATGGGCCCCGGACGCACATGCAGCTGCAGGTGCTTGTTCAGTTCGTACTTGCGCACGAAGGCCTTGTTGCAGATGTGGCAGGCGTGAGGGCGCTGGCCGGCGTGGATGGACTGGATGTGGCGCTTGAGGTGGTCGCTGCGGCTGAAGTGCTTCTTGCACAGGTCACACTCGTGTGGCTTGATGCCAGTGTGGGTGGAGATGTGGCGCTTGAGGTGGATGTTTTTGGCGAAGTGCTGGCCGCACTGGGGGCAGGAGAAGGGACGCGCCCCCTTGTGGCCCCTCATGTGCACCTTGAGGGCGCAGTAGCTGGAGAAGGGATGGCGGCAGTAGTCGCAGGAGAAGGGCGACTGCGCCCCTGAATGCAGCCGCATGTGGCCGAGGAGGTGGGAGCGGGTGCTGTAGCGCTTGTCGCACACGTTGCAGGAGAACCCGCTCTGGGAATGAGTCCGCATGTGCTTGCCTAGGCTCTTCTTGTCGGCGAACATCTTGTAGCACAGCTGGCACACGTGCTGGTCCGGGCGCTTGCCCTGACCCCCCTCCTCGTCCCGCCCATCCGCTGACTCCGCCGGGGAGCTAGGGAATCCGTTCTCCAACACCTCCCCGCTCTCCTTGAAGAGCATCTGGGTGCAGTCATTCTTGTGCTGGTTAAGGTCGAGGTGGGTGTGGAAAATCTCACCACAGACCAAACACAGCGGTGCCGAGGGGGCGCTGTCCAGGCTGTCCGAGGTCATGGAGTCCGCTCCATCTTCTCGTGACAGGGAGCTGCTGATGGACAGGTCGAGGCCGTTCATGTCTGAATCTGAAAAGGCGTCACGAACGTGAAAGAGTGCTGCTGAACGTGCTTGACTGAGTGCTAACTCAAGATACCACATCAGTTCCAACAAAGTCTGGTGGATATTTAAAAGGCATTAGATACAGATTCAATAAATTCTTGCTGATGATGTTAAGATGACATTCCAGTTCCTTAAAGCACAACCCTACTAGTGCATTTTTCAAATAAATACTTTATCTCCCCCTTAAGAAAACAAGAACCAAACAGTGAAACCAGCCAAAACAAACATAACAAAGACAGACAAACAAAACAAAAAACCACCCTAGAGTCTAAATCACTGCCCCTGAAGATCTGAGACCTGTCATACCACAGACACAGCTGAGGCAATAATATATTTTTCTTCCTTCAAAACATACCGCACTCTGAAGTTTCTGGGTGAGTCCGGAAGTCCAGCGGGGAAGCATGTGTTCGGAAATCAGAGGGAGAGGTGGGAAGACTGTCAACATCCGGGGGCCTCAACAGCAGGTCCTGAGGAAGGAACTCTTTCAACCGACTCAACAGTCCGGGGAATGTGCGAGCCAACTGCAGACAAATTCATGTTACTATCACAAGGCGAATTGAAACACGTATTGGAACGGATTTTTATGAGATTTTTTAAATATTTTTTTTATATAACCATCACATTAAGTTTAACAAATATAACCCTTGTTTTTGTACCTTTTTTTTAAAACATGTTTTATTCAGGCAATGTTGTTCATATTCTTGTCACCCTAGCATTGAAACACAAGAGAGAAAAATTTCTCTCTCTGTACATATATATGCATACATGGTTTCAAGCACAACACAGCGTAAGCAAGTCAAGTTCATACTATACCGCAAAATGTCTCTCCAAATTTTGGGTACTAACTGATTATATGTTGTCCATTTAAAAAACACACAATAAACTTGCCATAAGTGTGTGTGATGAAATGAGCGTATCCTTAGGTCTTTGTAAGCGCTCACACTTTTCTCCCTTGACTACGCCCGCTACCTCTCCATGTACTGGTATGTTCACCTCCCCAACGCTTTCTTCTGGACCATCACTTTCGCTACGACTGACACTGGCTGGGTCAACCTCGGCATCCCCCTACTCTCTAAGATTGTTGTCTTCATTGTTGTAACTGCACTGCCCGGAATATCCATAACAAAATTAATCATATCATGTGTAATGAAGCACTGCACTGTTATCTTGGTGTGGAGACCTGGCACACGTTGAAATTTGGTGATATTTTCCACTCAGTTGACTTTTAGAACTCCAAGACACCACAAAAACCACATGAAAAGGGTGCCATTTGCAAAGCAAGCTTCTGTGTCACCAACAACATCACTGATCATGTGACTGGGCTAGCTCAGTGGTTAGAGCGCCAGACTCGTGATTGAAAGGTCACGGGTTCAAATCCCTGCAGGAGCAGCTGGAGAATTTTCTTCTCCAGGGTCGACTTTCTGTGCTGACTCTTATTTCGGTATCTGTTCCACCCCGTGTTACTGCAGTAGCACATAAAAGACCCCGGTCATTCTGCCAAAAGCGCAGGAGGCAGGTTACAGCTAAATACGCATGCATCTTACATATGTATGTGGCTTTGCATGAAGTGACACAGTGCATGGTTGTATGGTGTACACTGAACACGCTGAGATGGCAGCAGTTTCATGTGTCACCAGCCATGCTGGTGCTTTAAGTACACCACTTCAGTTGATAGTAAAAAACGTGCTATAAAAAGCTATTCACTCATGTAGAATCACATGCTAGCGGCGCAGTGAGTCTGCTTAAAAGTGGAGAATAGCACTATATAAAAGCGATCAACAACAACAGGGCTTCCACGGCCTTCCTAGAATGTTGCTCACGCTGGGTTCTTGTGAACCCACGTCACAAAGTGCCACAATGTGCGGAGGAACTATGTGAACAGGGAGGTGAAGCTGAACTCTCATACCCTAACCCCCCACCCCAACACACATCCCTGATAAACCATATGGTGTCTGTTGTGGACATTCAGCATTGTTGAAACTGGGGTTCATTTCCTTGGAAACACGAGAACAACAGTTTCTACCCCCCCAACCCCACCTGTCCCTAATAAACCATGTGGTTTCTGTACCATCATGTGTGCACTCTTAAAACACGTCAGTTATACAAGTCCAAGATGCTGCAGTAAAACATGGTTTCAAAGGGCAAAGCAGCTTTTGGAATTGGTGAGCCTGGTAGTGGCACGACACATACCTGTGCTGCATAATGCTGGCGCATGTCGGGTTTGAACTGGACCCAGTTCCGTATGGCACGCACAGTGTCCCTGTGACCCAGGACAGATGACGGCAACGCCTGCAGGACCTCGCTCACATCATCCACGCTCATCTCCAAGAAGCCCTCACTCTCCAGGACCTTGCAGAGCAAAACAGTCAAAGCCTCAAACACATGACACTCAGCTCCAAAAGAAACAAAGAAAATGGCATTCCTTCTGGCAGAAAACTGGCCAATCAGCAAACTTGTTGATAAGTCATTCCTTTAGGCAGAAAGCTGGCCAATCAGCAAACTTGTTGATAAGTCATTCCTTTAGGCAGAAAACTGGCCAGTCAGCAGACTTGTTGATAAGTCATTCCTTTAGACAGAAAGCTTTGCCAATCAGCAAACTTGTTGATAAGTCATTTTTTCAGGCAGCAGAAAACTGGCCAATCAGCAAACTAGCTAATAAGTCATTCCTTTAGGCAGAAAGCTTGCCAATCAGCAAACTTGTTGATAAGTCATTTTTTCAGGCAGCAGAAAACTGGCCAATCAGCAAACTAGCTAATAAGTCATTCTTTCAGACAGAAAGCTGACCAATCAGCAAGCTTGTTGATAAGTCATTCCTTCAGGCTGCAAAAACTGGCCAATCAGCAAGTTTGTTGATAAGTCATTCCTTCAGACAGAAAGCTGGCCAACAAACAAGCTTGCTGGTAAATCATTCCTTCTGGCAGAACAGTGGCCAATAAGCAAACTTGTTCATCAGTCATTTCTTCAGGCAGCACAAAGCTGACCAAAACACAATCTGATAAGCCTAATTCAGACAGAAAGCTGGCTAATCAGCAAACTTGTTGGTAAGTCACTTCTTCAGATTGAAAGCTGGCAAATAAGCAAACTTGCTAACAAGTTATTCCTTCAGGCAGCAGAAAGCTGACCAATACACAAACCTGCTGATCAGTCATTCCTTCATGGCTTCAAGCAGAAAGCTGGATAATATGCCAGCTTACCAGTAAGTCAGACAGTCAACTAACTAGCCCACCACTTAGCCCCCAAACTAGTCAACCAATAATTGTGTGCACAGCAAGCTACCACTACCCACATCAGGCACTGAATCAAATCCAGCAGCTACTCTAACGTCAGTTTGTCATCAAACCCACCTTGTCCAGGTCGTCCTTCAACATCTTTTGAACTTCCCCAGCAAGCTCCATCAGACCGCTGCGCAGCGCCAAAATGTACGTTGGCATCAACGTGTCTGGGCAAAGCGTGGACCGCAGAAAGTCAGAACAGAGCGTGCATAGCTCTGACATCTGCAGGCGAGTTGCCGTGGGCAACAGGGTCCAGACATTGTCCTCGTTGACACATATGGAAGATGTGTAGCAAAACTCGATGATTTGTTCCATGGAGTCGCTGTCAAGGTCGTTGAGACAGATTTCCAGTGGCATCCCTATGGTGAAAATACATGCTAATAATAAAGTAACTTAACCAAAGCAGTGACAAATTCTCAGTCAACCTGCATTCAAAGCTGGAAAACAAGTTATTTTTTTTGGTTCTTTTTCAAAACCCTCTTTTGAATATTACTGTGAAAATGGCCAAACTCAGTGAAACTGGTATGAAAGCATAAATCTCAATAGCAGTAATCATACAACAAAGTTTCAAAGACCCAGAGCTCCAAAATATTCTCTGAGGTAAAAAGGAACATTAAACTTTCCTTTTATTGCTTGCTGACATGGACAATATCCTTTAAATAATAAATATGCTCCATTTCCCTTAAACACAAACAAAATTTAGAAAGAAAAAGCACTATGTTACTGGCCCTACCTGTGCATTCAACGAGACACAGTTTCAAGTAAATATTTCATAGTTCAGAATTAACAAACCAGTTAATGAATCAACTAACTGGTCATGCTACAGTCACTCCCAATCTTACCACGGGTCAGTCATGACAAAATATTTTTGTTGCAACGAAACTTTTTTCATGACAAATATTTGTTGTGACAAACATACTTTTGTCATGACAAGCATACTTATGTCATGACAAGCATACTTTGCAACAAAAGCAGGCTTGTTGAGACAAAACTTTTGTTGTGAAAAACACATGTTTGTTGGGACAAATATTTGTTGCGACATAATTTTGTCGTGACAAACGTTTGTTGTCACAAGCATACTTCAGTCACGACAAAACACGTGTTTGTCGCGACAAAATTGATACTTGTGGCAGCTCCCGCCAATGACAGAGAACCAGTGCTTGGAGAGTGTCCCCCCTGACCGCCCCCCCACCCCAGGTTTCACTGACCGTTGAGGGGCGCGGCCTGGGCTGGTTCCAGGAGGGGTCCGAAATAAGGCGAGGAGGCGGCCAGCACCAGGCGGTGGGCGGAGATGCGGGCGTTGCCGGTGGTGATGACGACGTCGCACAGCTGACCGCCGCGCCTCAGCTTGTTGATAGTGGACACCAGGCATGTGGCGTGGTTCACCGAGGTGTAGTGCAGGGATGTGTCCATCCTCTCTGCACACAACACTCAGTGTGAGACTGAGACGGAGAGTGTGTGTGTGTGTGTGAGAGAGAGAGAGAGAGAGAGTGTGTGTGTGTGTATGTGTGTGTGTGTGTGAGAGAGAGAGAGAGAGAGAGAGAGAGAGAGAGAGAGAGAGAGAGAGAGAAGAGACAGAGACAGAGACAGAGACAGAGAACTCAGAACTTTATTACTCAAGGAATGAGATTTTACAATCTGTCCTTGCTAAGCTACATAGACAACACATATAAAGATTATTAATGACACTTTCAAAAGAGTGAGAGAGACGAGAGAGAGAGGAAGAGAGACAGAGAGCGTGTGTGTGTGTGTGTGAGAGAGAGAAGAGAGAGAGAGAGAGAGAGAGAGAGAGAGAGAGGAGTGAGTGGTGTGTGTGTGTGTGTGTGTGTGTGTGTGTGTGTGTGTGGTGTGTGTGTGAAGAGAGAGAGAGAGGAGAGAGAGAGAGAGAGAGGAGAGAGAGAGAGTGTGTGTGTGTGTGTGTGTGTGTGTGTGGAGAGAGAGATGAGAGAGAGAGAGAGAGAGAGAGAGCGTGTGTGTGTGTGTGTGTGTGTGTGTGTGTGTGTGTGAGAGAGAGAGAGAGAGAGAGAGAGAGAGAGAGAGAGAGAGAGAGAGAGAGAGAGAGAGAGAGAGAGAGAGAGAGAGACTCATAAAATCGTCCCAAAACATCTTCCCGCGGTGACGAAAAAAAAGAAAGAAAGAAAAAAATCAAGTTCATGCACGCGGCCTCAGAAGTGGAGTTTGACATGGCGGCACTCACTGACTCACACGTAAGGCATCAAACACTCCACACGCCTTCCTCCCAGTCGGGCAAAATGGCACACCATCCAGCTGCGACTACAGGACAGCAGCTACTAATCAACATCAACAGTCCTCGGGGCCTGAGGAAAGTGCGATAGTCCCGACAGACCCTGGACGGCGCTGCGCCGGACAAGTGGGGGGTAAGCTGGCACTCCTACGGACACGCTCGCACCCTCGCGGCTGTCTTGGCAGCCGCGGGAAGCAAAGGGGCGTAAAGCGGAGCGGCGATGGTCAGTCCTTAAAGGACAAGTCCAAGGTTTGGGGTGACTTTTGACACGATTTCCGTTAAAGCTCGCTGAGAACGATGATGTAGGTGAAACTGTGATCTGAGGGTCATAAATGCACGGAAAAAAAAGGCTTTTTCTGTCGTACCGAAAGCGTCGCCATGACGCCCAAATCACGTGACCATATGCCTACTACGTCACTCTGGGGAGTCGCTGCAAAATGGCCAACTCGAGCTCCGAAGACGAAACTGATACTATGCCCGAGAGACCCAGAAGGATACAGCCGTATCAGTTTGAGCCTGTCGGGCAGGATTTTGAGAGTACCGGAACATCGTGTCTGCTTCGAAGCAAAAAACCCATGCGGTATTCCATGGGTTTGCGAAATCGCACTCACTGAAGTGCTCGCTACACAAATGGGCGTGATGCGGCGCAGCAAGAACGTCAGCTCGTTTGAATTGTATAAATTCAATCCACTTTCGCCTCACTGCGGGTCGATTGCGCGGGAGCTCGTGTATTGTTATACCTGGGGTCGTCTGCGAATTGTTACAGTTCGCGGCAACACAGTAGGCCGGCATAGTTAACTTTTTTGTCGACCACACACATACACAGTTTACTGAAGAATCTAAGATGGTAACCGCACTGACTCCTCAGACTGACGTCACTTCGGGAAAGTCACGTGACTGATGGAGAGCCCGAGACTGTCGTTTCGGCCAGCCTACAGAAAATAAAATCGATTAAAAACCAATTAAACATTTATTATTATTTTTTATTTCATTAAATCTGAAGCTAGTGATCCATTTGTCAATCATTTCGATGGTCATTTTGCATACTTAAAAACCTTGGACTTCTACTTTAACAGTTGTTGCCCTTTGCTCTTTTGACTAACAACAACAATAAAAATAAAAATAAATAATAATAACGCTGACAGCCAGTCCTTAACAGTTGTTGCCCTTTTGACTAATACTACTAATAATAACGCCAATAGTCAGTCATTAACAGTTATTGCCCTTTGCTCTTTTGACTAATAATAATAATAATAACGCCGATAGTCAGTCCTCATCAGTTGTTGCCCTTTGCTCTTTTGAATACTACTACTACTAATAATAATGATGCTGATGATGATGATGGGAATTTGTAAAACGCCTACCCCGCGGCCCAAAGCACTGAACAAACATAACACACACAATGCACATCGAGATGGAAAGTGTTATCAGCAGCTTAACAAAAACTAACATATAATGTAGACATCAACAAGGGTACA
>JABMCL010003067.1:140000-147500 GCA_018857735.1 Alviniconcha marisindica | reverse complement strand
CCCCCTTCCCCCCATTCTCCCGTCCCTAACAAGCCTTATGGTTTCTGTGGACGTTAAGTACCATGTGTACTTACTTACTCAATAGGCTTATAGGGGACAGAGCTCAGGAACTGTGTAACAGTTGAGGGCTCCCATCCCTAGTAAGCCTACGGTTTGTGTGGACGTAAAGCAACACTCAACCAACCAGTGGGGAGGGCTGCAAGACAGCCAAGTGTACACTGGTCACGTAGTCAGGAAAGTCAACTCAGGCTGATTCAGTATCACATGAACACACACTAAATTACAGTTTTTGTTTGTTTTTGAATAAAATCAGGAAACACATCAGTTATTTTTCTCAACTATCTGTGACAGTCAAAACGAGCGCCATTTTCATGATCTATTCAAAGTAATTAACCATCATGCAAAGCTGCAACTTAATTAGATTAATATTACAATAAGAACGTACATTTTTCAGTAAGATTAGAACTATTTAACACTAATCACAGTCACTGCTGTGACCCTGAAATGAGGCCATGGTCACTGTAACTTAAGTGATATGAACAGGCAAAGCTCTATTCAGTCAAGAAATAGTACTACATCAGTACATTTATACCATCATGTACAGTTTGATATTTTTCATATTTATGGTGTCTGAGAAAATTGCAGCATCAAAGTTTTTGACTTGCCATGTACACTTCTAACTGGCTGACTCCACTAGGCCATAACAATACTGGATTATTACAGTAAACTACGCACTTGCTTTAAATGTGTTCAGTTCACAAATAATATGAGCCATCCTGAAACACCCAGAGACTACCGACTGATCAACTTGGTTACTAGTAACCATCCATTCATATTATATATCTATCCATCAGCTTTGAAATGCACCTAAATCTTCAGTTTTGTGAGTGATTATCAGAATTCTATGTTAACCCAAAACTCTGTACAAATGCAGTGAAAGGAAACTGGGCAGCCTTCTCAAAGGATGTTGCATCACACAGATAACTGGGCCCCTGGGATGTGCAGGGTAGAGATCTAAATTTTGTGAAAAAAAATCAACTGCATCGAATCTTAAATGACTTACATCAGCTTCTCATCTAAATCTCTTTAGCTCGTACCTGTGAGAAAGAAGGCCGAAGTTCCTTTAAGTTAGAAAGAAGGCCGAAGTTCCTTTAAGACAGAAAGAAGGCTGAAGTTCCTTTAAGTTAACAGACAAGAGACACTCTGCCAGTGCTCATACAACTGCTCATCTGATTGATAAGAAAGTCAGGATCCTACCAGTCTTGTCAGCTTATTCCTCCATACAGCAGCCTGTCTGTAACTACCACATCCACACCTGCCCCCCCCCCTCCCCACAGCAAAGTCATTCATAAACAACAAACAAAAGAAAAAACAAAGCAACAAAGTACACAGTGAAATCAAGAAAATGAATTCACACATTCACATACAGTAACAATGAAAGGTTGGAGAGTAACCAAGCATCCGTCTTCACCGCCCTGTTACTTCCACTTCGAAAAGTAACACACTAGACAGTCACAATGGCACCCCCTACCCCATTCCACCTCCGAGTATGAACCACGTCCTCTTCGCCAACACAAGATAAAAACTACACACAGTTGGACCACCCCCCCCCCCCCCCCCCCGCAATACAAGGTGTACAATACTCATGGGAGTCAGTCACAGTCACAGAGGTGAACCTACTGGCCCTAACCTCTCCCCTTTCCCACAATTATGAGTATGTAATACATAGCACACACACAGCGCCCCTTTCCCCTCCATCCCCACCCCTACCCAAGATAAGTCCACCTGACCCACCGACCCTCCCACCAGTACAAAGTACAAAACAAAGGCAGTGTACAGAGGTGTAGGTGGTACAATGTAGGTAGGTAAGTCCAATCGGCAGTCACCGCTGGGCTCCCCTCCCCCTTTGCCGTGAGGGTAAAGTCCTAATCTGGCCCCCTAATCTGATTGTTGGCTGCTCTCTCTCCCAGATTAGATTACAGGGGGTAGAGCTCCACCTGTGCCAAGGGCACGATCGATTGTGTTCGGCTCTGTGTCCCCTTTACGGTTAAAACTCTGACCCTCCCAACTTGATTGCGAAGTATTTGCTCTCTCTTTGTCTCTCTCTCTCTCTGTCTCTTTGTCTGTGTGGGTGTGTCTCTCTGTGTCTCTGTGTGTGTGTGTGTCTCTCAGAGTGTGTGTGTGTGTGTGTGTGTGTGTGTGTGTGTGTGTGTGTGTGTGTGTGTGTCTCTCTCTCTCTATAGTCTATGTCTCTCTCTCTCTGTCCCCTCTCTCTATGTCTCTGTCTCTCTCTCTATAGTCTATGTCTCTCTGGCTCGCTCTCTCTGTCCCTCTCTCTATGTCTTTCTGTGTGTCTGTCTCTCTTTCTCTAGAAGAGGTGAGAAACATTGGCATGCACAGTTCAAGGCACGTCTTGATGTCTCTCTCCTCTTCTCCTCAAAGCCTCTGTCTTTCAACCAGCATACAACTCCTCATAATAATATCTCTGTTCATCCATCTCTGCAAGGACAGACTGTAGGAATAGGCTACTGCTCAAAATCTAAATTCTGGGGTGATGAAGTCCTGAGTCTGAAGTCTCTTGTTTATGTCTTCGCTTTTTAACTGCCAAATCCCACTGACCATTCTCTAAATGATAATCACCCATCCCATTCTCTTACCCCCCCCCCCCCCCCCCCCCCCTACAATAATTGTCTTTTCTGCTCTCTGCAGGCATTAATGGATATTTATTACTATCTGCAGTTTTGTTTCATGAATACCTCACCGAGTCACTCTGAAATTACACAAATTTCAACACCCAGTTATGTGACCTAATGAGTAATCTTACACTAAGTATTTCTGACTCTACCTTCCAAAATTAGTTACACTAACATTGTTATTTTGTGACAGATCTATGATCACAGTAAAGAGCATAAAATTTTCTTTAAAATCATGCAAAAATCAACATCATCAGTTCAATTGTCTTGTTATTATAACAATTTGAAGTCTTGCTATTATAACAATTTTGAATTCTTACTATTATAACAATTTAAAGTTTAACTTTTATAACAATTTGAAGTCTTACTATTTTAACAATTTGAAGTTTTACTATTATAACAATTTGAAGTCTTACTATTTTAACAATTTGAAGTCTTACTATTATAACAATTTGAAGTCTTACTATTATAACAATTTGAAGTCTTACTGTTATAACAGTTTGAAGTCTTACTATTATAACAATTTGAAGTCTTACTATTTTAACAGTTTGAAGTCACAACCACCACAGCATCTCATTCTGAGAGATCGGCAAACAAAGGTTTCATCACAGTGCTTAGCAACAAGTGGGTGCATGTTCAAAACACCTTTTAATGACATTAATATAAAAATTAAGCTGCATAAGGAGCATGAATTCTAAATTTATGCAAAAAAGATTGGGCAGTTTTGCTGAAAACCCAAAATCTAAAAAATGGAATCCCCTTTGAAAATAAGCCACAATGAGAAAGTGACCTAGTATTAGTAAAGTGCTAGTAATAAGTACTAGTATCCATCGGACTCATTTCAAAAGGCACGGCCACATTTGTTTTGTTGCACTGGGTCTTCAGTTTAACAAGATCCAAACACACAAAAGATTTTGTTGCTGTGTTCAGTGCTTGCCCGAAGACTGCTGGCATGACAGTGATGTGTAATAGGTATGATGTAATGAATATTATGTGAGGTAAAAATCACAACATTATTATACACTATTTCCACTACATGCAGGACATCTTCGTTTCACTAGTTGGTCATCTGGGGGGATCTTCTCTGGAGGACTATACACTAAGTACCCCCCCTCCCCCCCACCCCCCCCAAAAAAAGAAGACTCTAAAGTCTAAGAAGTGGGCGAGCAGGGAGTGTGAAACCAACAGATTATTGAGATCAAACACAAAAAGGTTCAAACAAAAGCTTATCTATTTTAACACGGACACACAGTATGCAAATTTTCGGGGAAATCACCTTTATCAAGCCACAAAATGACAATTAAACAACAGATAAACGGTGAAAAATGATGACAAACAGATTATTGATTCCTGGTGCTGAGCTTTTATCTTGGCCACTCCAGACTCTGAAACCATTCTGTGGGACCCACCTTCACAACATCACCTTCACAACATCACCTTCACAACATCACCTTCACAACATCACCTTCACAACATCACCTTCACAACATCACCTTCACAACATCACCTTCACAACATCACCTTCACAACATCACCTTCACAACATCAGGTTAAAGCTAAACTTCCTTCTACTGACAATGAGACGAACAATGACGTATTCTGAACAAGTTTGGGTGTCAACGTCCTATCGCACAGGGTCAGCTCACCATATTTTGAACAACACCTCAAAAGAGACTGCCTGTGTGTGTGTGTGTGTGAATGCCTACATGTGTGTATGTGCGCACACGCGCGCGCGCGGCGTGTGTGTGTGTGTGTGTGTGTGTGTGTGTGTGTGTGTGTGTGTGTGTGTGTGTGTGTGTGCGTGCATGTGTGGGTGTGTGCATCCATGTCAGCATGTGTGTGATTAGTGCATCAAGGGCACTCACTGACCAATTGTGATATTAATGTTCTAATATGTTCAAACTCAAAGAGTAGGAGTTAAATGACAACAGAAGAAAACAGCCTATATAATGACATTTAAAAGTCATACAAATTGTATTATTATTATATACATGGTCACACATTTCCAGGGTCCACTGTTGGGTGCCTGTATGTCTGGCTACCCTGACAAGTGCCACCTGAAGTGGGGAGGAAAACAAATTAAATGTCCTAACCCATGGAGGCCGTGCCTAAAGCTGAGGTTTTACACCGATCTTGACTTCACTGCTTGACAGTTTTCCTGCTGCAGTCTTCAACGCAAATCAGTTAATCTAGAACACATAGGCAATTGTGTATGGGGAAGGTGGGGATGGGGGAGGGTGGGGATGTTGCAGGAGGTAGGCACTCATGTGGAATGGGGTGAAACAAATAGGGGTGGGGGGTGGAGGGTACTCTGTAAGTTCACTTTATCTCTTAAGGTTTTCCAGTATCACTATCAGTACCCAGCTTCTGCTACAGTCATTGTGTGTGTGTGTTGTGTGTGTGTGTGTGTGCATGTATGATACAGATCAGTGTCATGCACATATAAATTCATTGCGGTTTGTGTGTGTGTGTGTGTGTGTGCGCATGTGTTTTTCTCTCCGTATAATAGTTTTTAATACTTTATGTAAATTGTTTTGGTAGGACTGTGCTCTACATATGTATCATGTAAATGTTCAGGGCGTTGATGAGTGCATGATAAATGTACATTATTATTATCATTATTAAATGCTTTGCGTCATTAAATAAGTCAATATGCTTCACAAACAACATCACTGCAAAATAACAACAAAGCCCAATCACTGTTTTGAAGAAAATAAATTCTCACAATTAATTTGTCAATGTCATCAGTGTAAAACTAATTATAAATATAATAAGATTTTTTTTTCTAATCTGATTAATTATTAAAAATTTGATTTTTTATGTTTCCACACAATTCAGAGACAAAAACAGAGGAAAACAAAGAAAGAAACAAACAAAATAACAACAACAAATGGGGGAGAGAGAAATAATGACTGATTTGATTATTTAAACTTAAAGTCATGAAACTGTCATGAAACTGTTTATTTTTAATAATTAAGAAGGAAATACAAGTTTAAATCAGATCAGGTCTGAGAGAAAACATACAAGCAAACATACAGCAGCAACAACAACAATAATAACACACCACACACACACACACACACACACACACACACACACACACACAATAATAACACACACACACACACACACACACACACACAAACAAAAAAACACTTCCACCACAAACATCAAAACCAACAACAAAAAAGTGTCTCTGTGCCTGGAATCAATGAAAAATCTAGAATAATCAACCAAACATATTTTTTTTACCAGTCAATATTAATTTATTATTATGCATTACATTTCCAATAGCTTTGAAACATTAACATTAACTGTTAAATTTTAAGAACTGGTTATTTAACAAGCTTCTCGTCACTCCAGCATCATCTGTACCTGAGTTCATCTCCACCCGACTTTTTCTTTTCTTTTTTATGTCGACTCAACCCGGTGTAATTTCATTCTGTACATGATCTATTCAATACAACAAATTTGACTTACCGTTTCTCTGTGCACACAGAAAAAATCTCGGGGCCTCTACTCTCTTATTAACACCCAAAGGTCACTAATAAATCAATAATTCACTCGACGAACCGACAACGGCGAGTCGACTGATCGCCTTAGACCACAAAGACGTTGACAACACCCCCTCCCTAAGCCGATCACACGAGCCACCGCCTCCCTCCCAAATCCACCCCGATCAAAACACTCCCCTGCGAGAGCGCTGAGACTCGACCGAGACGGGACAAAAATGGGGGGTGATGTTTTCCTCACGTTTTCTTACCTGGTGTGGTTTGAGTCCCTGTCCCTCCTCCCGGGCGAAAAAAAGAAAGGGAGTGGTACTGAAAATGGCTACCCTCCCTCTCTCTGGCTTGTGTGGTCGGAGGGTGTCGGCGAACTAGTGAGGGAGGAGGAGGATTTCCCCGCACAATGTGCAAAACGTCATTGTTGGTTGCGTATATTAGGGGAAACAACGCTCGTGTACGTAGTGACCAAAGTGCATGAGGATTTGTTTCCCTTACTGCGCCCGTGCGAACACTCCAAGCGGTCCGAACGATATCGTAAGGGCGTGGTGGTGGTGGTGGTGGTGGTGGTGTGTGTGTGTGTGTGCGTGTGTGTGTGTGTGTGTGTGTGTGTGTGTGTGTGTGTGTGTGTGTGTGTGCGTGGGCGCGCGCACGTGCGTGTGTGCATGCGTGTGTCTGTCGCGGTGTGTCGGTAGCCGGTGTGTGTGTGTGTGTGTGTGTGTGTGTGTGTGTGTGTGTGTGTGTGTGTGTGTGTGTGTGTGTGCGCGCGCGTGCGTGTGTCAGTGTGAGTGTGTGTGTGTGTGTGTGTGTGTGTGTGTGTGTGTGTCAGTGCGGGCGCGCGCGCGCGCGTGTGTGTCAGTGTGTACGCGCGCGCGCCCACGCGTGCCGCCACTGAGTCAGTGGCAGTGGTTGGAGGAAAGACTGATGTAAACGTATGCTTGGAGTTGGGTCTAGGACCTGACTGTGCCATAGACCTGTACTGATCTATAGCTCCATGACGTGACCTCCAGTATGGGCAGTGAGATGACATCTTTCTGCCGATCTAGCTGGAGGAGTCACTGACCGGGTAAGGTGGGGCATGGCGGGTAAGGTGGGGCATGGCGGGGAAGGTGGGGCATGGCGGGTAAGGTGGGGCATGGCGGGGAAGGTGGGGCATGGCGGGGAAGGTGGGGCATGGCGGGGAAGGGGGGGCATGGAAGGGGGGGGGGGGGGAGAAACTCATAGCCTGCTCAGGAGAGCAGGCTGTGCGTGAATTCAGTCGACTGAGGTGGCCGTTCTTGGCTCCCCGTCCCCAATAAGCCGTA
>JABMCL010003067.1:125000-135000 GCA_018857735.1 Alviniconcha marisindica | reverse complement strand
ATCTAAACTACTAGGCTATCTGTCGTCTGCAGCAGCACAGTAACGACTTCATCTTCCTGAACAACGTCACAACCTCCAGTCTGAACTTGGGGTTGAAAAAACCGTAGATGACGGGGTTGGCGGCGGGGCTCAAAAGATAAGACCGAACAAAAATATTGTAGAGATTGAGCTCGACGAAACCGCTCAGCAAGTGGTCAAAATCGCGCACCACACCGCGTAGCAGCATCAAGCTCAAATAAGGGAGAAAACTCACCACAAACACCAACGTCACTGCGAAGGCGACAAGAGTTGTCTTGTCCATGGTGAAACCCTTTCCTTTCTTGAACAGCTTCGGCCATTTTCTAGCAGTCCTGACGCTGTTGTTGCTGTCGCCGGGACTTTCTGTGGGGGACCCGACGACAGATTCGGAGCGAAGAGTAATGATGGACAGATTAGACTCACTGCCAGTCATTGGTGCCACTCCATTGAGCGGCTGTGTGGTCGTCGTGATGGCAGACGCGGTGAAACTAACAGCGTCATCAGAGGCGGTTGACGAAGGACTGATTTCAGTCTCAGACAAAGTAGTGGTGGTAATGGTAGTGGTGACTGGCGAACAGCCAGCGTTTTCGCTCTCAGACAAAGAGCTGACTTCAGCTGCGGCGGTTTTCAGCGAGAAAGGGCCACTCTTTTCGCTCTCAGACAATGTTCTGACGGCCGCCTGTGCTGCAGCAGCGACATTCAGCGGGTAAAGACCCACTTTTTCGCTCTCGTCACCGGACAACGGCCGCAAATCCACGGCGCCGGTCGCAGACGCTCCATCCGTGGGAAACGGAGCCGCTTTGTCCACGTGGGACGTGGTGGGGCTGGTGGTGGGGCTGGTGGTGGAGCTGGTGGTGGGGCTGGTGGTGGGGCTGGTGGTGGTGACGGGCGAGCCGGGAGGTGGGGAGGAGGAGGAGGACTCGGCGAAGCCGGAAGCCGCCTTGACCTTGACCTTGGGGTGAAAGGAGCCGCAGGCGGTGGCGCTCCAGCCCTGCCGGTGAGCCCGCGTCTGGCGCCAGATCCTCGAGTACAGCGTCGCCAGCACCACCGCCATCACCACGAAGCCGCCACTCAGGGTGGCCATCAGCGCCAGCGGGTAGGCCGTGTCAATGAACTCGTCCGAGAAGGAGCAGTCCTTGCCCAGCTGCCCCGCCCTGCTCGTCGCCGTCGTCCTCAGCCCCGTGATGACGAATAGCGGCCAGGACAGAACCAGCGCCAGCAGCACGGACAGCCCGGCGCCCAGGCGCGCGTTTCGGACAGTCATCTGACGGCGGAGAGGGTGGCACACGCGGCGGTAGCGGTCCACGGCGATGACGACGAGGATGCAGTTGGAGGTGAGGGCGCAGAAGAGCGTCAGGAAGCGCAGCAGGCGGCAGGCGAATTCCGAGGAGAAGGTGAGGCTGAAGCGGAGGTCGGCGATCTCGGTGGGCATGGCGATGAGGCTGATGACGAGGTCGCACAGGGCCAGGCACACGATGAGGAAGTGCTGCGTGGCCGCACGGAATTGAACCTTGTACACGTAGACCGCCAACCCGTTCCCGGGGACCCCCACGGCCATCAGAATGGCCACGTACACCATGGAGGGGCTCACCGTGCGCGCGAAAGCCTCGTTTTCGCGCCACAAATCCCCGGATGTGTAATTATAATGATCGGTGTCGTTGCGAGTCTCGGCGAACACAGGCGACATGTTCTGAGCCTCGTTCGGGTGAGAGGTAGTCTGGGCAGCCGCACCGAGCGGCTGGATGTGATGCAGGAAGGGGCCCGACGACAAAGTCTCGTTCTCCAGCAGCAGCTGCTGAAGCGCCCCCTTGATTGGGGACGGTGTTGTTCGTCCCTCAGGCGTAACGTCTGGAGGATGCTGACACGCTCTGCTCCATGGTGACAGCGGATGACGCCAGCGAGGACCGGATTCAGCTCATGGCCTTGATGACCACGACACGCTCTTGCGTGCAATTCCTCCCTGGCTCACTTTGGGGGTCCCTGCAATGCAGATGAGATGGATAGAGAAGCTTTACAGACTGCAGCTCCTCGTCAGCTATCACTTCAGACCCAGCAGCTGAAACTCAAAGTGTTTTCACTACCACTAGCAAGTCCCAGCAGCTGCTGAAGACCTGGGCTAGTTAGTGATTGGATTTTAACGTGCTGTCAATCGCTCAGGGCAACCTCATGACAAAGCCGAAGAGGCAATGGCAACAGAGAAAAATGCATAACAATAGAAACACACACACGCGCCCGCGCGCGCACACACACACACACACACACACACTCAGCGCACGGAGAGAGAGAGAGAGAGAGAGAGAGAGAGAGAGAGAGAGAGAGAGAGAGAGAGAGAGAGAGAGAAAGAGAGAGAGAGAGAGAGAGAGAGAGAGAGGGGAGAGAGGGGAGGAGGGGAGAGAAGAGAGAGAGAGAGAGAGAGAGAAGAGAGAGAGAGAGAGAGAGAGAGAGAGAGAGAGAGAGAGACTAACGAACGAACACAGAAATAGGCTACAATAAACACCCCGAAGCGAATACATTGAGGGTATAATCTAATCATTGGACTCGATCACGAACAGCTTGAAGCAAACAGAGAGAGCGGAGAGATCTCATCAGCGCCAGTATTGCAAAGACAACAAAATACCACTCCATGAATCACGGATCACTACCGCTGTGTAGTCAATCAAAGTCTGCTGTTTCAGCGACTTCTTCCACCTAAAGTTAGACCCGACAGACCAATTACACATTCATTACCAGATCCAAAAACATAAAAGGTTTAAAGAACGCTATTAGATTTTATTAGGACAAAACCGAACATGCGAATCTTTGTTTAAATGTTGTTTTGTAGTTTCCTAAATGGGATTAGCCCAAAAATTCGCATGCTGTGTATTGTCCTAATAAATAGCGTTCTTTTGAATCTTTTTTGCGTTTGAATTTTGTTTTAGAACGCCAGCAGTCATTCTTGCTTCAGATTTTATGTTTTGTTTTCAACAAACATCCACTGCGCTATCGCAGACAGACGATGCCCATGATCTCTTCTAAAGCACTTATTCCTGGGTGCTTGGTCAGAGTTTTCAGTTTTTTGGGGGTGGGGAGGTGGTGGTGGTGGTGGTGGTGGTGTGATATTATTAATGATGGCACGTCAACCCGAGTAGCAAAATAGACAGGCAAAGTGTACAGACAAAGGTTAAACTCTATTCAACGTTGCAGACCTAACCGGGCCTGCAACTACCTTAATACTACTCCTATTGTTGCTACTACTACTACTACTACTACTCCTACTACTACTACTACTAACAACAATAATAATAATAATAATAATAATAATCTACATATCTTTAACGTCTTTATCTTTAAAAGAGCTCAAAGCGCCGTAGGGCAGTAAGCTGAGTGCAGCCTGTTGCCGATGCGCGCTACTTAATAACAATAATAATAATAATAATAATAATGGAAATTTGTAAAGCGCCTACCCTGGGCCTCAGAGTGCTGAACAAGCATAGTATGAAACACACATGGTACATGGAGATGGAAAATGTTATGCGCAGTTTAACAAAAAAGCTAACACATAATGTAGACGTCAAGAAGGGTTCAGCATAACTATGTGAAAGATGCACACACACACACACCCGCGCGCGCGCGCGCGCGCACACCACACACACACACACACACACACACACACACACACACTGATAGGGTTGACGGACAATGTTCTTTCACTGAAATATTCTGAGAGGAGAAATGCCTTGAGTTTGTCTTTAAAGGAAGAGAGAACAGCATGGTGTCTGATGTCTTGGGGAGATTGTTCCAGGTTAAGTTAGTTATTGTGACATTGCTGCCCTTCTGTTCACGGCTACTGACAGATGTGTGGTTATTTCTTAGTCGACAATCAACATGACCAGAATTCAGTAGTTTGTGAAAGTGCTGGTGAATATTTATCACAGGTGAGTCACGTCTCTGTCGTTGGGTTCCTTGTTCAACGCCTGACGTCAGAGATGGTTATCATTGACGATTTACGTTTCTGTTGTTGCGTCCCTTGAAATGGGTGACGGCAGAGATGGTTATCATAAGCGATTACGTTTCTGTTTTGGGGTACCTTGTTAAACGCGTGACGTCAGAGATGGTTATCATAGGCCATTTCATGAGGTATCTGTTGTTGGTTCTCTTGGTAAACGCGTGACGTCAATGCAGCCATAGTAACACATTCTGTCTACACGTCGTTTCTCGACAGGTAGACACTTCAACACATGAGTGTTCAAACTGAGAAGCATCTGTGGTAACAAAACAATGCGCATTTGCCATGTACAGAGTTTGAATAACTTGTACAGAGCAGCCACTTCCGAAGCCGAAACAACCCTCTCAAAGGGCTCCGTCACTTAACCAACTTCAGTGAGCCGGTTTGGCCTAGCGGTAAGGCGTTACCTTAGACACTGTTCAACCCTGTCATCTTTTAAAGCCAAACTGAAAACCTTCCGCTTCTCACAGTATTTTCATCCTAACTAATATCAGTACCCAGTTTCTGCTACAGTCAATGTGTGTGTGTATGTGTGTGTGTGTGTGTGTGTGTGTGTGTGTGTGTGTGTGTGTGTGTGTGTGTGTGTGTGTTTGTAGTGCGTTATTTTTTTAATTAAAAAACAACAACTTTATGTAAATTGTTTTGGTAGACCTATGCTCTACATGTGTACAGAATATCATATTTAGGTTAATATGTATCATGTGAGCGCTCAGGGCGTTGATGAGCGCATGATAAATGTACATTATTAATATTAAGCAGAGGGACTTCGGTTCGAATCTGCTTCGGCTCTCCTTTCTCTTCAAAAGTTGTGGTCTGTGGACACTGTCTTGTGACTTTGTCCCTCACCATTAAATGGCTCTCATCGCTGCCCATCTTAATGCAGGAGTCATTCTGGTGGTGACAGTGTAGTGATAGGTATATAATCTCCCTCTTCCCCCACCTCCACTTCTCCCCGTCCCTAATAAACCTTATTGTTTCTGTGGACGTTAAGCACCATGTTTACAAGCAAAGAGCTTGAATAACTTCCGTACAGAGCAGCCACTTCCAAAGCCAAACCAACCCTCACAACAGACTTCACCGCTCAACCAACTTTAGCGTTAGAAAGTAAGATGGGCACGTGGACAGAGACAGTAGAAACCCACACTTTTCTTTCTTCGCTTTAATCTAAGTAATCAAACCATTACCATTTTACCCTGAACACCCAGCCAAGCCTAACGTACACGTACACACATACCCGCGAGTGCTGGACGCAGAACGGTTCCTTTGTGGGCAACACCTCAGCACTGAACGACGAAAAGAGATCCCTACGGTGAAGACGGTCTAACGACATCGAACCGCCCGTAGAGTACAATGCCTCGACGTCTTGCCCTTCTCCTTTGATCCAGTCCACTTCAACATTCACTAACCATCCGTGTCTGAGCTGTTCCCGTTCAGTGATACTCCCTGTCCACTAGCAGCCAACGCTGGCTGTGCCGGCTCTACACCCAATGGGTGAAATGCACGCTTCATTGAATCACGTTTGGGGCGTGACAACTAACTGACTTCTGTTTGTCGTGCGGAAACTATGTGACCCGCTTCGTCAAAATGAGTGGAAAGTCAGTTTGACATAATTATATCCCGTAGCAACTTTAGGTACTAGAAGAGTCCACAAAAGGTGTTTAAATGGTATTATTAACATATGCAAACCACGTCTGGAGGTGCACCTCCTGAATACACTGTGAACACCTCTGTGGTCCTCGTTCTGTTTGGGTATTCAAAAGGTGCTCGGAAAGTGTCTGGAAAGTGCACAAAAGGCTCGCCAGCAGTACTCAGCGGGTGTCTTCAAGGTACCAGGCTGTCAGTCACTGCCCGTGATTATTTTTCATGGATTACCTCCCGTAAGCGCAATTTCTGGCTGACTTGTACTTGTCTTAATCGACCATGCCCCGTTTTGTCCTGACATGACTGAAAGGGCCGTAGCTCAGTGGTTAGCGCTATGCTACTGATCCAGCGAAAGCAAAGCTACCGTTGATTCAACTCCTGATAGAGACAGCGTGAAGGACAGTTTTCAGTGTTTCTGAGTGAACAATTGTGCACTCATAAACTGCCTGTCTCACTTTATAAACAGTTCGCACTAACATCGTTGCGCTAGTCAGATAAACACCTCATGTTCTGACGAAGGCCTAACGACCGGTGGCAGGCACAGGGATAACGCCTACTAGCAGCAGAAAAATAAAACTGCTGTTTGTGGCTGCTCCAGGTGGAAGAAGTCTGACTAGGTGGTTTAAAATGTTATGGTCTATCCCCTTCAAACAAAACATTTGGTTTAAAAAAACAAATCTTTACACCAGCCTACAAACATGCCGCCACACACACACACACACACACACACACACACACACACACACACACACACACACACAGAAACGCACGCACGCGCACACACACAGAGAAACGCACGCACGCACGCACGCTTACACACCAGCAAAATGACGCACGCACACACGCACCCGCAAACACACACACACACACACACACACACACACACACACACAACACACACACACAATATATATATATATATATATATATATATATATATATATATATATATATATATATATATATATATATATACACGAACTATTGATACACACGCGGCAAAACAATGCACGCACGCACACACACACACACACACACACACACACACACACACACACACACACACACACGCACGCACGCACGCACGCACGCACGCACGCACGCACGCACGCACGCACACACGCACGCACACACACACAAACAAAACAAAACAAAAAACACTGGCTGTTTTGTTTGTTTGTTTGTTGTTGCACAGCATTGGTTTCATGCTATTGATAGCCATAGTCCGAGCCGAACCTTGGGCCAGGACACCCGAGACTTAGGCTAGCGATTTCGCGCGGGACTGTACAGGTTAGCGTTTTCACGACTAGTGACCTCGTCGAGATCACTTGGATGTTGCAGAAGTAAAACATAACGAATCACATCCAGAATCGGGGACTGCCATGCATGCTTACCGATCATTACACGTGGGAACTACGTCGCAAGGAAATGAACGAAGCTTGTCAGTGTGCATGCCCTGATGGGATAGCCCCGTCTAAAATTAGCACGTAGTGACACGGGAGCTGACGTTTTAATTTCGCTCTCAGCGCGAAGTCAGCCACTTTTGTCTCGGCATCTGTCTGGGGCCTTAACTATGAATCGGGACTACGGTAGGCCAGGCCTAAACCAAAGTCCCCGACTTTAGAGTCCGAGACTTTGAGTTAGGCAAAGTTCGTATACATGGACGCGGACAATGGTCGAGACAACAGAGTCTCTGACTTCGCGCTGATAAGAAAGTGGTCATCACACGCGTCATCGCTTGTGCTAACTTTAGACGGGGCAATCCCATCTGGGCATGCGACCGACACGCTTCGTTCACTTCCCTGCGACGTATTTCGCACGCGCAAACATCGGTAAACATAAACATTAGGTGAAGGCATGCCTGGCAGGCCCAGATTCTGGAAGTGATTCGCCATGTTTTACTTCTGCAACACTCAAGCGATCTCGACGAGGTCATTATTCGTAAAAACGCTAATCTCTCGACATCTTCGATGGAGTATTCTTCTTGGCATTTACTGAATCGAGTAACCGTAGCATCATCTGCTGCGTCGGCCATTTTGAACTTGTCAGAAAGGCGAGTGGACGCTGTGAAATCAGGTAGCCTACGCTGTGCAGATGAATTTAAATAACAAGAAAAGAAATCAAGTGAGAATGTAAGACGTCAAGCAAACTTGCTCTCATATTAATTTGCAAACATTAAATCGTACGATCACATTAATCAGTCATTATGCCTGCGTCGCTCGGCGAGTGCGACCTTTCTTCCCTCCAAAATGAAAGAGCTTTGGCCGACGAACATCTAGTACTCATTTGACGAAGTAAACGAAAGAAGAAGAAAAGAAAGAAAAAAATAATTAAAAAGAGAGAGAAACCGCTGGATTCAGACGTAAAGACGCAACAACAGCAAAAAAACTAACAAAAACAACAAGAAAAACCAACTTTCCAAGCATAACAAGGCCAAAAGCAGTCATAGTCCCGGGCCTACGACCTTTAGTCCAGCGAAATCACCAGCCTAAATATCGGCTGTTTAGGCCCGAGGTTCGGCCCGGACTTTGGTGTAGTCCCGGTCCATGGTTACCATTTTGGGGCCATTGTCAATAGCCTTGAGATTTAGGCCGGCCTACCGCTTCAGGCCCGATTCATAGTTAAGGCCCACGTTAGTGTAGGCAGTCGAAGTCGCTTCGCCAGGCCACACCGGGCAAGGGTCTAATTACGATCAGGTGACGACACCTCGCGTGAACTGCCCATCTGTCACAGCGAAGTCCACTTCATGGGAAAGTGTCAAGTGGACTGGCAGCCAACTAAGGGCCTGTGGAACTCTTTAAAGTGATGACCAGGGTCCCCTCAGCTTTTCAGGACGCGATTGGTGCTGGAGCCTTAACGGGACAAAGTATCAACATGTGTGTGTGTGTGTGTGTGTGTGTGTGTGTGTGTGTGTGTGTTGTGTGTGTGTGTGTGTGTGTGTGTGTGTGTGTGTGTGTGTGTGTGTGTGTGTGTGTGTGTGTACACCTTCTTAGTGTTAACAGTGCCCTGTTAGTGTTAAGAAGGAGTAACCTGTACAGTTTATCTGTACATACACAGTGCCCTGTTAGTGTTAAGAAGGAGTAACCTGTACAGTTTATCTGTACATACACAGTGCCCTGTTAGTGTTAAGAAGGAGTAACCTGTACAGTTTATCTGTACATACACAGTGCCCTGTTAGTGTTAAGAAGGAGTAACCTGTACAGTTTATCTGTACATACACAGTGCCCTGTTAGTGTTAAGAAGGAGTAACCTGTACAGTTTATCTGTACATACACAGTGCCCTGTTAGTGTTAACAAGGAGTAACCTGTACAGTTTATCTGTACATACACAGTGCCCTTGCTCTGCGTCACTGACAAGTTAGTTATTTGTGGACACGGAACTGACGGCAGAACCCAACCCATACATGTATGTAGGTCGTCACGTGTTAACCGGGATCAGAGATACTGATAAAAACATCGCCCTGTGCTCTCCGTCCCCAGCAGTCCGTGTGCACGTAAAGCTGCCGAAAAGTTAGTGCTTTCACATCTGTTGACCCGGCTGACATCACGTGAGTGTTTAAATGAGCAAGCGAACGATTTAGCGGAAGTCTTCGTCTTCAGGGTTGCTATACGCGCACACGGACTGCTGGGGACGAGGAGCACAGGGCGAAGTTTTTATCAGTATCTCTGATCCCGGTTGACACGTGACGACGTACATTATTACCATATCATGCTATTACCATATCATGTTATTAAGTCTCCCGTTGATGAGTTCAAAATGGCTGAGGCAGCACGCAGTAGGTACAGCAATTTAAGTAGTAAATGACAAGAAGACCACAGCAGGGACAAGATGCATGTACAGAAGGGACAGGTGCACTATCCTAGGTTACTGCTCTAGGACTGGCCATTCACAAAATAACAAGCAACCAGGAAGATATCACTGTTTAGAAATAAAACTCCTAGCAAGCAACCAGGAAGATATCAGTAACCATTGCTAAACAAAATTCATTATACCAGGAAGATCATATTATATATATATACATATAGGAGAGTGAGGGTGAGAGGGGTTTGTTTTAAATATGTGTGTGTGTGTGTGTGTGTGTGTGTGTGAGAGAGAGGGGGGGGAGAGAGAGAGAGGAGGAGAGAAGAGAGAGAGAGAGAGAGGAGAGAGAGAGAGAGAAGTGTGTGTGTGTGTGTGTGTGTGTGTGTGTGTGTGTGTGTGTGTGTGTGTGTGTTTGCTAGTCATCTAGAATGTATGTCGTGTGCAAAAATATGATGTATTTTATAATCAAACTGCGTTTTGCAGGAATCAGTCAAGCCGACCAGGCCTTGAAAAAGCCCCAAGATGGGCAAATATTTGCAGTAAAAGTTTCCAAA
>JABMCL010003067.1:92500-107500 GCA_018857735.1 Alviniconcha marisindica | reverse complement strand
ATACTTCTGTCTTTATCACTGTATGGCAACTCCTGCGGAGTTGAAGAACCAGAGCTTCTCCAGTTTCGAAACATGGTTTACAACAACAAAACTGGCACATGAAGTAGGTACCAAATATACACAGGATGTTCCAGATTTCGTCTTTGAGGCCGACAGGTTGACGAACGGGTATCAGGGCAACATATATACCGGTACTAACACGTACAAAGACGGCAGTGGCGAAAACTACAGTAGTACTACCGATTATGATGCCAAAGTATCCGCTGGCGGCTATGAGGGCAAGGGATATTCCATTGGCAACGTCCATGTGGCCCAAAACGACAATGACACTGATGTGGCCCAAAACAACAATGACACTGATGCGTCCCAGAATGACAATGGCACTGACAAATACACGCGCGTCTCTCAGAACGGTGACGTGAATATCACGTCAGTGTCTATAACCGATCACGTCATTTCTGCAATAACCCAGTCCAGCCCCATTAAAAGCAGTAATGACGGCATTGTCCACGTAATAACAACGTCCAGCAGCAAAGGTGACACCACCTCGGTCTCTGTCGGCGCAGTCGGTCTTGTTGACGAGCAAGCATCTGTACACAAGATACCATCAGCAGCAGCTGAAAAGCCTTTCCAGCAGTTATCTGACTCTGCCGTTCTCTCCACTGACAACGTCACCACGTGCATGCTGGAGAAAAAGATGCTGAGGTTTATTATAGTCGATTTGACATTGTCGTACTTTCTTACTGGAGAAAACAACGATACTTTAACTGACGGTGATTCTCGTGTTCATGGGAATCGTACATGCTGGTTGAATTTAACAACAGCAAACAAAAAAGTTCTTAAAATGAGCTTCGTGGAACAAACGTGTTCAAAGGAGAACTATATTTCTTTATGGGTACAAGTGAACGAGTCAGCCAGATACCTTGATTCCAGAACCGGATGTGAAGATCAGTGGTCTCCCTTGCTATATGAGTACATCAGCGTGCTAAACTATGCATTGTTTGCAATCGTGATTCGAAACCTCACTGCTCCATACGTCCTGCAAATAAACGTCACAGCTGAGGAAAGTAACAGAGGGCTGCAAATGAATTACTCGCCGCAAATTGGAATTGGTAAGACTAATTTGTTTACTATCCCCCAGGAGTTTCAGCACAACTGCCTTCCTCGGTAGTTATGTCTTACAACTGACGGTCTGTGGGTTAAAACACCGTTCACACGATGGTTTTCAAACATTTAGGGTGACTATAAAACTGTGGAACTGAAACACTGTTCACAGAATGCTTTTTCTCGCTTGTTACCCACTCCCTACCCCGCCTTCTGCCGTCCTGATAGTCCCTCCTTTCACCCCCCCCGCTACACACACATACACTCACACGCCTGGACGCACAGAGGCACGCACACAGACACACACACACACACACACACACACACACACAGACACACACACACACACACACACACACACACACACACACACAAACACTGGCACAGACAACCGTGCACTATATAAAATTAAGGCTGTGACACTGATGATACTGTTATCATTAATTACTGCTATTATGATTACAAAGGATATGCACTTCGAGTGTCTCTGAGTTTAACAACACAACTGTATATAACTGCTTTTTAGTACTTCTTGAAGTAATAATAATAATAAAGACGATTTCTAGAGCGCCCATCAACCGCACAAGGTGGAAGCACAGGGCGCTTTACAATAACACTAACGACACATGCACCCCCCCCCACACACTCAGCGTCGGACGAGGGGATAGGCAGGGCTGTGAAAAACAGTTTAGAAATAATTATTAAACAGGTGCCTCTTGAGGGCGGCTTTAAAAGAGGAGGCAGAATCGGAGTGGCGGAGTGTTTGAGGCAAATCGTTCCAGACAAATGGGCCAGTATAAGAAAAAGATATTTCACCAAATGTTTTTGTGTTTACATGGGGGGTGACAAAGGTTCGTGTGTCAGATGCAGATCGTAATTATCTTGCTGGAGTATAAAATTGAAGGAGATCGGACAGATACTGACGGGCTGTTCCAGAGATAGAATTGAAGCAGATAGTTGAAATTTTGTGTTGAATGCGATGTGCTACTGGTAGCCAATGCAGAGTTTCAAGAATAGGATGGATGTGGTCAGATTTCTTATCTTTACACACAAGCCTGTAAAGTACACCACACAAGTACACATGTAAACGGCAGTTGTCACCATGCATGTGTTTGTGGATTTTGCAGGTGTGATCCAGTCCCCCAGATGGCAACCTCATGTGGAGGGAATGGTACATATCACGTCGTTTATCAACACCGAAACCGGTCAAACGCTCAACAAAATTTACAAAAGCATCAAACCCATTCCTACTGACATGGTACTGATGGTCAGCATGCTGCACCTTCACATATCCGGAGAGTACAAAGGCATCCAATGGTCGGTCAATCCTGACTACATCAGTGGCACCTCTATGGATGACCCGATAGCTATTGTACGCCGTGAATTCCACATTCTTCTGATTATTTTCTCTGGGAGAAAGATTGCCCCGACTCTTGGGTTTCGTCTCATCTTTACCTATCATCAGGTTTGTGCGGAGACTTCGCTGCACTGTTTCCTTCCCTAGCCGTTGTTGTCCTCTGTCTCTGTGTGTCTCTCTGCCTGTCTCTCTGTCTCTGTCTCTCTGTGTGTCTGTGTCTGTGTCTCCCCGCCTCTGTGTGTGTGTGTGTGTGCGTGTGTGTGTGCGCGCGCGCGCGCACCACATATTCACCCAGAAGCGACATGTGTGTGTGTGTGTGTGTGTGTGTGTGTGTGTGTGTGTGTGATAGAGACGGAGACAGAGAGTGACAAAGTATATATGTTAGTCACTCAAGGAAAAATTGTACAGGTCGAGTTGTTTGGTCGGCCTTTCAGTTGCGCATGCGTAATGCCGTTTCCGCCTATACTACATGCTTGTATGTCGGGAAGTCGATCGCGGTAAGTATGCTGAGGAGTGTGAAATCAGGTTGATACGTTGTCGTTACAGAAATCGGCAGCACCGGAACGATTTCCAAACGGAACGTGGAACTGTGAAGCTGACAACTGGGAAAGCTTCAAGCCTCACCTGGCCTGTAACTTTTACACTCAGTGTTCGGACGGTCGCGATGAAGACGGGTGCAACTACACGCGGTGCCATGGCGACGGCTTTGAGGTCAACGGGAAATGCTACATATTAATGAGGAGGCAGTCGACAACAACCTTTCAGGCGGACGAACAGTGCCAACACCGAGGTTCACGACTGGCCAGATTTGACTCTGTGGACGAGATTCGCGCGGTGACCAACCTTCTCTGGAAACGGCAACCTTTTGATTTCAAAGTCGGGCTGGTTGAACCGTTTTTGGACCTACCACCAATGTAATGCATAGTAGCAGATGGGAGAAGCTCAGGAGTGAACTCTCTGTCTCTGTCTCGCTCTCTGTCTCTCTGTGTGTGTCTGTCTCTGTGTGTGTGTCTGTCTCTATGTCTGTCTGTCTGTCTGTCTCTGTTTCTGTCTCTGTCTTTCTGTCTCTGTCTCGTGTGTGTGTGTGTGTGTGTGTGTGTGTGTGTGTGTGTGTGTGTGTGTGTGTGTGTTTCTGTCTCTGTCTCTCTGTCTCCCTCTCTCTCCCTCCCGCTCTCTCTCTCTCTCCCTCTCTCTCTCTCTCTCTCACGCACACAGACACACATATTTTATTTTTAGCTCATCTCGGGAATTCCGAGGGGTTGCGTCTTGTAAGAGATCTTGCACCGGATCGAGGCTAAACCTCTGAATCGCAGAAGAATCCTATTTTGCGTGGGGCGGGCTTGGGGTGGTAGTAGTGGTGGTGGTGGTGGTGGTAAAGAGGTGTTGTAGCGGTTTGGAATATGCCTCTCTCTCTCTGTCTCTCTCTCTCTCTCTCTCTCTCTCTCTCTCTCTCTCTCTCTCTCTCTCCCCCCCCACCACCTCTCCTCTCTGTTATTCTATTGTATATATAATTTTTGTATATATTCCTTCTGCACCGACGACCAGGCCGCACGGTGTCAGCGTGAACAAGCTTTGACTTGTGTTTGCACCACCTGCACTTTCAGTGAAACTGTCAGCTGTCACGACAGCTGGTCAGAAGGGTGCTACATGATCTGCACAACGTTTTATTTGTTTTATTAGCTCATCTTGGAAATCCTGAGACGATTCTACTGGTCTTCGGTGGAACTGCAGGAGATCGCGGCATGTAAAAGAAAGAAAGAAAGAGAACAACAGCAGCAACAACAACAACAACAACAAACTATTTAGCTCTAGCTCTAGCCTATGCATTATTTAAATATAAGTGCGTGACCTTAGATGGGCACGATTTTTTTTTTTTTTTTTTAGTAATCTAATGCAGGGCCCGCGATGTACTTTTGGCGCTTAAATGTTTTCCAGAATTCCACGACTCTGCGGTGCGTGTGCAAAGAGAAAGTATGAGAGATAGAAAAGCACAAATTCTAACCTTGCACTGACAGTTGCCTTTATTTGTTGACTGCTTGTCAGATACACAAAAACATGGATGTGTGGAGTTTGGGCTATTTGTTTGTCGGTTGCTTGTCAGATACACAAAAGCATAGATGGGGATGGATCAGACCATTTGTTTGTCGGTTGCTTGTCAGATACACAAAAGCATGGATGTGGATGGATCAGACCATTTATTTGTTGGTTGCTTGTCAGATACACAAAAGCATGGATGTGGATGGATCAGACCATTTATTTGTCGGTTGCTTGTCAGATACACAAAAGCATGGATGTGTGGATTAGGCCATTTGTTTGTCGGTTGCTTGTCAGATACACAAGAGCATGGATGTGGATGGATCAGACCATTTATTTATTGGTTGCTTGTCAGATACACAAGAGCATGGATGTGGATGGATCGAACCATAGCTCACGGCCTTCACTTCGTTGCAAAGAAGTCAGAGTTCGACGGAGCTCTCTGTGGAGGTCTTGGTGGAGAGACATTTACAAATTACGGTCAGAAAGACGAAGTCCCGAGGAACCTTGTTGTTACCATCTTTGGCTATTCTGTCAAGCTATGGTCTTGCAAATTTACCAGAACAGACGTGAGGTACCAGCTTTGCAAGGTCGACAGCTCTGTAAATGAACCAGGTGAAAGAAGCGCGTCCCGGATCCAGTCGCCAAGGTTACATGACACCCTTTCCAATAGCACTTTGATAACGTGCCCTTTGGGACACACCACGCAGTTCTTTCTAGCGTGTGACGTTCTCAGCGCGTGCTGGGCCAGCAGCTCCGTCATTTACGGTACTGGCAAGGACAACTGGGACATCCCAGCATACTCAACCTGTCCTGCCGGGGTGTCGCCACTTCCGCCGTCGTACGCATGCGCATCAGGAGGTGGCCGCTTGCCGTACACGTTTGTGTGTGACCACCAGCAGGACTGCCGAGACAACAGCGACGAGGAGTTCTGTGTTTATCCCGACTGTCGGGGAGAGAATGGACTGCAGTGTGGGAACATCAGACAGGTATGTGTCACGGTACACTGCTACTGCCGTTACTGATTCTACTGCTACTACTGCTATCCGCGCTTTACGTCTACCACTACGACTGCTGCCTCTGCTACTACCACTGCATCGATTACTACTACTGCTTGTCCTGCTACTGCTGCTACTATTTCTACTACTACTCTGTATTTCTACTACATCTTAACTTGCTACTACTATATCTCTGTTTCTGTCTTTGTCTGTATGGCTGTGTGTGTGTGTGTGTGTGTGTGTGTGTGTGTGTGTGTGTGTGTGTGTGTGTGTGTGAGAGAGAGAGAGAGAGAGAGAGAGAGAGAGAGAGAGAGAGAGAGAGAGAGAGAGAGAGGAGAGAAGAGAAGAGAGAGAGAGAGAGAGAGAGAGAGAGAGAGAGAGAGAGAGAGAGATATTGATTGATTGATTGATGACTGAACTTTATTCTCAACGGAAGAATTAGCACAAGGCCGACTCACATATCTGCCGTTGTACAGTACACACACACACACACACACACACACACACACACACACACACACAACACACACACACACACACACACAACACACAACACACACACACACAACAACCACACACACACAACTACACAACACAACACACACACACACCACCACACACACACACACACACACAACACACCACACACACACACACACACACACACATACACACGAGAGAGAGAGAGAGAGAGAGGGGGGGTGAGTGTGTCCCCCCTCTCTTCCTCTCTGTGTGTCTCTGTCTCTCTCATTCCCCCCCTCTCTCTCTCTCTCGTGTGTGTGTGTGTGTTGTGTGTGTGTGTGTGTGTGTGTGTGTGTGTGTGTGTGTGTGTGTGTGTGGTGTGTGTGTGTGTGTGTGTGGTAGTGTGTGTGTATGTATGCGCGCGGCGTATGTGTGTGTGTATGTGTGTGTGTGTGGTAGTGCGTGTGTGTGTGTGTGTGTGTGTGTGTGTGTGTGTGTGTGTGGTGTGTGTGTGTGTGTGTGTATGTGTGGTGTGTGTGTGCATGTGTGTGTGTGTGTGTGTGTGTGTGTGTGTGTGTGTGTATGCGTTTGTGGTGTGTTGAATGTGTGTGTGTGTGCTGTGCGTGTGCGTGTGTGAGTGTATATATATATATATATAATATATATATATATATATATAGTATTTATTATATTATGTGTGTGTGTGTGTTGTGTGTGTGTGTGTGGAAAGAACGAGATGGCTTTGTGTTAGTCTGTTTAGGTTATTTGCTTGTTTGTGATAGCTTTCCATCGCTTGATGGCAGTGTTACAGCAAGGACAAGTTCTGCGACGGTCAGATTGACTGTGCCAACAATGAAGACGAAGGAAACTGTCAGAAGGTTGATTTTGGCGGAACGCTGAGTCAGCTACCACCTCTACCACCCGCCCCACCCGCAGTCATTGACTTTTCTAAAGATGGGAGGATTACGATCACTCCCATTGGGAACGCACACAACGGGAATTATACCTCTGTTTGCCCCAACACCCACTACCAATGCCCTGGGGGTGGCTACTGCCGGCCCGTCTTCACGCGCTGTAACGCTGTCTACGACTGTCCAGGTCACGAGGACGAGGTGGACTGTGACAGCTACCTGTGTCCAGGTTATTACCGCTGTTTTGACTCCCAAGCGTGTCTGCATCCGAGCCATGTCTGTGACGGGATCTCCCAGTGCTCGAGGTCTGACGATGAACTGCTGTGCGACCTGGCGTGTCCTGATCAGTGCACGTGTCACGGGCTGGCTTTCACCTGTCCTCAACCTTTTGACGCCCACCGTTATCCCCACCTGCGTTACCTGAACGCCAGGGGCAGTGGCATGACTTGGAAACGTCTAGAAGAAAATACGATGTTAGTCTACTTGAGCTTAGCGAGGTGCAGGCTAAACCACTTGGCTAACATCACCTTTCCGAATGTGAACATTCTTGATCTCAGCGACAACGACCTTGCTGTCATAACTTTCGACAGTGTGTGCACGCTTCCGAATCTGAAGACACTGTTCCTTTCAAACAATCCTCTTTTGACTCTGCTTAACAACAGTATCGGCTCACTCAGTGCATGCCAAGGTATACAAATGCTAGATCTGTCTTTCAACAGTCTGCCTACAATCAGTGAACAGTTCGTGAACATGTTCCCCAGTCTACGTGCACTCAATCTCTCGCATTGTGGCACATAGCGTGTGAGCGGGCAAGGATTCCAACCTATGAAAGAACTCGGCCTTCTCGATCTGAGAGGCTCCCCGATTTCAGAGTTCCAAGCAGACACATTTAAAGGCCTAAGTCAGTTGCAGGCGGTGTACGGCGACAGCTATAAACTCTGCTGTACGGTAGCAAAGACTCGAGACGTCGACAGCAACGTCTGCCACGCACCTGTCGATGAGATATCGTCTTGCCAAGATCTTCTTCGTTCCAGTGTCTACAGAGTCTGCCTAGCCCTGCTGAACGTGATGGCGCTGCTAGGCAACAGCATCAGCTTTGTGTTCCGTGTCGCCTCTCTAAAGGGCAAAGGCTCTCAAGGGTTCAGCGTTTTTGTCCTTCATTTGTGCGTGTCCGACTTTCTGATGGGAGTCTACTTGTCAGTGATAGGCGTGGCCGACAGGATGTACAAAAACGACTACGTTGCACAAGACACGTCGTGGAGGCAGAGCAGTGTTTGCAAATTCGCAGGGTTTCTGTCCTTTCTGTCTTCTGAAGTATCCGCCTTCATCGTCTGTCTGATCACTCTGGACCGCCTTCTGGTGTTTCGGTTTCCGCTGAGTTTTTGGCGTTTCAACGGCACTCATGCACAGGCAGCAGCCTTGCTGTCTTGGCTGGTGGGGCTAGTTCTGGCTGCTGTGCCCCTAACGCCATTTGTGACCCACTGGCAGTTCTACAGTCAGACGGGGATCTGCATCCCGCTGCCCGTGACGAGGACAACGTTTGCCGGGCGTGACTATTCCTTCGGTGTGATGATCGTCCTCAACTTCCTCCTCTTTCTGGTCATTGCTGCCGGCCAGGTGGCCATCTACTCAGCAATCCGTTCCAACGCAATGAAAGGGACTCAAACGAGTCAGCGGTCTCAAGACACAGACATCGCCAGACGTCTTTTTACCATTGCAATGTCAGATTTCCTGTGCTGGTTTCCCATTGGTTTGCTAGGCATGCTGGCATCGAACGATATTCCCATATCTGGAGAGATCAGCGTTGTGATGGCAATCATTGTGATGCCCCTGAATTCTGCCATAAATCCGTTTTTGTACACACTTAACGTTATTTTGGACAAAACGCGCCGTATGAAGGAGGAGAAGCTTTTGAACTGGTTAAAGGCGCAGCAAAGGGAAAAGTAAAAAAGTTAAAAGTAAATCAGATTTACAGGAGCAATGTAGCTGAACGTTGATGAGATCAGACGAAATCGACACCACACACACACTCACACACACACACACACACACACACACACGTATGTACGCACGCACACACACACACTCACCACACACACACACACACACACACACGCTGTACGCACGCACGCACGCACACGCACACCACACAACACACAAGCAGGGGCACGAGCAAGAAAGAGACGAACGACACAACGAGAGAGAGAGGAGAGAGAGAGAGAGAGAGAGCAGAGAGACAGACAGACAGACAGACAGACAGACAGACAGAGACAGACAGACAGACAGACAGACAGACAGACAGACAGACAGAGAACACACAGAAACACACACACCACACACACACACACACACACACACACACACACACACACCACACACGCACACACACACACACACACACACACAACACACACCCACCCACCCCCCCCCCCCCACACACACACACACACAATGTAGTGATATCCAGATTATTAAGGTACGGTGGTTTTACGTTTGCCACCGGCTCACTGGTGACCTAATGGCGCAGTGGACCCTCCAGGATGTAGTGCTGGGTACCAGCCAAAAGGCGAAAAGATCGAGGTCTCAGGTTCGCAGCTTTCGCTATTAAACGCGCATTGTTCAGCAGTAATCATTTGTTGTTGTCCGTTTGTCGAAATGTATGTTAATGTGATTTTTGTTATGAGTTGTTTTGTACAGTACAGTTAGTTTAACTCCAATTAGGGAATAGCGCTTTTATAAGAATGATTTTTAAAAATTTAGTTTCCTACTTTGAAGTAAAAGTAACATGTTGTGCTTTGATATAATCAACAGCGTTTCTTTAACCTTTTATCTGTTATCACCATGCGCACTGTTTTCGCTTCAAAGTGTCTGTAGATGCATACCTAAACTTTTCAACGCTAGAATTTGGCTGCTGCAAGTCTTCAGTTGTGGCATCGGCCACCATTGAGTGTATCATTATCATTAACGGTGGCTGAAACAATTCAAGAACTGCAGACAGCGAAACGATAAACTGATGTCTATATTTACAATATTGTTGAAGAAAGTGATTTGTTACACCTTCGTCAAATGGGTTCCCAAAAAGACAACAGCCAAAGATGGGAAATGGAAAATACTGGTGACTACTAGCAACGGTTGATTTCCGAAAAGACACACAGTAAAAGATGGGAAATGGAAACAGCTTTCCAAAAAGACACAGTGAAAGGTGGGAAATAGAAACAGCTTTCCAAAAAGACACAGTGAAAGATGGGAAATGGAAACATCTTTCCAAAAAGACACAGTGAAAGGTGGGAAATGGAAACAGCTTTCCAAAAAGGCACAGTGAAAAGTGAGGATTGGAAACAGTTTTCCAAAAAGACACAGAGTAAAAGACGGGAAATGGAAACAGCTTTTCAAAAAGGCACAGTGAAAGGTGGGAAATGGAAACAGCTTTCCAAAAAGGCACAGTGAAAAATGGGAATGGAAACAGCTGCTGACCACAAGCAGTGGTTGCTTTCCAGAAAGGCACAGTAAAAGGTGGGAAATGAAAACAACTGCTGACTACAAACAATGGTTGCTTGTAGTCGTAGCCAGCCTGCATGCTGCATGTCCTCACTGGATGGTGGCTAAGAATTAATTTAATCACGATTCTATGATGCAGCTTAAATACTTCATAATCACTAAGAATTAATTAAGTCTCGATTCTATGATGTAGCCTAAATACTTCTTAATTACTAACAACTATTTAAGTCACGATTCTATGATGCAGCCTAACTACTTCTTAATTACTAAAATTACTTAAGTCTCGATTTTATGGTGTAGCCTAAATACTTCTTAATTACTAAGACTGAATTAAGTCACGATTCTATGACGCAGCCTAAGTAGTCTTAATTACTAAACTAAAAGTGGATCAAATAGCCAACAGTGTGAAGCTTAACTTTGCAGTATAACTGCAATGGACATTTAATGGAAAACACTCTCGGAATGTCACAGATACAACTCAACGCACCCGAACCGATGTGAACCCACCAGAACGCGCTGGTCATTACGATGGCGGCACCGACACAACTGTGACCAGCGGCGATCCCAGACTGACCGACTGGAATACTGACCCAGCGGAGGATGACCTCTGTTATGACCCTGCCAGCTACCAACCACACAGTCCTGTGACACTGTGCACAGAGAACATTTTGGCTTGCATGTCTTCAGATGCAAACAGTCATTCTCTCTCAATCACAGCGTCAAAGATTAGCCTGTCCATCTCGAGAAAACCCCAGCAAAACCAGACTTTAGAACCATGTCACCTGAGGTTCCTCCTACCCACGTACACTAAAGAAGGAAGACTAATTCCTAGAGGGCTTAGGTTTAATGTCAACCCGATTCATCAGTCATGCACACGTTCCAGTTTCGTTCGTTTTTGGTCAAAAGTTTCCGCTGATAAAGAAAGGACATATCAAGGTACTGTAAATTGAATATCTTTGTTTTTGTTTTTGTAATAATGTTAACTGTATGTTTAATGGGTGCTCGGTGCTCGATAGGCATACTTCACCGAAGATTCCAAGCCGGTTACAGAAGGAAACACTAATCTCAAAATAAATGTAGTCATGTCAACTGTGGTATAGAAATTATACAACTAACTATTACTATAAAATGATTTCATCTTGAAATAGCCCAGACCAAGGCAGTTCTCGTCTCTCTCCCCAGAAACTATAACTGAATGTTTATTTGGGGGGGGATTGTGTGTGTGTGTGTGTGTGTGTGTGTGTGTGTGTGTGTGTGTGTGTGTATGTGTGTCTGTGTGTGGTGGGGGGGGGGGGGGGGGAGGGAGGGCTAAAGCTGGGAGTATGAAGAAAATCAGTTTTGTCGAAAAAAATGTTCGACAGTCAAGCCTTGGTACTTGAATCTTGATATGTAAGGCCCAGTCAGCTCAAAATTCATATCCGGGCGAGTCGCATGCTGTGTGTATGTGTGTGTGTGTGTGTGGGGGGGGGGGGGGGGGGTGGGTGGTGTGGTGTGTGTGTGTGTGTGTGTGTGTGTGTGTGTGTGTGTGTGATGAAATGAGTGTATCCCTGTACCTTTTTCAGCGCTCTGGGCTCTTACGAGATGGGGCGCCATACATAATCTGTTATTATGTTATCACAGATTCATCTGGACTGGCTGCGAACCTCCTTATGACCCACTTCCGGTCCATATCCCCCTGTTTCCGGTGCTGGTGATGGACATAGTGATCGACGCCAACAGCGAGGACAGTTACAACATGCGGCTAGAGATCACCACTGGCTGGCGGCCATTTGCTCCCAGAACAGCCTCGTTGGAAGTCGTTTCCGTTGCTGAAAATCTAGGCAAGTCTGGTGGCATATTATGGCATGCCGTACTTGTTGTTGAAGATGATATCCGCTTGATCTGTTGATGCAGGGTCTGATCATCATCCTTATGGGTGTTTGTGGGTCACGGGGGGCATGGATAGCTCAGTGGTTAGAGCGCGGAACTCGTGATTGAAAGGTCGCAGGTCGAAAGGTCGCGGGTACGAATCCCTGCAGGGGCGGCGCGAGAATTCTCTTCTCCAGGGTCAACTTTCTGTGCTGACTCTTATTTCGGTATCCGTTCCACCCCCGTGTTACCGCAGTGGCACGTAAAAGATCCCGGTCATTCTGCCAAAGGTGCAGGTAGCAGGTTGTATACAGCTAAACACGCATGCACCTTACGTACGTGGCTTTGCATGAAGTGACATGGTGCATGGTTGTATGGTGTACACAGAACGCGCCGAGATGGCAGCAGTTGGCACCAACCATGCCAACGCTGTAAGTACACTACTTCGGTGGATACTGAAAAACGCGCTATAAAAAGCTATTCAGTCATGTCGAATCACACGCGAGCGCAACGAATCTACTCGAGAGCGGAGAATAGCGCTATATAAAAGCGATCATCATCATCATCATCATCATCATCATCATCACGACAGAACTTAATTCCTGACCCGTTAAACAAACCATGGCATAATCCTTGTATAATAAGAACTTTGACACTTTGCACGACAGTTGTATTGTAAACAAACAGCTGGAAAACTGGCCCGTTAAAATTAAAGGAACTAGCCTTCTCAGATTTGGCGAAAGAACGCTTCTTTGGTATACATTTTTAATGATTTTAGTCATGATTTGTCTATTGGATATTTTTTTAATCTGCCGGCCAGTATTCTCTGCTCTCTAACAGACTCAATGCACCTTTGTACCTGTGATTCTGAAATAGTAAACATTGTGCTTTACGTCCACAGAAACCATAAGGCTTATTAGGGACGGGAAATCTGAATGAGTGACTGTAGCCTTTTATGGCGCGCTTTGAATAGCCACAGAAACGGTGTACTTACATCACTGTATGGTTGTTACTTGGCTGGTGCCAAGTGAAACTGCTGCCTACGTAAACTCTAAAAGCTTGTTGATGAGCACACAATAATTCACTGTATCTTTAGTTTGTCTGGAATTTAAAAATGTTTTTGTTTAAACCAAACAGCTGCCTAAAGCCCGTTCTTAATTGGGCGAATGTTTGTTCGCGAACATAGTTGGAAGTATTCGCGAACCTAGTTGGTTCTTAATTGGGCGAACTTTTCTTCGCGAACCTAGTTGGAAGTATTCGTCGAAGCTATATTCGGGGTCCAAAAAGCTTCGCTCAAGCATGTTCTGGGAACATTCGCCCTGTTCGACGATCATTGCCTCTGATTGGCGAGAGCAGAGCTCTCCTGTGGAGAAGAAAAAAAACCCATAAAAATGGATGACGGTGTCGCTAGGTTCTTCACTCGCTTCGGGGGAATTTGTTTATGTGTTGACTTGTGGGAGGCGCAGCCTTGTCTCGGAGACCCAGAATGAGATAGTAGTTAGTTGAATTACCCTGTGAGGGATGATTAAAGTATATTGACTTGACTTTATCCTACATTTTCGATCATGCTGTCTGCTGCGCGTCTGCCGCAAGTTCGGGCCGAAGCTTGCATCTCATTACAAGCCATTGAGAACGAAGTAAAGTTTGGACTGTCCGAACCATGTTCGGCGAACTAAATGTTCAATTAAGAAACGAATCCTAGTTCGTCGAAATGTCCGAAGTATGTTGGCGAACAAACATTGGCCCAGCCGTTAAGAACGGGCTTTATGCCGCCCGAAAATGGTAGCTCTGATGCCGCCCTTACCAACAGAGGCTAATACTGAGGAAAAAACGAGCAACACTATTGTGTTACCAAAGCCAACCCACATGCCAGCACCCAGAGGGACTGTAATTCGAGTTGATTAGTTAGTTGCTGTTTTGAGCCCAGTCAGCCACAAAGGGTTATATCAGGGCTAACAACAGATTTAGGTTTATCTCCTGGTTATTTATAAAGGAAAGTGCAAAACGTTCTACGTAAAAGTTTTGAACAACTCTTAAGAAATATTTCACACAACCATTACCTTAACACGCTTCATATTTCGTACTCTAACTCGATGCCGGAAAGCAAAGTACTGCTTTTGCATAGACGCTGTCAGAGCAGCATTGTAAAGCTTGCAGAATGATGGAAGTACAGCAACATTTGAGATGTTTTCGGGCCGACTTCCGTCTTTGCTTCCATTTTCTTTTGCCATAATTCTGGCCATTTTAATATTTCATTAACTGTCACCACCAGAATGACTCCTGCATTAAGATGGGCAGCGATGAGAGCCATTTTAATATTTCATTAACTGTAACCACCAGAATGTCACCACCAGAATGACTCTTGCATTAAGATGGGCAGCGATGAGAGCCATTTTAATATTTCATTAATTGTCACCACCAGAATGTCACCACCAGAATGCCACCACCAGAATGTCACCACCAGAATGACTCCCGCATTAAGATGGGCAGCGATGAGAGCCATTTTTCTGTTTGATTAATTGTGAGGGACAAAGTCACAAGACAATGTCCACAAGCCACAACGTTTTTGAAGAGAAAGGACAGCCGAAGCGGAATCGAACCGAGGTCCTTCTGCTTACCAGCCTAACGTCTTACCGCGTGAACAGCGGCCCTGTGGCTACTTAAAATAAAAGATTGGGCGAGAGAGTGAAGACTCGACCGCGCGCACCGACCCGGAAGACCGAGGAGGCCGTGGACCGCCGCCAGAACAATGTTAAGGCGGTGTCCCCTTTTATTAAAAAATAAAAAC
>JABMCL010003067.1:82500-87500 GCA_018857735.1 Alviniconcha marisindica | reverse complement strand
TCTCTTTTATATATTTCTTTCCTCTCTCAGCCTCATGCTGTAGCATAATTCAAGATTACTTTATTATCTCATCATAGAAATTAAAACGTGGCTGAACATTAACCACATCACACTACAAAATAACACATATTTTATATTTTAAACCTCAAAGAACAGTTACTGAAAATACGAAAGTTACATAATAAACAAACTAGTAATTTACGTAATTTACACACACACACACACACACACACACACACACACACACACACACACACACACACACACACACACACACACACACACACACGCACACTGCTCTGACGTTTGAACAGATTTATCTGTTCAGAAATGCTATTGACTACAGAACAAAACTTTGTTTTATGGGTCTGTTTGCCATTATTGTATGTTTTTACTGGCTGATAACTCACCATGGGCTGTCAACATTACCATTATTGTATTATTTTAATGTCTTCTAAGGTGCGGAAGTCTAACATGTTTTGAGAAACCCGTTTCCTTTGACAGTTAATCCACCACGAGTATCTTTCGGTTTATTCGTCATTTAGCATCAGTAATGATAAGACGGGAATAAAAACGAGCTTACGCAAGCCATCCAGGTGGTAAATGTTATTCTTGATGATTATATATGCTTCTGAGTCATGATTTAATGACGTCATTGTTTACTGCTTGTTCTTGGCAGTGTTTCAGAGAGGCCGAGCATTGTGGCCTGGCAGTGTTTCAGAGAGGCCGAGTGGTGTGGCCTGGCAGTGTTTCAGAGAGGCCGAGTGGTGTGGCCTGGCAGTGTTTCAGAGAGGCCGAGTGGTGTGGCCTGGCAGTGTTTCAGAGAGGCCGAGTCTGGCAGTGTTTCAGAGAGGCCGAGTGGTGTGGCCTGGCAGTGTTTCAGAGAGGCCGAGTTGTGGCCTGGCAGTGTTTCAGAGAGGCCGAGAAGTGTGGCCTGGCAGTGTTTCAGAGAGGCCGAGTGGTGTGGCCTGGCAGTGTTTCAGAGAGGCCGAGTGGTGTGGCCTGGCAGTGTTTCAGAGAGGCCGAGGGTGTGGCCTGGCAGTGTTTCAGAGAGGCCGAGTGGTGTGGCCTGGCAGTGTTTCAGAGAGGCCGAGTGGTGTGGCCTGGCAGTGTTTCAGAGAGGCCGAGCCTGGCAGTGTTTCAGAGAGGCCGAGCATTGTGGCCTGGCAGTGTTTCAGAGAGGCCGAGTCTGGCAGTTGTTTTTCAGAGAGGCCGAGAGGTGTGGCCTGGCAGTGTTTCAGAGAGGCCGAGGCCTGGCAGTGTTTCAGAGAGGCCGAGTGGTGTGGCCTGGCAGTGTTTCAGAGAGGCCGAGTCTGGCAGTGTTTCAGAGAGGCCGAGCCTGGCAGTGTTCAGAGAGGCCGAGCCTGGCAGTGTTTCAGAGAGGCCGGGCATTGTGGCCTGGCAGTGTTTCAGAGAGGCCGAGCCTGGCAGTGTTTCAGAGAGGCAGGGCATTGTGGCCTGGCAGTGTTTCAGAGAGGCCGAGCCTGGCAGTGTTTCAGAGAGGCCGTATCTGGCAGTATTTCAGAGAGGCCGAGCCTGGCAGTGTTTTAGAGAGGCTGAGTGGTGTGGCCTGGCAGTGTTTCAGAGAGGCCGAGTGGTGTGGCCTGGCCTGGCCTACTGAAGTCATAGTTTGTTGCTCGTTTTTGGCAGTGTTTCAGGGAGGATGAGTGGTGTGCGCTAGACGGAGAAGTTTGCAGAAATGGCATTGACGAGTCGCAATGTCGGAGTAACGTTATGCAGATATTCTTACGAAAGCTGTCCCCGTTCCACTACGGGCCACCACCCAAGGGTGTGCCCATCGGAGGACCAGTGAAAGGACCGGACTACTACTTCCCGGTGGTCAACGGCTCGGACTGCTCCCGCTGGGGCATGTACTGGTGTTCGGAGGGCCAGCTGTGTCTGCCTGTCTACGTCGTGTGTAACGGTGTGCACGACTGTCCAGATGGCCAGGACGAGAGTTCGTGCGACAGTTACGCCTGTCCAGGTTACTACCGCTGTCGGCAGTCAAGAATCTGTCTGCACGCCTGGCAAGTGTGTGACGGGTATTACCAGTGTCCTGGGCAGGATGATGAATGGTACTGTGGGTTGAGGTGTCCTACCAAATGTTCTTGTCACGGCAACTCTTACACCTGCGAGCACAGATTTCAGGTGGAAGACTACCCTTTTATTCGTTACCTGAATGCTAGTGGCAGCGGTCTGACACCGGAGCATTTCTTCAACAACACCATGCTGATCTTTCTCAGCCTGGAGCACTGCAACGTGACTAACCTCCATCTCCCAGCTCTCCCTAACCTGGTCATTCTGGACGTCAGTCACAATAACATTGAAGCTGTGGCGTTAGAACACCTGACCAAGGTGGGAAACCTGAAGATGCTGTCGTTGGCGGGTAACCCACTGGCTGCACTGTTCACGAGCAGCGCCGGTTCCGTGGAAACATTCCCCGAGCTGAAGATCATGGACCTGTCCATGGTGACCATCTCTCACCTCAACGTCAGCCTGTTCACGCCCTTCTCCGGCCTGACGTCACTGAACCTGTCCGGCAGCGCCACCAGGCGGGTGTCTGGGGGTGCATTCAACCACCCGGAGCTTCGTGTGCTGGACATGCGGGGTTGGATCGTGGAGGAGTTTCCGCAGAGCTTACTGCAGAACCTGAGAAAGGTGAAGGCGCTGTACGCTGACAACTACAAGATCTGCTGTCGGCAGAGCTTGCCGGCAGGCTTCAAGCCCGTGATCTCATCGTGCAACAACCTGCTAGGATCCAACGTGCAACGCACTGTGGTCTTTCTCCTGGCGGCAGTCACGGTCCTGGGTAACTGGACCAACCTGGTCATCGCCACGCGGCGAAGGCAGGTGGACAGAAACAGCAGCGTGTTCTCACCTCACTTGTTTCTGTCCAAATCTGTGATGGGTGTGTACCTTGCGGTCCTGAGTGTCGCAGACCAGGTGTACAGCGGGGATTACCTGTGGAGAGACGTGGCCTGGAGGTCCGGCCCGTGGTGCTCGATGTGCGGGTTTCTCTTTTACCTGTCCAGCCAGGTGTCGGTGTTTGTCGTTGTCTGCATGACGCTGGAGCGCTGTGCGGTGCTGGCCTGGGCTGACAGAGCGACACACTGCGGAAGAATGGTGAAACCGCTGATGTGCGTCGGCTCTTGGGTCGGAGGCGCTGTTCTCGCCACCGTACCGGCTGCGTCACCGTGGAACGACTTCAGTCAGACGAGCCTCTGTGTCCCGCTGCCGGTAAGTCGGGGCCGGATTTCCGGACATCGCTACGCCCTGGGTGTTCTGGTCGTCCTCAACACCACGCTGATGCTGCTGGCAGCGGCAGGGCAGACCTACATCTACGTCACGGTCCGCAGGAACTTCATGGTTTGCTTTGTGGACAGCCAAAGATCCCGTGAATTCGCAGCAGCTCGCCGCTTACTCAGCGTTGCTGCGACCGACGCCTGCTGCTGGTTTGTGTTCGCGCTGTGGGTACTGCTGACGTCACAGGGGCCGTTCGTCAGCAGCAACGTCACTTCCGTAATGGCAGTTTTTGTCGTGCCCGTCAACTCCGCTCTGACCCCGTATCATTATCTGCTTAACATGGCGTTGGAACGCAACACTCAGCTGCAAAGGCAACGATTGTTGAAACGGCTTCAGTATAAATTGACGGGAGAGGAAAGCAAAGACGTGTAAACCTTTTTTTCTATTGGTTGCACTTTTGGGGCGTACAGGTATGGGTTAGAATACAAACATTATACCGAGTGTGGCGGAAAGATTATAGCGTTTTCAGTACAATGGGTCAGATGTGATTTGTGGAGAATAAATCATCTGCTTTTATTTCTTCTGTGTGTCTTAATCCATGTTATCTGCATAGTATGGTGACAACTAAATATGTGCATTAGTACAAACAAACACGGGACATAGAACTCTATCTGTCTGTCTGTCTCTCTGTCTCTCTGTCTCTCTGTCTCTGTCTGTCTGTCTGCCTGCCTGTCTGTTAGCCTGATAAAATAGCAATGAAAAAAGAAAAGAAAAAAAATACATGAATTTTCCCCCCCCGCCCCCACTGAGGTAAATAACTCATAATAAAGGGGTGAGCTTTTCTATTGATTGCATATGATCTTTAATTCTTCATCAAATCTACTAGACAATACTCAAGCTCCGAGGTAAACCATTTACAATACACAAACCTCAATATAAGCTTCTTAACAAAACCACTACAGGTAGGTGGGAGGCTTATTCATTTGTCTACCTCCATTCACCATGTAATTCATTTCAGGCGTACTCTACACAGCTTGAAGGACACTTGTAAAACTTGTCTATAAAATTAGCAGCTTTGCCAGTATTACGTACAAGTGAACCTGGGGCTACTGTGATGGCAAAAGCCTTAACTGGTTTAGTTTATATACTGCCGCTTTCAAGCGATTTCAAATTTTGTCTTCTTACTTGCCTCCGCTATTTACCCTCCCTCACCCTTTGTTACATTCCTTCTGTGCGCCCGTGTGTGTGTGTGTGTGTGTGTGTGTGTGTGTGTGTGTGTGTGTGTGTGTGTGTGTGTGTGTGTGTGTGTGTGTGTGTGTGTGTGTGTGTGTGTGTGTGTGTGTGTGTGTGTGTGTGTGTGTGTGTGTGTGTGTGTGTGTGTGGTATATATGTATGTACTGTTGTTAATATTTTAATGCATACATTATTTTTGATCTTGTAAAGCGCGGTGTGCTCACGCTTGTCGGTAAGATACGGCGCTAAATAAATGACCGCTATTATTATTATTATTATTGTTATCAAGTGTCAATTTACAGCCATTAGGCTCTGTGCCATGTGTATAAACAGCTAGAAGATGTTGAAGATATCCACAAAACTGATCGTCCACAATATCAGTGATATGACAGATCATTATAAATAATTTTCAACTTTCTGAAATCATTATCCGACTAAATTTGACGAAAATATGAAACGCACTACGCCACTTCTTACTTCTAAAAGTTTCTTAGATGTTTGTCTTGAGTGTATGACTTTCAGAT
>JABMCL010003067.1:72500-80000 GCA_018857735.1 Alviniconcha marisindica | reverse complement strand
TGAGTTAGAAGCTGAAGGCACGATAGAGTTAGTGTGACACGGTGTGAGTTAGAAGCTGAAGGCACGATAGAGTTAGTGTGACACGGTGTGAGTTAGAAGCTGAAGGCACGATAGAGTTAGTGTGACACGGTGTGAGTTAGAAGCTGAAGGCACGATGGAGGTTTAGTGTGACACGGTGTGAGTTAGAAGCTGAAGGCACGATAGTTTAGTGTGACACGGTGTGAGTTAGAAGCTGAAGGCACGATAGTTTAGTGTGACACGGTGTGAGTTAGAAGCTGAAGGCACGATAGAGTTTAGTGTGACACGGTGTAAGTTCGAAGTTGAAGGCACGATAGAGTTTAGTGTGACACGGTGTGAGTTAGAAGCTGAAGGCATGATAGTTTTGTGTGACACGGTGTGAGTTAGAAGCTGAAGGCACGATGGAGGTTTAGTGCGACACGGTGTGAGTTCGAAGCTGAAGGCACAATGGAGGTTTAGTGTGACACGGTGTGAGTTCGAAGCTGAAGGCACAATGGAGGTTTAGTGTGACACGGTGTGAAATGGAGGTTTATTGTGTTTGACACAGTCTGAGTTCGAAGCTGAAGGCACAATGGAGGTTTGGTGTGACACGGTGTGAAATTGGGGTTTATTGTGTGTGACACAGTTTGAGTTCGAAGCTGAAGGCACAATGGAGGTTTGGTGTGACACGGTGTGAAATGGAGGTTTATTGTGCGTGACATGCCGCGAGTTCGAAGTTGAAGGCACAATGAAGATTTAGTGCGACATGGTGTGAAATGGAGGTAGTGTGACACGGTGCGAGTTCGGAGCTGAAGGCACGATGGAGGTTAATGGGACACGGTGTGAGATGGAGGTAGTGTGATACGGTGTGAGTTAAAAGCTGAAGCCACGATGGAGATTAGTGTGACACGGTGTGAGTTAGAAGCACGGTGGAGGTTAGTGTGACACGGTGTGAGTTAGAAGCACGGTGGAGGTTAGTGTGACACGGTGTGAGTTAGAAGCAGGGTGGATTTGGGGGTTAGTTGGGGACACGGTGTGAGTTAGAAGCACGGTGGAGGTTAGTGTGACACGGTGTGAGTTAGAAGCACGGGAGATTAGTGTGACACGGTGTGAGTTAGAAGCAGGGTGGAGGTTAGTGTGACACGGTGTGAGTTAGAAGCACGATGGAGATTAGTGTGATACGGTGTGAGTTAGAAGCAGGGTGGAGATTAGTGTGATACGGTGTGAGTTAGAAACATGATAGAGGTACTGAGTGTGACACAGTGTGAGTTAGAAGCTGAAGGCATGACAGATGTTTCTAGGGGCAGTCCTCAAGTTCCGCAAGTGAAACTACGCCTAAAACAAGACGACTTACAACAGTGACCACTTGAGGGACTTTCAAACAGCTCTCCGTTGCTGTCCAGCCACAGTTGTAGGCGCCTCCGCCAGTTATCGCCTCCGCCAGTTACTGTGGCGAAATGGTTTACGTAAACCGGTGTGACATCTATACGGCGGCGAGAGTGCTTCACGTAAACCAGTGCGACATCTATACGGTGGCGAAATGGTTAACGTAAACCGGTGTGACATCAAGAGTAGTTCACGTAAACCGGTGTGACATCTATACGGTGGCGAAATGGTTTACGTAAACCGGTGTGACATCTATACGGTGGCAAGAGTAGTTCACGTAAACCGATGTGACATCTATACTGTGGCAGCTATACGATGGCGGATTGGTTTACGTAAACCGGTGTGACATCTATACGGCGGCGAGAGTGGTACACATAAACCGGTGTGACATCTATACGATGTCGAAATGGTTTACATAAACCGGTGTGAAATCTATACGGTAGCGAGAGTGGTTTACATAAACCGGTGTGATATCTATACGGTGGCGAAATGGTTTATGTAAACTGGTGTGACATCTATACTGTGGCGAAATGGTTTACGTAAACCGGTGTGACATCTATACGGTGGCGAAAGTGGTTCACGTAAACCGGTGTGACATTTATACGGTGGCGAAAGTGGTTCAAGTAAACTGGTCAGACTGTCACAGCAACCGTGTTCAGATATACGGCCGTCTGTACTACTGCTAAAACCCTACTGGCAGCCACCCTTCTCCCTTCCCCGCCTTGAGCACAAACACACACACACACACACACACACACACACACACACACACACACACACACACACACACACACACACACACAACACACCAACACCTAACACACACACACACACACACACACACCACACACATACACCACACACACACACACACACACACACACACACACACACACACACACACACACACACACACACACTACACTCACACACACACACACACAATCCACACACACACACACACACACACACACACACCACACACACACACACCACACACACACACACACACACACACACACACACACACACCACAACGACCACACCACCACACCACACACACACACACACACACCACACACACACCACACACACACACACACACAACACACACACACACACACACACACACACACACACACACACACACACCACACACACACACACACACACACACACACACACACACACTCGAAAAAACCCCAACAAATACGTCTTTCCTGCAAGGTCAGTTTTGAAAATTAAAAAAAGAACAAAGAAAAAAAGGAAAGAAAAAAAAAGGAGAAGAAAAAAAAAAGCGAGAAAAAGAAAGAAAGAGTCAAATATCACAGTGCTACGACAGGGCTCGTAACTCTTCTCCTTGGAAATACCGAATTGTGGCCCTTTGTTTTAATTATGTGGAGAGCAGCATTACTGTTAGCGAGGAACACACTGTTCTGGAGGTTCCCACGTTTGGTCCCTGCTCCTGGACTGCCGCAACGACCTTTGCCAGCACTGTTCCTGTGTAGTGGTGGCTGGTCATTGTGGTCATGTTGCACTGTTCCTGTGTAGTGGTGGCTGGTCATTGTGGTCATGTTGCACTGTTCCTGTGTAGTGGTGGCTGGTCATTGTGGTCATGTTGCACTGTTCCTGTGTAGTGGTGGCTGGTCATTGTGGTCATGTTGGGCAGAAGGTCGACCACCAGGGCTCTGGCACGGTTGGAAAATGTTGCCAAGAGCCACTTCTTGCTCTGAAATCTGTGTGCAAATGGCGTAAGAGGAGTATTATAGTTGCAGGGACATAACCGTGTTGTTGGATTCCTCTCCTGATCATGTAGGTTATTCCCCTTGTACCCTTGACGCACTGTCAATGCTACGGTTGGTTGGCCTCATGAATAAAGCAAACTCGCTTCTCTGTGGTACAGTGTGAGACGGTTTGGCCTAGCAGTAAGACGTTAGGCTGGTAAGCGGAAGGACCTCGGTTCGATACCACTTCGGCTCTCCTTTCTCTTCAAAAAGGTTGTGGTTTGTGGACACTTTGTCCATCACTTCCTACAGAAACATTAAAAACGGCTCTCATCGCTGCCCATCTTCATGCAGGAATCATTCTGGTGGTGACAGTGTAGCGATAGGTACATTATCTCCCTCTTCCCCCACCTCCACACCCCCTTCCCCCACCTTCTCCCCGTCTCTAATAAGCCCCATGGTCTCTGTGGACGTTAAGCACCGTGTTTACTTACCTTTGGTACACCTGCCTCAACTCGACATGCTCCTTTCCGGATTGAACTCCTTTAGTTTCGTTCTGCGAGGCCTCACTCAATATGGCGCTCCGGATGACGTCAAGAAACCTCCCGTCGCCATCGCCACAGATGTCAGCACTTTCAGATGTGGTGCTGTCCCGATAGCGATCAGCAGAGGTGCTGTTAGAATAAGCGTTAGTACCGGTAGGTCTTTTGCCTCTGGCGTCGTCATTCGCTCTGGTACCGGCGTGTTTGTCATCCTTGTAGACCCCAACACAAAAAGGTTCAAACGAACGCTTATTTATTTCAGCACGGACACACAGTATGCAAAAATTTCAGGGAAATCCCGTTGAACAAGTCCCAAAACGACACTTAAACAACAGATAAACGGTTAAAAACGATGAAAAATGAAAGAAAAGGACTTATTTTGTTTTGATTGAGTTTTTGCAGCTTGTTGGGTGCTTGGAAGATTGTTGGCATGCCATTCTGTTTCAGATTGTTGTAGACGCCATATGAACTTTCGTCCTAATGTACATTCCCAGTAAACATGCCTGATCCGATTCTCATCCGGTCCGGATCGGCTCGGAAGCACTGTCCAGAAACGGGCAGGATGATTCTTGCACGTTGGCTTGCTTCCGGACCGGATCCGATCGGCCAAAAACTGACACAATCAGTCAGAACTATATCGGATCCGGGCTGGTTTTGCACAATATTATCTGGGTTGTCTGTGGAAGAACCGAACCGAGTCTTAAAATGAGAAACTGGTAGCGGGCCGGTTGCGTCCTGCCACAAACCGGGCCAGATGATTCCGGCATACCAGCTTGCTTCCAGACCAGATACGTTTGGCCAAACCCTGACCAGGCCACCTAGATCGGATCCGGATCGGTTCAGCACAATAATTATGATCCATGCCTTCTTTGGAAAAACGGAGCTGAAAGGGATACTGGAAGTCGGATCCGGCATATACTATCCGGCCCGATTCTGGCTGCACGCTGGCCGTAATGGCCGTAACCAAAGCGCTTCCGGATCGGATCCGGCATATTTACTGGGTTAGTAGACCTGTCGTCCTGGGACACGGACTCTTGCACACTCTGTGACTTCTTGGTTCCTGCTTCGTACACTGGTTTTCTTCTCGCAAGCTGTGTCGCCAAAGCTCACTTTGTCCTACCGGTATCACCTCAAGCTGTGTCGCCAAAGCTGACTTTGTCCTACCGGTATCACCTCAAGCTGTGTCGCCAAAGCTCACTTTGTCCTACCGGTATCACCTCAAGCTGTGTCGCCAAAGCTGACTTTGTCCTACCGGTATCACCTCAAACTGTTTTGACAAAGCTCACTTTGTCCTACCGGTATCACCTCAAACTGTTTTGACAAAGCTCACTTTGTCCTACCGGTATCACCTCAAGCTGTGTTGCCAAAGCTGACTTTGTCCTACCGGTATCACCTGAAGCTGTGTTGCCAAAGCTGACTTTGTCCTACCGGTATCACCTGAAGCTGTGTTGCCAAAGCTGACTTTGTCCTACCGGTATCACCTGAAGCTGTGTTGCCAAAGCTGACTTTGTCCTACCAGTATCATCTCAAGCTGTGTCGCCAAAGCTGACTTTGTCCTACCGGTATCACCTGAAGCTGTGTTGCCAGAGCTGACTTTGTCCTACCGGTATCACCCGGCTTATCAGACCGATTTACCGAGAGGTGACAAAGACAGCAGTCTAACAGGGTGGTGGTTACGATTACAAAAGCGAAAGAACCACTCAAAGAATTCATGCTTGTGTGCGTAGCAGTTGCTTGACGTAAAATTACACTCTTGCAGATAATATATACAGAGTAGCGTTATTTATAGTCAACATCAGATCTCAGATTTTCCATTTTTCTGGTACGGTGGCGTTTAATTGTCTCTCTTTGTTTTCTCTGTATATTCCTTGTTTGGCTTATTTCTTCTTCTTTGATTTTTTGTTGTATTTCTCCCATCTCTACTATTTTTCTTTTTTACATTTCTGTCTCTCTATCCTTTATCTCTTCTTGTCCAGGTTGACATTGTCATATCACGCACAACACTAATCCAGTCTGTATATTCAATACTCTTTCAATTTTATTTGTTCATGTCTTGATTACTTGCTATCGTTGATCAATGTATTTAATCTTTATTCATTCACTGAATTATTTATTTAGTTTGTTTATCTTTAAATTGACATATTTATTTGTTTGACAGAAATAATATTTTGTAATTATTAATTACTATATTTGTTGAGTTTTATTTATCCGTAAATTAATGTCGTTAAAACATCTCGTTTTATTTTTATGGCTTCCTTCGTTTTATAGTTTTGTTTTCGTTTTTTATTTAGCTTTTATACTTGATTATTGTTGCCGTTTTTTAATTACTTAATAATCGTAATAGTGAAAGTATTTTTAAAGCGCAAAATCTTGTCCCTAGAGACTATTCTAAGCGTATACACATGCACTGACACACAGACAGAGGTACCCACACACACAAGCATTCTGACTATACAAAGCTAAAATATACACAGCTCAAAACGTTAGTAGTTTATGCTAACTTGTTTGTATATTTGTCCATTTTATTCTGTGTGTTTTCCTTTTCCGTTTCGCTCGGATACAGCCGTCCGGGCTGACTGGGCGGGAAAAACAACCAAGTTACATACTTTAATTTTGGTTTCATTCTTTTCCTCTTTCTTTGTCATTTCATTTCACTTTATCTTTAACTACATGTCAGTGTTCTTTATTTACTCATATATTTCCTTATTTAATAATTCATCGTGGTATTATTTTTTCATTAGTTTGCTTGTTTAGTTATGTTTTATACGTCATTATCTATTAATTGCTTTCACTATTCGGTGTGCCTGTGTGTGTGTGTGTGTGTGTGTGTGTGTGTGTGTGTGTGTGTGTGTGTGTGTGAGAGAGAGAGAGAGAGAGAGAGAGAGAGAGAGAGAGAGAGAGAGAGAGAGAGAGAGAGAGAGAGTTATTTATTCGCTCATTACTCTTTCAACCATATTTGATGACAGTCTGTTTAAGCTATGCCATATCTATACATTCCTTTCATTATGATCCAGTGTTCGTATATTCACCTCTGAGTAACTCGCGTCTAACCTTTCAATTGAGACGAGGATTCAAGGATGAATCACACACAGCAACAGCAGCACCAACAACAACGGTAACACCCAGTTTCACAGACACAGACACAGACGCAGGCAGACACAGACGCAGGCAGACAGACAGACAGACAGTCAGACACACACACACACACACACACACACACACACACACACACACACACACACACACACACACACACACACACACACACACACACACACACACACACACACACACACACACACACACACACACACACACACACACACACACACACACACACATACACAGGCACCCACACCCACCCACCCACCCACCCACACACACGCACGCGTGCACGCACGCACACACGCACATCCAACACAAAACAACTCCACCATTTAAAAACTTTTTTTTTCTTCTGAATTCTTGACACAATGCAGCAATAGTTCTGACTGTTGACGCACTTTGACGCGGGTCAAGCAAGTCGTCAGTCATCGACTTCGACTGTCCGAACAAAATATTGTCAGGCATCATCCTTGATTGTCCGAAAAAATATCATCAGCCATCGACTTCGACTGTCTGAACAAAATATCATCAGCCATCATCCTCTGGTGTCCGAACAAAATATCATCAGTCATCGTCCTCGACTGTCCGAACAAAATATCATCAGCCATCGACTTCGAATGTCCGAACAAAATATCATCAGTGATCATCCTCTGATGTCCGAACAAAACATCATGTCATCATCCTCTGATGTCCGAACAAAACATCATGTCATCATCTTCTGATGTCCGAACAAAACATCATGTCAT
>JABMCL010003067.1:47500-55000 GCA_018857735.1 Alviniconcha marisindica | reverse complement strand
AGACAGACAGACAGACAGACAGATAGACAGACAGACAGACATACAGAGACAGATGGACAGACAGACAGACAGAGACAGATAGACAGACAGGTATTGTCTTTCCGTTTTAACTGGTTTCAGCATTTTTCTCCGAACTCCTTGAAAACCTAGATCACATCGTACGTTCATCATAAACAAAAATGAGAAGTGTGCGGCGCCATCCACAACTACGCAAATATAACCTCCACCCGTCCCTCTCCTTCTCGGCCCAAACAACAACAGCAGCAGCAGAACAACAACTAAAATACAAAATACAAGAAAAGAAACCGTACGAAACAACAGCAACAGCAATAACAACGACAACGACAGCGACAACAAACCCCAGCACTGACTTATAAAATATTCTGGAGGTGGAGGAGAAGGAACAACAGTAGAAGAGAAGGAGGAAGAAGAAGAAGCAAGAAAAGAAGGACAATAGAAGGAAGAGAAGAAGAAGAAGAAGAAGAAGAAGAAGAAGAAGAAGAAGAAGAAGAAGAAGAGCTTTTACCGACACCTTTGTGTTCATTAAAACCGACGTTCTTCTTCTTCTTTTTGAAAATATTTTTATGTAACCTTTTGTGTGTTTGAAACCTAGCAGTCAAATCTGCATAAGGTACAAAATAAAAGGGAGAGAGAGAGAGAGAGAGAGAGAGAGAGAGAGAGAGAGAGAGAGAGAGAGAGAGAGAGAGAGAGAGAGAGTTATCTTTGACAAAACAAAAACAAAAACAAAACAAACACAACAACACACAACCACACACACACAACACACACACACACACACACACACACACACACACACACCACACACACACACATCACAACACACACACACACACACACACACACACACACACACACACACACCACACACACACACACACACACACACACACACACACACACACCACACACACACACACACACACACACACACACACACACACACACACACACACACACACACACACACACACACACACACACACACACACACACACACACACACACCACACACACACACACACACACAACACACACACACACACACACACACACACACACACACACACACACACACACACACACACACAACAACACACACACACACACACACACACACACACACACACACACACACAACACAACACACAGCGTCAGAACAAGACGCGCACACTCACCTCACACACCACTGGCCGGCAGCCGCACGCCACGGTGTCAAGCTCGGTGCCAATGGCCCAGCACTCCTTCCACCAATCAGGCAACCCTGTGGCTTCGGGGCACATGCCGCACGACGGTGGTCAACCGGTGCCATGCCCGCCTCGCTTTGCCTTCAACGAAACCTCGGTGCTTTCCGACCGTAAGCACTGACGACGTGGTGGACCGCGCCCTCTCCGCCTTGTTCTGCTTGAAACTCGGTGATGCCGACCGTCGCGGTGTCTGGCGTGGAGAGAGCGGCTTCCGCTGTCGTTGAGTCGGCGATGGACGGAGCCTGAGATGCCACAGTTAGAGAACCGGCGGTCGTCGCGTCGTGGCTGCCAGCAGTCGGGGCGGGCTGTGTCGCAGGGGCGCCAGTGGCGGAGTCAGCTGCAGAGTCCGAGTCAGGGTCAGTAGAAGCAGGTTCAAGCAACACGGGAACTCGCTGTGTAATCATTACGAGGCCAGGCTGGGTTACCAAGCCGGGAACTACCGATAGCGTGGTAGGATCAACGGCTGGCTCTGGGGCTTGGGTGGTAGGATCAACGGCTGGCTCCGGGGCTTGGGTGGTAGGATCAACGGCTGGCTCTGGGGCTTGGGTCGTAGGATCAACGGCTGGCTCTGGGGCTTGAGTGGTAGGATCAACGGCTGGCTCTGGGGCTTGGGTGGTAGGATCAACGGCTGGCTCTGGGGCTTGAGTGGTAGGATCAACGGCTGGCTCTGGGGCTTGAGTGGTAGGATCAACGGCTGGCTCTGGGGCTTGAGTGGTAGGATCAACGGCTGGCTCTGGGGCTTGAGTGGTAGGATCAACGGCTGGCTCTGGGGCTTGAGTGGTAGGATCAACGGCTGGTTGTGGGGCTTGGGTCGTAGGATCAACGGCTGGTTGTGGGGCTTGGGTAGTAGAATCAACGGCTGGTTGTGGGGCTTGGGTCGTAGGATCAACGGCTGGTTGTGGGGCTTGGGTAGTAGAATCAACGGCTGGCTCGGAGGACTGTGTAGTCGATTCACCAGCTGGATCTGGAGCTTCGGTTTCTGGTTGAGATTCTGTTGCTACAACTCTGGGACCTGCGAAGCTGGCTGAGATTCTGTTGCCGCAGCTTCAGTCGCTTGAGTGCTTAGCTCAGATTCTGTCGCCACAATGTCTGATGCTTGTGTGCAGGATTATGCGTAGTCTGTTGAGATTCTGTTACCTGACCTTGCCCACCTCCGGAAATCATATCCTTGACTATATTGAAGAGATCTGTCAGTGACGAAATGGTGGACAAGGCTGGCGGCAGAGCAGTTGATGGGGCTGCTGTTGTAGGGGCAGCCTCTGTCTCTACGACTGGTTCTGGGGCCTGGGTTGTTGTCTCTACAACTGGGTCTGTGGCCTGCGTTGTCTCTACAACTGGTTCTGTGGCTTGAGTTGTCCCTACAACTGGTTCTGGGACCTGAGTTGTCTCTACAGCTGGTTCTGGGACCTGAGTTGTCCCTACAACTGGTTCTGGGGCCTGAGTTGTCTCTACAGCTGGTTGTTCTGTGGCTTGAGTTGTCTCTACAGCTAGTTCTGGGGCCTGAGTTGTCTCTACAACTGGTTCTGGGGCCTGAGTTGTCTCTACAGCTAGTTCTGGGGCCTGAGTTGTCTCTACAGCTGGGTTCTCAGGTCTGGGCCTGAGTTGTCTCTACAACTGGTTCTGTGGCCTGAGTTGTCTCTACGACTGGTTCTGTGGCCTGAGTTGTCTCTACAACTGGTTCTGTGGCCTGAGTTGTCTCTACAACTGGTTCTGGGCCTGAGTTGTCTCTACAACTGGTTCTGGGCCTGAGTTGTCTCTACCTGGTTCTGGGCCTGAGTTGTCTCTACGACTGGTTCTGTGGCCTGAGTTGTCTCTACAACTGGTTCTGGGGCCTGAGTTGTCTCTACAACTGGTTCTGTGGCCTGAGTTGTCTCTACGTCTGGTTCTGTGGGGCCTGAGTTGTCTCTACAACTGGTTCTGTGGCCTGAGTTGTCTCCTTGGGAGCTACAACTGGTTCTGGGCCTGAGTTGTCTCTCAACTGGTTCTGGCGAGTTGTCTCTACAACTGGTTCTGGGGCCTGAGTTGTCTCTACAACTGGTTCTGTGGCCTGAGTTGTCTCTACAACTGGTTCTGGGGCCCGAGTTGTCTCTACAGCTGGTTCTGGGGCCTGAGTTGTCTCTACAACTGGTTCTGTGGCCTGAGTTGTCTCTACGACTGGTTCTGTGGCCTGAGTTGTCTCTACAACTGGTTCTGGGGCCCGAGTTGTCTCTACAGCTGGTTCTGGGGCCTGAGTTGTCTCTACAACTGGTTCTGGGGCCCGAGTTGTCTCTACAACTGGTTGTGGGGCCTGAGTTGTCTCTACAACTGGTTCTGTGGCCTGAGTTGTCTCTACAGCTGGTTCTGAGGCCTGAGTTGTCTCTACAACTGGTTCTGTGGCCCGAGTTGTCTCTGCAGCTGGTTCTGGGGCCTGAGTTGTCTCTACAACTGGTTCTGTGGCCTGAGTTGTCTCTACAGCTGGTTCTGAGGCCTGAGTTGTCTCTGCAACTGGTTCTGTGGCCCGAGTTGTCTCTGCAGCTGGTTCTGGGGCCTGAGTTGTCTCTACGACTGGCTCCGGAGCCCGAGTTCCTGATCCTGAGTTTGGGTGTAAGTTGCTGGCCCGCTCTCGAGCATTAGTAATGAGCTTGTTAGCCTTTTCCACCGTTAGTTTGCCGTTGGAAAACATGTTTTCGAACATATTCAGTACGTCTTGGACACTTGCTAGTGCAGTGGTAGTGGTGGAGGGAGCTGGGGTGGTCGGAGTAGCACTAGTAGTAGTAGTAGGAGGGGGAGGAGGAGGAGTAGTAGTGGGTGGCGGGGTGGAAGTCTCGGCTTCTGGGGTTTGAGTCGTTACAGAACCTTGTTCAGAGGCTTCTTCTTCATTGCTGTAACCTTCCATAATCCCAGACAGCTCTTCCAGAAAGTTGGTAATAGGGCGTCTAGGGGGCGGAGCGGGTTGTGGGGCTGTAGCTTCGCTCTGAGTTGTCGCTTCAGGAGCGGGTTGTGGGGTTGTAGCTTCGCTCTGAGTTGTCGCTGCAACCTCTGGCTCGTGGGTAGTTGGCGCAGGCTCTGTTTCCAGAACTGGCTGAGAAACCTGAGTAGTCATCTGGACAGCTGCTTCGGTAGTTGTTTCGAGGTCAGCTACTGGGGCTGCTTCAGTAGTTGGTTCGACGTTAGCTACTGGAGCTGCTGTAGTTGTGACAGCTGCTTCGGTAGTTGTTTCGACGTCAGCTACTGGAGCTGCTGTGGTGATTGCAGCTGTTTTGGTAGTTGTTTCGACGTCAGCTACTGGAGCTGCTGTGGTGATTGCAGCTGTTTTGGTAGTTGTTTCGACGTCAGCTACTGGAGCTGCTGTGGTGATTGCAGCTGTTTTGGTAGTTGTTTCGACGTCAGCTACTGGAGCTGCTGTGGTGATTGCAGCTTCTTCGGTAGTTGTTTCGACGTTGGCTACTGGAGCTGCTGTAGTTGTGACAGCTGCTTCGGTAGTTGTTTCGACGTCAGCCACTGGAGCTGCTGTAGTTGTGACAGCTGCTTCGGTAGTTGTTTCGACGTCAGCTACTGGAGCTGCTGTAGTTGTGACAGCTGCTTTGGTTGTTGTTTCGACGTCAGTTACTGGAGCTGCTGTAGTTGTGACAGCTGCTTCGGTAGTTGGTTCGACGTTAGCTACTGGAGCTGCTGTGGTTGTGGCAGCCGCTTCAGTGGTTGGTTCCACGTCAGCTACCGGAGCTGCTTCGGTAGTTGATTCGACGTCAGCTACTGGGGCTGCCGGGGTTGTGGCAGCTGCTTCGGTAGTTGCTTTTGTGGTTGTCACGACTGCTTGGGTAGTCGGGACAAACGACTGAGCAGGTGACTCTGGGACGCCAGCCGTGGAGGAAGCCTGGGATGGGACAGCCTGACCCGTTGTCGCTGCTAGCTCAGGCCTTTCGCTCGTCGCTAGCAGGGAAATGAATGTGCTTGGTTCCTCAGGCACATACGAAGTGGAACTGCTGGGCGCTGCAGTAAACTCGGTCTTTCCGGAAGGATTTTTCGACGTGGTAGCCTCCGCCGCAATCTCATTATCGGAGGTAGTCGTGGTCTCAGCGGGCGGGAGGCCCACGGTAGTTGCGGGCTGGGAGAAGTCGTTGGGAACAAAGATCTCAGGTGTTTTTTTCTGAGGGATGAAAATGTCCACAACCTCCTCGGTAGTAAGGACGTCAGCAGGACCAGCCGTTGAAGTGGGCTGAGCAGCGCCATCCTCGGTGACGAAAAAATCATCGGGAATAATTGGCTCCGGATTCAGCCCAAGGTTACCAATGTCAGAGTTCTCCGTGGTGGCCTCGGCAGATCCGCCGGAACCCAGCAGGTTCCCTTGGTCTTGGGGCGAGGACTGGTCGGGCTGAGACTCTCCGAGCGGCACCTGCGTGGTGGCTTCCGACAGAGGCCCGGACGTTGACGTCTGGGCCGGCGGACCTGCCGTCGTGGTTGCCACTTCGATGATTGGGATGGCCTCCGTCAGCTGCACTGGAAAAGCGGTTGGCGGTGGTGGCGTCGTGGGTGGAGGCGCTGTGGTTTGGAAGAATGCACGTGTTAGTTAGTTAGTTAGTTAGTTTGTTAGTTAGATAGTTAGTTTCTTGATCATGCTAGCGCCGTGTGAAGCACAAGGTTAAATAATACGAAAAGCAAGTAATTTTAGTTATCGAACATAAAATTCTACTCACTGTTCACAAAACAAAACACTTCCTGTTTAGAGAGATTTGGGGCAATATGAAGTGAGCTCAACCTGGAAAACGAAGTGTTACAAGGTCGGGAGGATGGGTGTAGGTGGGGCGGGGGTGATCATGGTAGAAGCAATCCGAGTCAGTCTGCATTCTGACCTACTTCAGCCAAGGAAAGACAACAGTATTAATCCATAGCGGAAATGACATGGTATGGCTGTCATAAAACGTTGTGTAAGACATTGCACAGCCAGCCAACCAATGTACAGCGGAAAAGAATTGTAACAGAAAAATGGTGGACACAGTAGTATTGAAATCTACTTGGAATGGGAGGTGGAGATCGATAGACTGGGAGAGTGGAGGAGGGGGGGGGGGGGGGGGCAGGGGGGGGCCGATTGTGTGTGCGGTGTGGGGTGTGTTGTTGTGTGTGTGTGTGTGTGTGTGTGTGGTGCGGTGGGTGTGTGTGTGTGTGTGTGTGTGTGTTGTGTGCGTGTGTGTGTGTGTGTGCGCGCGCGCGCGCGGTGGTGTGGTGTGTGTGTGTGTGTGTGTGTGTGTGTGTGTGTGTGTGTGTGTGTGTGTGTGATGTGTGTGTGGCAGCGCGATGTGGTGCAGGGGAGGAGGAGGAGGAGGAGGGATAGAGTGAGATATGTAATGCATTATTAAATTAGTTGTGTATCGTTGAAATGTTTCATGTACAGCGCTTTCAGCCTGACATGTATAGTCGTACAGGGCTTCGGCGTATCAGAAATGCATTTATTATAATAATTATTTGTGCACTTAAGTCATAGCCTACAACAATAATGATGAAATCCCCTGCTGACTTAGGTCACAGCCCATCAGTATAGTAATGAAATTTCCTACTAATTTAGGTCACAGCCTTTAACAATAAGAAAGAAAGAAACTGCTGACGTGGGTCACAGCCCAACAAATAATGAAATATCCTACTCACTGAGAGCAACAAGAAGAAGAGAAGAACAAATATCCTATTCACTTGGGTTACAGCCCATCAATAGCAATGAGATATTCTACTGACTTAGGTCACATCCCAACAATAACAATCAAATCTCCTCCTTGCTAAGGCCACAGCCTACCAATAACAATGAAATCTCCTACTTACATAGGTCACAGCCTACCAATAACAATGAAATAACTCTACTGGGTCACAGCCTCAACAAAAATGAAATTCCTACTCATAGGTCACACAAATAAAAGAAATCTCCTACTTACATAGGTCACAGCCTACCAATAACAATGAAATCTCCTACTTACATAGGTCACAGCCTACCAATAACAATGAAATCTCCTACTTACATAAGTCACAGCCTACCAATAACAATGACATCTCCTACTTACATAGGTCACAGCCTACCAATAACAATGAAATCTCCTACTTACATAGGTCACAGCCTACCAATAACAATGAAATCTCCTACTTACATAGTCACAGCCTACCAATAACAATGAAATCTCCTACTTACTAGGTCACAGCCTACCAATAACAATGAAATCTCCTACTTACATAGGTCACAGCCTACCAATAACAATGAAATCTTCTACTTACATAG
>JABMCL010003067.1:37500-42500 GCA_018857735.1 Alviniconcha marisindica | reverse complement strand
CGATCATTTAACAAACAAAGGGGGTTAACACCGCCATATTGACGTCACGCGTATAGGAATGGACACAAGAGACTGAGACCTGAGTCGTCTGCAATAACCTGGCATGCAAGTAAAAACAATGTTCATAAACTCCACCCAGAAAAATCCTGAAACATGTTTAGTCTTGCTGATGCACGGGATTAATTCTTCGTTAAGGCAGGCTCTATGCCAATAATTATTTCCTCCAAAAGGAAGCCGGCATTTCTAACATATGGCCCAGATTCGTACAGAGGAGGACAGAGCTGAGAAATACCCGATTCTAGCGTACCAATATTAATGAATCGAAAAGTTCAAGATAAAAACATAAATAAAAAAAACGAAAACAAAACCAGAAAAAAAACCCAGAAAACACACACACACACACACACACACACACACACACACACACACACACACACACACACACACACACACACACACACACACACACACACACACACACACACACACACACACACACACACACACCAACAACAACAACAACAACAACAAAACAAACATGAACAAAACAACAACAACAACAAAAGCAAGAACAAAAGTCAACAAGGAACAAACAAACAAACAAACAAAAAAGATAGACGGAAATACTCCATCCTGACGTATCATTCACTCAGTGTAAATGCATCGAAATGTTTCAGTGGATTCCTCAAAGCGTCATACGGGTCAACGGGTCATTTCAGCAACGTCACACCTGACGGTCATGGAATGCTGAAATTCGTTCCGGACTCGTCACCAGTGTAGTTAATGCCGAGACGAAAATAGAAGTTGAACTTAATTGTAAAAGTTCAACGAATTTGTCTTTGAGGCATGACTTGCGTTTACATAAAAATAGGCCTGGCTTTCACAGAGAATACTGGCGAACGAGTAAGCACAGGACTGACTTTCACAGATAATACTAACAACAAGTAAACCGTGTGACATATGTATTTGGGTATTGACTGTAGATTGACATGACGCACATGTACAATTGCTCATTTGATTTTTATTTAAAAATCTGATTTTCTAAGTGCACTTGGTAGATATGCTTTCTTTCTTCTTCTGTCTTTATCGAAGAAATAATGGTGGCATGTTTTCATTTGTTTCGATATTTGATTGATATCTTGTGTGTGTGTGTGTGTGTGTGTGTGTGTGTGTGTGTGTGTGTGTGTGTGTGTGTTGTGTGTGTGTGTGTGTGTGTGTGTGTGTGTTTGTGTTGGTATTTGTGGTGTGTGTGTGTGTGTGTGTGTGTGTGTGTGTGTGTGTGTGTGTGTGTGTGTGTGTGTGTGTTCTTTGATGTGGTGCACCCGTGATATTACAACAGAGAAGAAATGTAGCATGTCGACCCTGTAATCTAACAGCAACAGACGATGAAGATGACAGTGATGATGCCAATGATAACAACTCACATTAGTGTGTGTGTGTGTGTGTGTGAGTGTGTGTGTGTGTGTGTGTGTGTGTGTGTGTGTGTGTGTGGTGTGTGGTGTGTGGGTGTGGTGTGTGTGTGTTGTGTGTGTGTGTGTGTGTGTGTGTGTGTGTGTGTGTGTGTGTGTGTGTGTGTGTGTGTGTGTGTGTGTGTGTGTGTGTGTGTGTGTGTGTGTGAGTGTGTGTGAATGCGGCGTCCTCTTCTGACTCTTACTCAAACACTCATTCAAATGATTCATTTCCCAGCTAGTCCATCGGGCCAGGGGCTATGGCTGGAACGAGGGAGATCCAGTCATAAATGGATCATGGTTTGTATCATTGGCGGAAGCTGCCACAAGTATCATTTTTGTCGCGACAAACACGTGTTTGTCCTGACGAAAGTTTTGTCGCGAAAAAATTATGTTTGTCGCAACAAAATATTTTTGTCGCACCAAAACTTGTCACGACAAATATTTGCCGCGACAAACATGTGTTTATGACGACAAAATACGTCTTTTGTCGCGACAAAAGTATGCTTGTCGCGACAAATACGTGTTTGTGTCGAGAAGCATACTTTTGTTGCGACAAAAGACGTGTTTTGTCGTGAAAGTGACATGATTGTCGCGAAAAACTCGTGTTTGTCGCGACAGAATGATACTTGTGGCATCACTCGCCAGTGATAGATTTGATCATCTCCACCATGCAGACACACAGAAGAGCATTCAGGCAAACAATAAGTGACATACTCACCGACCCACCCACTCACATCTTTGCATGATCACACTCGTATACTCATCTCTTACTCTCCGGTCACTCGCTCACTCACTAACTCACATACTCACGTCTCCCTCTCTGAGGACTCACCCACTAATCTCTCACAGCTCAATCTCTACGTGTGTTGTTCCAAGAGGTCTCATTAGAAAAAAAGATTTTTAACCCTTTGAAAGAGTATTTGTATTATGTTTATGTTTTACCCACTTTTTAAGTCTGGTTTAAAAAATAATCTGTATTATGTTTATGTTTTACCCACTTTTTAAGTCTGGTTTAAAAAATAATCTGTATATAGTATCAGTTTTAACACGTACATATTTTTTATATTTAACATGTAATGTTAAAATGTGTGTCGCCTTGATATAACCGTAATGGTTGACTGGGGGTAAAACACCAAGTTACTCACTCACTCTCACTCTCTGATGACTCACTCGTATACTTACCTCTCACTCTCTGATCATTCATCACGCACATATTCATGTCTCAGATCACTCATTCACTCACACTCACACCTTTTGATCCGTGATCACTCACTCATTGACTCACTACTCACTCAGTCTTTGGTCATTCACTCCCACACTTACACAGCTCTCCCTCTCTGATCACTCTCTCGCATGCTGTCAGCTCTGAGCACTCATTCACATGCTCATCTCTTACTCTCTGGTCACTCAGCCACTCACTGACTCTTCAGTCACTGCCTCTGGTCACTCAGCCACTCACTGTCTCTTCAATCAATGTCTAAGCACTCACTCACATGCTCATCTCTTACTCTCTGATCACTCAGCCACTCACTGACTCTTCAATCACTGTCTAAGCACTCACTCACATGCTCATCTCTTACTCTCTGATCACTCAGCCACTCACTGACTCTTCAGTCACTGTCTAAGCACTCACTCACATGCTCATCTCTTACTCTCTGATCATTCAGCCGCTCACTGACTCTTCAGTCACTGTCTAAGCACTCACTCACATGCTCATCTCTTACTCTCTGATCACTCAACCACTCACTGACTCTTCAATCACTGTCTAAGCACTCACTCACATGCTCATCTCTTACTCTCTGATCACTCAGCCACTCACTGACTCTTCAATCACTGTCTAAGCACTCACTCACATGCTCATCTCTTACTCTCTGATCACTCACCCTCACTGACTCCCAATCACTGTCTAGACTCACTCAATGCTCATCTCTTACTCTCTGATCACGTCAGCCATCACTGACTCTTCAATCACTGTCAAGCACTACTACATGCTCATCTCTTACTTCTGATCACTCACTCACTGACTCACCATTCACTTCGCACTCACTATATGCTCATCACTCTTTTCTCATTCACTCACTGACTCAACTTCACTCTCGATCTCACTCATTCGCTCACTCACATACCACCTTCACTCCCATCACTTATCTCTCACTCTTTGATCATCATTCACTCACTGACTCAACTTTCACTTCAAACCACTCATTCGCTCACTCACATACTCACCTTCCACTCTCCACTCACTTATCTCTCACTCTTTGATCATCATTCACTCACTGACTCAACTTTCACTATCAGACCACTCATTCGCTCACTCACATACTCACTCTTCCACTTCTCATCGACTTATCTACTCACTCTTCTGATCTTCATCACTCACTACTCACTTTCACTTCATCTGCACTACTCATCATCACTCAATCTCCCATTCTTTGATCACTTCTGTGTGCATTTTACTCTTCTCTACTCTCTCTGATCACTCATCTGACTATGACTCCCTCTTCCTTCTCTACCTTCTACTCTCTCTCTCTCTCTTCTCTCGTCTTCTTCTCTTCTGTCTTCTTCTCTGTCTTCTCTGTCTCTCTTCTCCTTCTCTCTTCTCTCTCTCTCTCTTCTCTCTCTCTCTCTCTCTCCTCTCTCTCATCCCACACACACACACACACACACACACACACACACACACACACACACACACACACACACACACACACACACACACACACACACACACACACACACACACACACACACACACACACACACACACACACACACACACACACACACACACACACACACACACACACACACACACACACACACACACACACACACACACACACACACACACACACACACACACACACACACACACACACACACACACACACACACACACACACACACACACACACACTAATCTCTAACTCTATGATGACTCACTCATTACATATTCACCTCTCACGTTCTGATCAGACACTCGCATATTACATCTCATTTTGAACACAACCATGCATTCACAGATTATTCACACACTCTTACGTTCAAACTACCTGCTCAGACACTGATGCATTCTGACAGCACACAATTAATTCACCAAACAGTCGAATAGTTAGATATTTATTTTAAACGTCGTCAAGTCTGTTGGCAACACACAGTTCTCAGTGACTGCAGCTAGTTTACACGAAGCAGTATGATATCCCAGGAAAAACAGACATCACATATTTTCTTTGCGGTAGTTGAATAATTAAGCGACACCAAGCAGCAGCTACATGTACACAATCATTGAGTGGAAACTCGCTTTGAGCGTTTTCTGCCTGCGGTAAAAACAAGCAAACAAACAAACAACAACAACAACAACAACAACAACCCTCCCCCAAAACACACACACACACACACACACACACACACACGCACACGCACATACACACACACACACACACACCACCACACACACACACACGCACACACACACATACACACACACACCCCTTCTGAAAAAAAGAAGATATAAAATAAATAAACAGTATTTATGAACAAACAGAAGAA
>JABMCL010003721.1:207500-239716 GCA_018857735.1 Alviniconcha marisindica | reverse complement strand
GATGACCTGAGCTCTGTGAGGAGGGCATTGTTGTCCTGCAAAGTGTGGCACCTGGTCCCATGGCTTGCAGAGCACGCTGGATGAGGGGGCACACAATCTCGACCCTGCAGCATAGGCCAGTTAGGGACCCTGAATGTAGAGAAGTATTCTACCACTGAGGTGGATATATGCTGACCCACATCATTACTGATCTGCCTCCACAGCGATCAACCTCCCGAACAGCATATCGAATGAAGCGTTCTCAGAACCTAAGACAGACGCATTTCCTGCCATCGTCAAAAGCAGCAGTGAAGCAGGAGACTCATCTGCGAACATGGACCACTACTGCCTGGTCCAGGGCATATGGCATGGACAGCACGCTGCATGGGTGCAGCAGTCTACAGGAGTCAAGGGAATTCTGACTGCATGCTGCGTTCTTTGGGCCAAATGAAATTTATGCCACCTCACCCAGATCAAACGTGAAAAATATTTACATAAAAATGTAGTTTCACATGCACCACTCAATTTTCAGGCTGGTGTCCTGCATAGTAAGCAAAAATAGTCCTAAAAAATTAACAATTTAGGGATTTAAAAAAACATTCGTGACACATTTTCTAGTGGTGAACAAACAAGCTGTGAGCAAAAAGGTTTTTTTTAAAGGCTGATGCAAGTGCAGTCTCCAATGCCTTGGCCACATGTCTGCAACTTTCTTTGCTTAGCTGTCACTGTTGTGTGATATTTTGAAAAAGTACAGTGAAATTTCCTGCTGGCCCTAACTTGTTATGACTAGTATGACTTAGTCATATATATATATATCCTGAAGCCAGAAACTGACTAGATAGTGACACACACCGTCATATACTCAACCTATAAAAATGATATGTAATAAATACCAACTTATTGACAATAACAAAAAAAAATATAAAGCATTTTCGAAACTAGTAAAATCTGAATTTGTTCGTATTTGAACTGAAGTAGGGGGAGAAGAAAAAAGAAAAAGAAAAAAAAGGTTGTCAACAGCACCCGGTGTTCCCAGGCGGTCACCCATCCAAGTACTAACCGGGCCCGACGTTGCTTAACTTCGGTGATCGGACGAGAACCGGTGCTTTCAACGTGGTATGGCCGTTGGCGACAGAACCTTCAAATGTAACCTTCATATAGATGGATCAGAATAATAATTTAAAAAAAGACTCCGGCAATGTGTCTCACGTTAGTTTTACTGGATATAAACAAACTACTGGTCAGTTTGAAGATGTCCTGTTCAGTACCTGAGGAGAGACGGCTGCAGGATGCAGGTGCAGCGGCCGACCCGGCCGTGACATTCGGTAGTGGCGGCGGCCCGGATCAGAACACGTAAAACTGAGACCAACGTACTAATAGGTGGATTGAGGCCTTAGTTGGTCTGGCTGAAGATGTCCTGTTCGACGACACTCTCAGGGGAGATAGTTAGGGTGCAGACCCAGCCGTGAAGTGAGTCAGTCGTTGGTATCATGTTATATATCCTGAAGCCAAAAACTGACTAGATAATGACACACACCCTCATAATATTGATATCATACTTTTCAACCTATAAAAATTTCAGTTAATAAATACTAACTTAGTCCCGTCCCTAATAAGCCTCATGGTTTCTGTGGACGTTAAGCACCATGTTTACTTACTTACTTACTTACTTACTTACTATACTAACTTAGTGATAATAACAGTAATAAAAATAAAAATAAAAAAAGCATTTGCCGAAATAAAATCTGTTTTTGTTGTTGTTGTTGTTGTTGTTTTTGTTGTTTGTTTGTTTTTCTTCATATTTGAACCGGGAAAAAAATGAGATGAAGAAAAAAGAAAAAGAAAAGAAAAAAAAGGTTGTCAACAGCACCCGGTGTTCCCAGGCGGTCACCCATCCAAGTACTAACCGGGCCCAACGTTGCTTAACTTCGGTGATCGGACGAGAACCGGTGCTTTCAACGGGGTGTGGCCGTTGGCGACAGACAGTTCAAATGTAACCATCATATTCATGGATCAGGACAAAAAGACCAACGGGGTCCTGAGGCTGATTTTATTTGTAGTGACGGTCCTGCTCAGTATCTCAGGGGAGACAACTAGGGTGTACGTGGCCGTAACATCGTTGGTACAATATTGTTTATGCCTATGAGGCTGAAACTGTCTGCATGCACTACACTGCGACAACACACAGACAACACTCACACACCGTGCACCAGGACGACTGACACTGACGGCACACACACACACACACACTGCACACACACACTGACCACACACACACACACACACACACACACACACACACACACACACACACACACACACACACACACACACACACACACACACACACACCACACACACACACACACACACACACACACACACACACACTCACACACACACACACACCACACACACACACACACACACACACACACACACACACACACACACACACACACACACACACACACACACACACACACTGACACACACCACCACACTCACACACACACACACACACACACACACACACACACACACACACACACACACACACACACACACACACACACACACACACACACACACACACCACACTGACACACCCATTGACACTGTGTGGTGTGTGTGTGTGTGTGTGTGTGACACACACACACTACCACCACCACCACCACGGCCACCACTGACTGACAAACTGTACACTGACAACGGCACCCAACACACTCCCAACTGACCAAAAACAAAATATTTTGAAAAATAGAATGGGAATATTTGTTCATATCATTAAATTGAAGTGTGTGTGTGTGTGTGTGTGTGTGGGGGGGGGGAGGAGAGAGAGAGAGAGAGAGAGAGAGAGAGAGAGAGAGAGAGAGAGAGAGAGAGAAGAGAGAGAGAGAGGTAGAGCAGAGAAGACTGAGAGAGACGAGAGAGAGACGAGGAGGAGAGAACGGGAAATAAGAAGGTTGCACGAGCACAGCCGGTGTCATGTCCCAGTCGGTCACCCATCCAAGTACTAACCGGGCCCGACGTTGATTACTTCGGTGATCGGACGAGAACCGGTGCTTTCAACGTGGTATGGCCGTTGGCGACAGAACCTTCAAATGTAACCTTCATAAGTGGATGGATCAGAATAATAATTTAAAACTAGACTCGACAACGTGTCTCACGTTAATTTTACTTGATATAAACAAACTGCTGGTCAGTTTGAAGATGTCCTGTTCAGTACCTGAGGAGAGACCCGCCGTGACATTCCGGGTAGTGGCGGCGGCCCGGATCAGAACACGTAAAACTGAGACCAACGTACTAATAGGTGGATTGAGGCCTTAGTTGGTCTGGCTGAAGATGTCCTGTTCGACGACACTCTGAGGGGAGATAGTTAGGGTGCAGACCCAGCCGTGAAGTGAGTCAGTCGTTGGTATCATGTTATATATCCTGAACTGAGCCAAAAACTGACTAGATAATGACACACACCCTCATAATATTGATATTATACTTTTCAACCTGTACAAATTTCAGTTAATAAATACTAACTTAGTGATAATAACAGCAATAAAAATAATAATTTAAAAAAAGATATTAAAAAAAAAAAAAAAGCATTTGCTGACTTGAAATAAAATCTTTTTTTTCTTTTCTTCTTCTTCATATTTGAACCGGAAAAAAAAAAAAAAAAAAATGAGAGCAGAAGAAAAAGAAAAGAAAAAAAGTTGCCAACAGCACCCGGTGTTCCCAGGCGGTCACCCATCCAAGTATTAACCGGGCCCGACGTTGCTTAACTTCGGTGATCGGACGAGAACCGGTGCCGCTTTCAAGGTGGTATGGCCGTTGGCCGCGACAGAACCTTCAAATGTAACCTTCACTGATATGGATGGATCAGAATAATAATTTAAAACTAGACTCCTACAACGTGTCTCACGTTAATTTTACTGGATATAAACAAACTACTGTTCAGTTTGAAGATGTCCTGTCAGTTCAGTACCTGAGGAGAGACTGACCCGCCGCCGTGACATTCGGTAGTGGCGGCCGCCCGGATCAGAACACGTAAAACTGAGACCAACGTACTAATAGGTGGATTGAGGCCTTAGTTGGTCTGGCTGAAGATGTCCTGTTCGACGACACTCTGAGGGGAGATAGTTAGGGTGCAGACCCAGCCGTGAAGTGAGTCACTGAGTCGTTGGTATCATGCTATATAGCGGCGACACTGATCTGAGGACATTAAGCATCACTTCATCCTCATCATCATACTAACTTAGCGGCCCCGTCCCTAATAAACCTACGGTTTCTGTGGACGTAAAGCAACACTTTAACAACATACTAACTTAGCCTGTCCCTTATAAGCCTTACGGTTTCTGTGGACGTTAAGCCGCACCATGTTTACTTACTGTACTTACTTAGTGATAATAACAGTATTACATTTTTAGAAAAAGAGCATTTGCCGACAAAAAAAATGCGTTTTTTCCCCCTCATATTTGAACCGGAAAAGAAAAGAAAAATGAGAAGCAAAAGAAATGAAGCCAACAGCACCCGGTGTTCCCAGGCGGTCACCCATCCAAGTACTAACCGGGCCCGACGTTGCTTAACTTCGGTGATCGGACGAGAACCGGTGCTTTCAACGTGGTATGGCCGTTGGCAACAGGCTACTGAAATGTAACAATTATAAAGACTGCGAGGTGACAGTTCGATGGGTGTTGTTAATCTATGTTTGGAATCTGTTCTGTAGATTGGACTTGAACCGTTAGCTCTTATTGATTCTTCTGTGGTGGCCAACTTCTTTAGAAGTTTGCAATAAAAGAGTTCTTTCCCTTTATCACCATATCGTTCCATTTTCAAATCGGCAATTTCTAAACGGTGTGACATCATAACAAAACAGAAAGCAAGATGTCGATTCCAAGTTCAGTCCTCGCGGCGGGGTGGATCCCGTTCGTGATCGTTCTTGTGGTAAGTCACGAAATTACTTTCCCTCCTAATATAATGAGAACATTTGGAAAACCCACACGCATGCAACAGCTTGATCAGACGAGCTCAACAAACACACACAGTGACACACACCACACACCTGTCACATGACCTCATTTTCATTTCTTTGCTTACTATTATTTCCTACGCATTTCACAGTTAAACACACATATGACATAATGTCTACAACGGACTGACCCACATAGATTCTAAACACCAACCTACACCAGACTACCATGCAAAGAAAGGGCCGTTTGCAGACACACAAACATACAACCTCTTGTCTGGCCAGTCCTCTGTCAATACCTTCGTACACACTCCGTCACACGGACGCTTACACAAGTTCTCAAACAAATGAATGTTGACCAGTCTCCCAAAAGTGGTTGCTTCATGTAATATAATCAACCGTTTGTGCAGCAAATCCTTTTTAAAATTATATAATAAATTAATATGATTCTGTCTTTGTTGTTTGATTTGTTCCTTGCTTGGAGCCTTGCATCCTCAAATGCGGGTCAGATGTGATTTAAAAAATAAAAATAAACAAACAAACAAAAACAAACAAATTATGATTTTCTCATTGAATACTTAGGGTAGGCTAGAATTCCTTAAGTCTGGCATTTTTCATTACATGGAACTAAGACTGAGTTACTTCGAGCTTTGTACATGTAGTTTAAACCAGTAGACAATATTTTAATAGTGTCCAAAGGTACATTTTGTTTTATATTAATAATTAATGCCCTGTTGTTGGTGGTGTTGGTGCAGTTTTCTTAGTCTAGGGGTAAGTCTTGTTGTGGGCCAAGTATACTATATATATATATTGTGCCTCGCTCATGTCTCCCATCTTAATGCTGTACATCTTGTAGGGCAATTTTCATGCATTTCAGCCTCTTGGTGCTGTCAGGTTTTCCCAATCCAGCAATAATATTATATATATATATAACATATATATAGCTTTCACCAAGGTGGACATGGTAACTGATTTGTTATAATTGATATTTCAAGACTTTATCAGTATTTTTATCTCAGTAATCTATGTCATCATCAGTGCTTCATATATATATATATATATATATATATATATATATATATATATATATAGTTAGATGTGGCAGCCTTTCACTAGTAGAATATTTCAGTCTAAGAAATCAACTACAATACCATTACCAAAGAATGAGCATGCATGAATTCATGACTTTAATCCTTTATGGTAATGGTTCTTGGTGTTTTCAAAACTTTACCAGTATCTCTTTAAACTTCAAACTCAAAGACAGCTCAGCACTAACATAGTAACAAGTCTTATTACAGCAAAATCTCATTTTCGGGATGTGGCTATGGTGGGTTGTAAAAACTTGTATAATTTACTTCAAGTGTTTGTTGTTTTTGTTTTTGTTTTTGAATAACATGTTTATCAATTATCAAATGAAAGTTGCCATCAGTAATTTAGATCTTCTTTGTTTTGTTTCTTGTTATGCGTGATGCCATCCAGTCAAGGACTAATAATTCCCTTTGTACAGGGATATAGCTCAGTGGTAGTGCCAGACTTGTGGAGGAAATGGAAGGTTGCTGGTTTAGTCCCCAGCAGGAGCAATGGGCAAATGTTCCTCTCCAGAGTTAACGTTGTGTGCCAACTCTTAGTCTTAATTCAGCATCATCCGTTCCACCCATGATGTGTTGCCGTTAGTAGCAGATAACAAACCCTGGTCATTTTGCAAAAAATGTGGGTGGCAGGTTATAACTCACACTTACACTTACAGCTCAACATGCATGCACCCATGACCCAGTAAAGTATCATTTGCGGGAGATGCCACAAGTATCATTTTTGTCGCGACAAATATATGGTTGTCACGACAAAACATTTGTTGCGACAAACATATTTATGTTGCGACAAAACTTTTGTCACGACAAATATTTGTTGCGACAAACATAATTTTGTAGTGACAAAAGTTTCGTCACAACAAGCTTACTTTTGTTGCAACAAACACGTGTTTATCGTGACAAAATATGTATTTTGTTGCGACAGAAGTATGCTTGTCGCAACAACAGTTTTGTTGTGACAAACACATGTTTCTCGCGACAAATATTTGTCACCACAGCAAAACTTTTGTTGCGACAAAAATATTTTGTTGCAACAAACGTAATTTTGTCGCGACAAAACTTTTGTTGCAACAAGCACATGCTTGCGAAAAAAGACAGGTTTTGTTGCAACAAAGACGTGTTTGTTGTGACAAAAATGATACTTGTGGCAGCTCCTGCCAATGATAGTGAAGTCAGACTGACTGTGCTGCCCAGGTATTGTGTGGGGAACCAACCATCTGGAAAATGAGCTTGTCTGCAGGCAACTTGTTGTCTCAGCTCTCTGTAGTCTGAGTCTCAGCCACTGTGGATTATGGTCTCAAATTAGAAAACACATTAAAAGCCTGGAAGTGATGTATATTATGCAAGTTTATTGCCATTTAAAAAAACAAAAAAACAAAACATCTGGGGCTGATTTATCAAATCATCTCCCATAATCAAAATATTTTTTAATCATGGCTTGTAACAAAGCCACCACATCCACCACATTCATTCAGACCACATTTTGACATCGTAGAAAATAACACTGCATTATTGTCGTGTAACTTTTACAGTAAATACTTCCAGCATTGGTAGATGTATAAATCAGTGCTAAAGTCTACAGGTGTTATTTTGTTTTAAGAATATAAAGAACTTAAATTATTTGCTCTGTTGACTAATTTGGTTACTTAAAAACCAGACAGAAAATGTGGGCAAGATGCTTAGGAACAGTATCCTTTCAATCTTTCAGACTTTCATTTGGTAAGACCATAACAGCTTACCTTGAGTTTGAGTGAAGATGTAACTTAATAAGATTCTAACTTTGTAAGATTCATGAGAAAGCATGGTTCTTTGACCAGTGAACGGGTCTGATCTTTCAGCTGTGTTTTTTCAGCAGTATGTGTACAAGTGTGTATACAAGTGCGTGTACAAGAGATATGATATATGTTACAGACAATCTGTGAAGTAAGGCATTTTATGAAATGCCTAAAAATGTCAGGCATTTCATGAAGTGGCGAAAAGCTATAGGCAATACACGAATGCCTAAATTTTGTAGGCAATACGTGCATTGCCTGAAATTTACCTCTAGGCATTTCATGTATTGCCTGAGCGTTTCAACGGAACAGAAGGAAGTGTTTCAAATTTCTTTTTATTGTGTAACATCTCTAGTGCATGAAGAGATCAAGTGTCGTCGAGCAATTCAGTGTCCACACGACTGAGAACACTAGCAGGTTAGGTTATAAACATGTCTGTGTTAATTACTTGCACATGGCGTCTCATGACTATAAGGAAGTGATCCAGCACACACACACACACACACACACACACACACACACACACACACACCACACACACACACACACCCACTCACCCACTCACAGAATCGTTCTACTTTCTTTCACTAAACTTCACAACCTTAGTCTTAACTCGCAGCCGGCTTACTGTGCTACAGGCAAAAGCAGTCAGTGGGGGTCTATCTGGGTGTTTTCAGGTTTTTGCTAAATTAAAGTCTATAACTAGTCTAAGCATTAAGCTTTGGTGTGTTTGCACTGATGTGCTTTGAAAACTTTAAAGCTGATTTTCTAAAAATGGACTCCGCCACACCTGCATCCTTTAAAAACACGTCACATCCACATTTTTTTTAATTTGAGTAGAAACATGATTTAAGTATTATTATTATTGATCGCTTTTATATAGTGCTATTCTCCGCTCTTGAGCAGACTCACTGTGCTCGCATGTGATTCTACATGAGTGAATAGCTTTTTATAACGCATTTTTGAATATCTACCGAAGTGGTGTACCTACAGCGCTGGCATGGCTGGTGTCACATGAAACTGCTGCCATCTCGGCGCGTTCTGTGTACACTATACAACCATGCACCATGTCACTTCATGCAAAGCCACATACAGTAAGGTGTATGCATGTTTAGCTGTAACCTGCCACCTTTACTTTTGGCAGAATGACCAGGGTCTTTTATGTGCTACTGCAGTAAATATCAAAATAATGAGCAGAACTTGCAGATTTGAGACATGCAGATATCTCCAATTGCCAAATTTTAAGTTAAGGCTCATTTCATGAGAATGGGTCACATATTCAATTCTGTTCCACAAAGTAATCAAAGTCTCCTCCCTCTCTCTCTCACGCACGCACGCACACACACACACACAGGCACAGAATCAGTACACAGTTTGCCTGAATACAGAAATTGGCAGTCAGGCAAACTGTGAAATATTGAGCACTATTTTCCAGGCAATACTCGTATTGCCTAAAATATTTAGGCATTACATGTATTGCCTATAGCTTTTCGCCACTTCATGAAATGCCTGACATTTTTACGGATTGCCTGTAACATATATATATATATATATATATATATATAATATATATATATATATATATTTGTGAGCAAGTGCTCTTTGTACGTTTTTACAATAATCCCGCCCCGGTTATCAGATCTATGCAATTTCATTACTGTACTGTTAGTAACCCGGGAACCGGAGCAACGACGCTTTTGTTTTGAAGTGCTGTGTGTTGTGTAACGCCACATGGCCTTCTCACAGCCGACCGGCAATAGCCGCCGGTGCACGCCATTTTCAAATCTGTTTACTCCCTTAATATTTTGACCGCTTGTTTGTTTACCTACTCTTTGTTTACCTAGTCCTTTTTATGCACCAAGCCATGTGTAATATAATTTGGCATCTTAGAATGTTTATTTAGATCTTATTTAGACGCAGGATCGAGCTTAATCAGTAGCCGATGCCTCTCTGGGTCCATTCTTTTCATAGCCGTCGTCTGCATGGCGCGTTCTCTGTTTATGAGTAGGCCTACTAGTGAATAGTAGTGAATCGTTGTTTTGACTCGATTAAAGTAATTCTGTGTCGATCAATGCTTTGTCGTATAGTATTTTGCTTAGCTGACTTCATGTTTAGTATTTATTTTGGGTTGAAATTAACTTATTAAGTATTGTGTACTGTAGAAGCTAAGTTGTATTCATAGACTACTTGGTATCACTATCAGCGCTGCTGCGACTAAGATAACGCGCTCCAGGCGAAAGTTCGCACCATTTGTTTTAGTACTAGTCTTTGAGTGTGTCTTGCTTCTCTTATAGAGCATTGTATTGTAATTGTTATGTACCATTTTAAGCGTGGGAGCGTGTTCTTTATTCTGATGTAAGTTTTATTGACAGTTATATTTTGTACATTGTGTTAGTTGTGATTTAGTTGTACGAATTTGCTTATAGATAGGTGCAAGCCACGCTTCCCACTCTTGTTGTAAATAAAATAAGTCATGTGTGTACATTTTGTTTATACTATTTAAAAGGTTGTAATTGTAGCTTTCATTTGATGTTTTTCATGTTTTAATTAGTTTAGTTATTGTTGAGGAAACTGTATTTGTGCAGGCCAAGGAAACACAATAGTCAGCCATTTTGTGGTCCAGAGGGCCGATTTCATTGTAACGATAGTGTGTGTTCCTTGTGGCCCGCGCAGTTCTCTTATCTATGCGTGCGCGTGAGGATTTTGGGTGTGCTGAAAAGTTGTCTGCTGCTGTAGAATAAAAGCCTGTTTGCCGTCACCGCCTGCTGTGGTCTCCATTTTGACAGACTCCGCTGCCTGCATCACTGTCCTTCTACGGGCTCTTCCACGCCATTACATATATATATATATATATATATATATATATATATATATATATATATATATATATATGCTGATGATTCTGATGAACAACCGTCTCAGTTTTCAGTGTTCTTCATCCAGTGTATTGATTAATGCTGTGCTGTTTTTTCAGCTGACATTGCTGTTTTCTGCCTTTTACATCCGTTACTACATGAGCAAGTATGACAGCGAACTCTCAAGTACAGTGACAGCCATCCTGGCCCTGAGTGTTACGCTGCTGACCTCTGACCTGGTGCCTGTTGACATTTTCCTGGTCTCCTACATGAAAAATTCAGATGGTACTTTTAAGGTAGGCAAATGTTGAAGTGATGGAAAATAATTGATTTCTTTTCTGAACATTATTTATTAGTTTACTTCTTTGGTTTTATCACACACACACACACACACACAACACACATACATACATGCATATATATATATATATATATATATATATATATATATATATATATATATATATATATATATATATATATAATTATATACATACACCCATCCTACCCCCACACTCATGCACATGCATGCATAATATATCTATGTATGTACATGCACGCACACACACACATATATATGTATGCATGCTCACACATGCAATATTTCTTTACAGGTTCTTTTCCAACCTGTTTTTGTTTGGTTCTTTGTTTTTTTGTTTCTTTTCATTTTATGCCCTCAACATTACTGAAAATGAAAGTGGAAGACACACAGGTTAAATTATTATCCTCATGACAGAGGAAATCATTATTTCTTTACAAAGAAAACAACACCAAAAAAAAGAAGATGTGTGTGTGTGGTGTGTGTGCATGCGTGCATGTGTGCATGCGTGCATGTGTGTGTGTGTGTGTGTGTGCATATGTGTGTGTGTGTGTGTGCTTGAGAGAGATAGTGTGGGTGTGTGTGTGTATGTGTATGTTCGTCAAGACAAGTGTTCCAACAGTGTGCCGCTTTCTGTTGCACAGGACTGGGCCAGCAGCAATGCAACAAGGAGCGACCTGGAGAAGTCTGTGCTGTATGCATACTATGGTGAGGAAGCTGAATTTTGTTCGGGTCTTTTGTTTGTTGGTTGGTTTGGTTTGTTGGGGTTTGGGGGCCCTTGTGCTTAATTACTAAACAGCATTGTGTTTAGTTGTGGTTTAAAACTGAAGAGTACTCAGTCGTCTCCTCAGAAAAGTTACATACACATATATGGAAACACACACACACACACATATATATATATATATATATTATATGTATATAATTTTGCCTGCTGCTGTGACACTTATGAAACTTCCTTCATCATCAAAGAAGGAATCAGAGCAGTGCTGTCTGCAATGCAGTGTCATCACCATTTTAACTCAGCTGAAAGTGCAAAAATGAAGCTGTGTGTGAAATGGAGAAAAACATTTTTTATAAGATTTTAGGGGATTTTAATTTTAATTTTTCTTTTTGTCTAAGATTTAGAGGAGAAATTATTTTTGGACTGGGACTAAACAGCCATTCACCTGGTGGAGTAGAAGATTTTGGGGGGGGCTTCTGCAGGTCTTATTGCGTAGCTGTCAACCCATTTTGGAAGGAAACCTTAGTCCAGAGTTTGCGAACCTGTATTTCCCTTATGCAGGCCAGGGTCTTTTGCTTTTTTGCTGGTAGCAGTGACATTTTGAATTCCAACCGGCACGTGTGGAAGGAAGAAGCAATGTTGTGCTAAATATGCATGCACAACTTCAAATCTCACTTCCGACAAGATTTCTTAGCCTGTTGCACTGGGCCAGTCAGTGTGCATTTGGTGACGGCATGTATCAGCTGCTCAGTTTAAAACAACAACAAAATCTCATGAAAATTATGTTTTCCTATATCCATTTTCCAATATGGCCATATCCCCCCAAATTAACGAAAAAATTGTATTTTATACCGCTAAACTGTATGGGTTAACGTATATTTTTACTACAAGTTGTTGCAGGTGAGCACCTCATTTGGCGAGCCTGTAGTGCATTGCTTTGTGTGGTCGACTGACGTGTGTATGGTCTGTTTCATCTGCAGCACTGTACGGGATCATCTGCTTCTGCTTCTTCATCCTCCTACCCTTCATGTACTTCTTCTATGAGGAGAAAGATGAGAACTCCACCTGCAAATCTGTAAGCACTTGGTTCCTTCTGCTGCAGTTTATTCTTTGACCAGCTAATAGTGAATCTACTCAGTGCATTGTACTGTTATAGGTGTTTTTATGGCCTTTGGTGTGTGTGTGTGTTTTTAAAAGTTTAGTATCTTTTTCTGTTATGTAAAATGTGCGCTTGCATGTTTCGGCTTGACTCCTGGTGGCCACTGTTTCACCCAGACAGTGAGCGAGGAAGAGGCAGGCATTTGCATAATTATGTAGGCTGTTAATGAACAGGACCACAAGTCTCAGCTGGTAGCCCGTACGTTTTTTGTTTTTACTTTTTGTTTTATTTACTATAGTGGATGTACCACAATTATAGAACATGTCAGTCCACCTGTTCCAACAATGGATAACACACATATATATATAGATACAAATATACATGTACAGGTTATGCGTACATAATAAACAAAAAGGTACAGACATACAGACAGCCATGCAGATACAGAGTCGGACAAAGTACTTCATAGACAGGTATTTGCCTGGCATCACGACAGCCGGTAAAGTTTGTTGTTGTGGTGGTGGTGTTTTCTAGCGCAGCTGCTCCAGCCTGAAGTACCTGATCGTGTTTGTGATCATCGCAGCCGTTCTGATGCTGATTGGGTGAGTACATCAAGAGCATCTTGTGTCACCCTCCCGCTCCCACCTCCCTGTCCCTCTTGGGCAGTTCAGTGAAGCTGGTTTGCACGAGTGAATGCCCTTTGTAATCTTTCACACAAGTTGCGAGAGGTTGCAGCGTCACTTCCGGGCTGATTTCTGAGTAGGTGTTGTTTCACACTGTATAACAGTGGAAGTTGAACCTAGAATTGCGAAGCAGTACAAATGCCAGCACTGTTGCAGTTGCAAAAATTAATGGGGAAAGGGGGTGGAGGGTGGAAAAAAAGTGTCTTTGCATCGTTTTTGGGCTGACAAGATTGCGTGTTCTTGGAAAAAAATGCGTTTTGGGGCATCCTATAGCAAGAGCAACAAGTTATTGCTTGTGCAGACACATTCTGACTATGGGCCTCAAAAATGTCTTTAAAGTTGGCAGTGTAAAATTTGCAAATTCACTATCATCGCCTTCCATTGTGAAGAAAGTACGCACCAGAAGTAAAAGCAGCCAAGGGACTTAAGCTGATGCCTTTGCTGTCTTTTTCCCCTCAGAGCCTTTGTGCCAACCAGGTCGCCCCCCAGCAAGAACAGCACAGACTGGCAGAAGATCGATGCTCTGTTTCAGGACCTCGGCAGCAACGGTTTGTATTGAGCAATGTGGTCTGTCAGTGATCGCTCTAGACATTTTTAGAACTGGCATGACATCTATTAGGTGGTGAAAGTGGTTCACAGAAACCAGTCAGATAATCACTGTGACCAGTCAGATACGTGGCCGTCCACGCTACTGCCAGAGCTTTACCACAAAACGCCCAGCTCTCTTCCCCACCTAAAACACACACGCACACACACACACACACACACACACACAACTCTGTCACTGTACGGCAATTTTTGTTGGTGTAGAACCAGTCAAACAAAACAGCCATTCCACTATATGGTTATCCAGTAAAATAGTGGAAATTGCCCGTTAGCATGAACCCTGAGTCTGTCCAATCAAAGAAGGGTCTACAGCAGGAGGCACCAGTAGTAGATTGTTTACCAGCACGTTGCTTTCTCATTCATCTATCTGATTCAAGGTGGCGGCAGGATCTTCCCTAATACTACGGATATGACTTTGTAGGATTTGTTGGTGCATAGTGCCTCAGACCCGCTCTGCTGATGTGATCAGGGGAAGGGGAGGTCATTAAATCATGCCAAGTCACTGAGGAGCTCCACACAGCTGAAATTAGAAGAAGAAGAAAATGTCGTCATTTACAACATTTTGAGGTTGTCTCCCCATTTCTCACCCACACACACATCCACCCACTTCCCAGCTCTGTTTGACAGCAGTGGGGGAAAAAAACACCTTGCACGTGTAGAAGATGTGCACTCAAGATGCCATGTGAACACGATGCAGCTGTGTTGCATTTAATTTAATGCTGTCATCTTCCTGCAGGAGGAGAGGATGCTATCTCCTTTGTGATCAGTGTCTTCAGTCTGGTGGGGATGCTGGGGTTCGTGACCTACACAGTAAGTTCTTGTTTTCTCGTGGTACACCTTGCTCTCTCTCTCTCTCTCTCTCTCTCTCTCTCTCTCTCTCTCTCTCTCTCTCTCTCTCTCTCTCTGTGTCTCAGTTTCTTCTTCTCTTTCTCTCTCTCTCTCTCTAACACCATCTCTCTCTCTCTCTCTCTCTCTCTCTCTCTCTCTCTCTCTCTCTCTCTCTCTCTCTCTCTCTCTCTCTCTCTCTCTCTCATGATCATTGAAGTTCAGTCATTCAGTCAATGACTCTCCCTCTCTGTAATTCCACAGAATGGGATGAATCAAGTATATTTTATTTTGAAGGAAGTTTCTCTCTCATTCTCTTTCTCTGTCTGTCTGTCTGTCTGTCTGTCTGTCTGTCTGTCTGTCTCTCTCTCTCTCTCTCTCTCTCTCTCTCTCTCTCTCTCTCTCTCTCTCTCTCTCTCTCTCTCTCTCTCTCTCTCTCTCTCTCTCTCTCTCTCTAATGTAAACTCATTTTGCACTCAACAGGCCTATGGGATGTCAGCTCTGCCCTTGGAGCTGCTGGCAGGAAAGAAAAGTGCCAAAAAGGAGCGCCTGGCCGTACACTCCAGCATTGAAGACAAAGAAAGCCGCCGTCAAGCCATCCGAGAGAAGGTAGGAGAAGAAAGTGACACTGAACTGTGCTGCTCACTTTGTTTGTTAGTGCGACACTGAGAAGTGTTGCATGAGTGACTGGACTTGCCAACAGTGAACAGTAATCGTCGCAGACGTTTGAAGTAGGGTCTGGGATACTTCAGTCTCTAGAGCGTCTGGCTGAAACAAACAGGCGTGATGCTGACGCAGGTTCCAGTCTCCAGTGCAGCAAGTTTTTTTTCTCCCAGAGTCGGCTTCCAGTGCAGACTTTCTTACGGTGTCCATAAAGCCCGTGTGTGCAATTGCATGCATCAGCATCTGTGCGCACATTAAAAATCCCTAACGCTGGCACCCATACCATTGTTTGGATACTACATGCACTGATAGGAATGGGTAGCGCTGCTCTTGCAGTGGCTGTGCCTTACCCAGGTAAGGTGTCCTGATGTTCCCACAAGGAACGAAAAAGTACTAATTAAAAATAAATAAATTATATATTAAAAAAAGAATTCCAGCATAATATCTAATGACTAGTCCCACAGTGGTAGATGCATCTGACGCCAGTGGTGGAATTCTTTGAGTGGGATTGGAGAAGGGGGGGGGGGGTTGGGGATTTTGTTTGTCAGTTCACGCTTTCAATACTCCCTCCCCCACACCACCACCACCACCCCAACACTGCTCCAGATGTGACATTCTAAGGAGGCTTTTTATGAAATCCCCCCCCCCCCCCCCCCCCCCCCCATTCATTTACTTTCAAAACTTTAAAGATTTTTTTTAAGACAATCTGCCATACTTCCAGCATTTTATTTTGCAAAGAAGCCAGACATGTTACAAAAAAACAAGTAGACTGAAACCATGACATTTTGTAAATGCTTACTGTCAGTAAAACTGAGAGTTTTTTTGGGGGGGGTTGTTTTTTGAACCATAAGAAGAGAATGAGTGCAAGTACATTAATGTTTCTATGTGAAGATTTCTCCTCAACAGTACGGATTAGGCAGAAGCACGTCCACTCGGGATCGCCGCCGCAATGCCAACCTTGAGGAGGAAGAGCGCCACCTCGTTCGACAGGAGCGCCACCTGGAGGCCAAAGAGAAAAGCTGGTGCCAGAAGCTTCTGGTTCTTCTGCGGCCCTTTGAGATTGTGCTGGGCGTCTTCTTCTTCCTCCTTGGTCTGCTCATCTTCATTTCCCTGCTGCTTACAAAGTGAGTTGCTGGGATGAAAAGGTGGCTTGCTCGTTAGACTTGTCCGTAAACATCCGGTTGTTTCCAGAGAAGTGTAGGCAGGGGCCGAGTAAGCAAGTAATTTGTTTTTTTACTCCCAATCAGCCTGTTCTTTACTCCCAGTCAACCTGTTTTTTTACTCCCAGTCAACCTGCAGTCAACCTGTTTTTTAACTCCCAGTCAACCTGTTTTGTTTTATACTCCCAATCAACCTGTTTTTTTACTCCCAGTCTACCTGTTTTTTACTCCCAGTCAACCTGCAGAGTCAACCTGTTTTTTTACTCCCAATCAACCTGTTTTTTACTCCCAGGCAACCAGGCCAATTAAATTAGGGCGTAGTCATGCAGTGACCTAGATATCCCAGGAGATGGAAGGGGAGGGTGATAACTATACCTAATGCTACGGTGGTGTGAGTCATTTTTTTTAGTCGTCATCGTGGAGGTACAAAGACGCAACCAGACAGTGCCCATGTCCAACATTTGAAAAAAAGGACCGGCTGAAAGCCTTTCTGCTGGGCCTAACCTGTTCACACAGGGTGGCTGGTGTGTGTGTGTGTGTGTGTGTGTTGCTTTTACAGTGGGGGGGGGGGGGGGGGGGACAAACAAAGTGGGATGTCCGGTGTCCTGTTGTTGTTTTTGAAGGTTTGTTGTTGGGAGAATGTTGTTACAAGCAGCTGAACCTCTTGTGAAGGGGCACCCACCCTGGTGAGAGAGAGCCACACCCCTCTTGCAGTGAGGCTGTTTTTGTTGGGGTTTTTTTTTTTTTTTTTATGAAACCTTTCTGTTTCCGTGGAAACTGACTCCTGATATAGCTGGATTTTTTTTCTTTCCGGTGTATGTTTCTGCCTTTGTGTATATATGTGTGTTTGTGTGTGCATGTGTGTGGGTACAGGTGTGTTTGTTTGCAGTGTGTGGGTGGGGGGGGGGGGGGGGGGGGTTTTGGGTTCTAATTGTGTTAGTGAAAATAGAAATCCTCTATTCTTTGTATGCACAGCATTGACAAAGCGATGCACAACATTGGTTACAAGATCAGTGTATGCACGTGTTGTGTGTGTGTGTGTGTGTGTGTGTGTGTGTGTGCGTGCATGTGTGTTGTTTTGGGGAGTGGGCCCTGTGTTCCCACTGTGTTAGTAAAAAATATACTCTGTTCTGTTCTTTGCGTGCGCAGCATTGACAAAGCGATGCACAGCATGGGCTACAAGATTGGTTACGCTCTGCCCACACGCCACCTGCCCAACCCCATCGACATTGTGCTGGTCTTCTGTCAGAAGGTGACTTGCCGTCTTTGTTCAGTATATAGATACTGTTGCTGTGCACCTTCATCATCATCTGCTGTTGCTTTCCCTGTGATTGAGAGAGTTTTTAACTGAGCAGATATCCTCTTCTTCTTTCATTGAAATAGTTTTTAATTCAGCGGATATCCTCTTCTTCTTTCATTGAAAGTTTTTAATTCAGCGGATATCCTCTTCTTGTTCTTTCATTGAAATAGTTTTTAATTCAGTGGATATCCTCTTCTTGTCCTTTCATTGAAGTAGTTTTTAATTCAGTGGATATCCTCTTCTTGTCCTTTCATTGAAGTAGTTTTTGATTCAGTGGATATCCTCTTCTTCTTTCATTGAAATAGTTTTTAATTCAGTGGATATCCTCTTCTTGTTCTTTCATTGAAATAGTTTTTAATTCAGTGGATATCCTCTTCTTGTTCTTTCATTGAAATAGTTTTTGATTCAGTGGATATCCTCTTCTTGTTCTTTCATTGAAATAGTTTTTAATTCAGCGGATATCCTCTTCTTCTTTCATTGAAATAGTTTTTAATTCAGTGGATATCCTCTTCTTGTTCTTTCATTGAAATAGTTTTTAATTCAGTGGATATCCTCTTCTTCTTTCATTGAAATAGTTTTTAACTCAGAGAAGTTCTCCGATCCAGACAATGTGGCGTTATATTCTCTCTGATTTAGTACGGGTCAACGCAGTCTTGGGGGAGGTTTTGCTTTCGCTAAACTGAAAAGTCTTGCGCTAATCAGGGTTGGTCAGGCCATGGCAAAATCTTCAGGCACAACCCACAACACTGTTTCATGAAAATTTCAGACCTGTAAAACTTCAGCTGGTGATATCTATTTTACACTCTGCTATTTTATTGATACTAGTTTGAGTGATTTTGGCTTAATTTGAAGACCAAAACAGGGATTTTATGCAAAAGGAATTTTAAAAAAAAGGAAATGTCACAAAGTTCATTTTTGGCCAAGACTGTATTTTTCTTAACCATGTCTAAACATCTGGTGCCAGGTTAAACAGACTAACATTTGCTTAAGGGAGATAATAAATTTCTGGCTGTGAGAAACCCCAGTAAAGATGAGCATGTTCTTGGAGACACATGATGATGACTGGGGTTATCATGTACTTTTTGTGTGTATGTCTGTAGGTGTTCCATACAGACTGCTTCCTGATGACTGGGAACATTGTTTCTTTGTGTGATGGGGTTATCATCTACGTTGTGTGTCTGTAGACTATATCCTGATGACTGGGATTATTGTTGCTTTGTGTGATGGGGTTATCATCTACTTTGTGTGTTTGTATACTGTATCCTGATGACTGGGATTATTGTTGCTTTGTGTGATGGGGTTATCATCTACTTTGTGTGTTTGTATACTGTATCCTGATGACTGGGATTATTGTTGCTTTATGTGATGGGATTATCATCTATTTTGTGTGTCTATAGACTATATCCTGATGACTGGGATTATTGTTGCTTTGTGTGATGGGGTTATCATCTACTTTGTGTGTCAGTAGACTATATCCTGATGACTGGGATTATTGTTGCTTTGTGTGACTGGGGTCATCATCTACTTTGTGTGTCTATAGGTGTTCCCTCCAGACTGCTTCCTGATAACTGGAGTTATTGTTGCTTTGTGTGATTGCGGTCATCATCTACTTTGTGTGTGTTCTGTGTGTGTCTATAAGTGTTCCCTCTAGACTACATCCTGACAACTGGAGTTATTGTTGCTTTGTGTGATTGCAGTCATCATCTACTTTGTGTGTGTTTTGTGTGTGTCTATAAGTGTTCCCTCTAGACTACATCCTGACGACTGGAGTTATTGTTGCTTTGTGTGATTGCAGTCATCATCTACTTTGTGTGTGTTTTGTGTGTGTCTATAAGTGTTCCCTCTAGACTACATCCTGACGACTGGAGTTATTGTTGCTTTGTGTGATTGCAGTCATCATCTACTTTGTGTGTGTTTTGTGTGTGTCTATAAGTGTTCCCTCTAGACTACATCCTGACGACTGGAGTTATTGTTGCTTTGTGTGATTGCAGTCATCATCTACTTTGTGTGTGTTTTGTGTGTGTCTGTAAGTGTTCCCTCAAGACTACATCATAACTGGAGTTATTGTTACTTTGTGTGACTGGGGTCATTGGATACTTTGTGTTTATTCTGTGTGTGTCTATGTGTGTTCCCTCTGGACTAAAATCCTGCTGACTGGGGTTATTGTTGCTTTGTGTGATTGGGGTCATAATCTACTTTGTGTGTCTCTATAGGTGTTCCCTCTGGACTACATCCTGATGACTGGGGTTATCGTCTACTTTGTGCTGTGTTCCATGAATGGAGTACGCAACATTGGCATCTGGTTTCTCTGGATCAGGGTGAGTGAAATTTCACCAGCTTCAGAATCACATGAAGAAGGTATACATTTTGACAAAGAGACATGTACACCTCCTCAATGACTGTTGACAGTGTGTTGTATCTGTGAACGGCTATGTTTCCTGTATGTGTTGTTGACAGTTGTACAAGGTGCGACCAAGATGCCTGTTTCCTCAGGGGTTGCTGATGTGTCGTATTTGTGAACAGCTACGTTTCCTGTTTGCGTGTTGACAGATGTACAAGGTGCGACCAAGACGCACACTTCCTCATGGGTTGCTTATGTGTTGTATATGTGAACAGCTAGTTTCCTGTTTGCATGTTGACAGATGTACAAGGTGCGACTAGGACACACACTTCCTCATGGGTTGCTTATGTGTTGTATCTGTGAACAGCTACGTTTCCTGCTTGTGTGTTGACAGATGTACAAGGTGCAACCAAGGCACATGCTTCCTCACACTAGTCACAGGCTGCTTATGTGTTGTATCTGTGAACAGCTATGTTTCCTGTTTGTGTGTTGACAGATGTACAAGGTGCAACCAAGGCACATGCTTCCTCAGGACTACTGACGTCTTGTATCTGTGAACAGTTTATTGTTACATTACCTGTTTGTGTGTTGACGGATGTACAAGGTGTTGTCAAGAAGCACACTTCCTCAGGGGCTGCTGATGTCTTGTATCTGTGAACAGTTTATTGTTACGTTTCCTGTTTGTGTGTTGACAGATGTACAAGGTGTGCATCCTGTTTGTGTGTTGACAGATGTCTAAGGTGCGACCAAGGCGCACGTTCCCTCAGGGACTGCTGATGTTCTGCATGATCCTGATGTTCCTGGTGTTGGCCGTCAACATCATCCTGTTTGTGTGTTGACAGATGTACAAGGTGTGCATCCTGTTTGTGTGTTGACAGATGTACAAGGTGCGACCAAGACGCACAGTTCCACAGGGACTGCTGATGTTCTGCATGATCCTGATGTTCCTGGTGTTGGCTGTCAACATCATCGTGTACGAGCTGACCCCTCAGTACTCCTCCTTTGGATCTCAGCACTACCTGGTATGATGCTGTTAATGTTGATGTTGATCGCTTCTATATAGCGCTATTCTCCACTCACGAGCAGACTCGCGGCTGTTGCATGTGGTTCTACATGAGTGACTAGCTTTTTATTGCGGGTTTTTGAATATCCACTGAAGTGGAGTACTTACAGCGCTGACATGGCTGGTGCCACGTAACTGCTGCCGTCTCGGCACGTTCTGTGTACACCATGCAACCTGGTATGCACCCTGTGCTGTTTCCAGCATGCCCTGCAGTGGCACTCATCTTTCAATCTTCACAAGTTGAAGGAGAGGGTAGTCCTTCCTGTGCTGCTTCTGGCCCATAGTTGCAGAAATTGCTTCTTTATACTTGGTTGTGGTTCATAAGGTGTATTACTGCATACGGACACAAGCCAGGGAGCTGTAAAAGGAATATGAATGGTGAAAAGCACCAGTCACAGGTTCCAGGAATGTACTGCTTTAAATTCAGTGTGTTCTAAACAACACATACAGACTGCCTTTCATGTGTGCAGCTTTATTTGATAGTCAGGTATACTCAAGCTTTTCTGATTATTGTGCCTTCTTTTTTTCTATCTTTCTCCCCAGAAAAATGTGACAGGAGCAGGCAACAAGACTACAATTTCTCTGGAACCATGCACCACAGAGGTGTCTTCAGGTAGGTGATATTCAAATCTCGCATGGCAAGGCGTATGCAATGCTGGTTTGCTAAGGAGATGCACAGTACCATGAAATGCATTTGATACAATTTGTTTTTACTGTTTTCTAGTGACTGTTCATATTTTTTTGTTTTGTTATTGTTGTTTGTTTGTTTCTTTTTTGTATCTTCTTGTTTTTTGTTTTTATTGTTTTGTTTTTTTTACGTCTCATTTATTGATAGCGAAGTGAAATTGTTCGTCCGCCATACGTTGTGTGTTTTTCCAACTGCATGAGCTCATCGCCTATAAGCTATAGCTTGTTGATGAGCACATAATGATTTTTTGTATGTTTATTTCGTCTCGAATAAATTTTTGTTTAAACCAAATGCATTTGATGATGTGTGTTTAGTTCTGAGGTAAGACATTCAAAATTGCTTGTAGTATACCTGTGATTACTTTCTGCAGATACTTTTTATAGTACCAGACTAGCAGACAGTCACGCGTACACTGCTGTGTGCTTTTTGAAGATGATTTATCAGTGATAGATTGGTCTACAGACCTGTTTACTTATATTTGGGTGTATTTTGTCTGCCAAAAATCCAGCATATGACAGTGTAAAAATTTCTAAACAAATATACAATCACAAATATTTCTGAATATCTTTTGCAATTCATTTGTTTTCCCATACGGAATATGCCCAGTTCTGGGTTTTCAGTGGCACACGTGTAAATCTCATGACCTCTTGCTGCTGTAGTGTTGGTTTCTGTATTGCACTTTGTGTAGCCTCAGCACTGAATTCTCGGGGCTTGTATTTCCACTGCAAAGTACGAGCGTTCACTATTTTTTTGTGGAAGCCATTTTGAAATTATTTTCAGATTACTTTCACTGAGATCAAAATGGAACTATAAAAAATGAAAATATATTATTTTATATATATATATATATATATATTTTTTTTTTAATGTTCTCTTGTCTGTATTTGAGTGTAAACAGGTCTTGTGTATGATCACCCTCATGAGTAGCTAGTTTTTTAAAGACAGTTTCCTATGACAAAGGAGTACTTGCTCACTGCCTCTGCTCAGTTTTGAAGATGGTTCATCCATGACAGATGTGTGTGTGTGTGTGATTATTTACATTCTTTGTGTGCAACAGATGAGTGATGCACCTTTGAGGATGTACCTTTGCTGCAGTTAATGTACCTTGTAATTGTATTTACTCACATGCCACATTAGGTGATTCAGGTCTGGGTCCTGTTTGTGTGTTTTTTGGGGTTTTTTTTTTTTTTTTTTTGCACGAATTAACTCCCTTGTTTGTTGATTTTGGGCAGGTGAGTGTACGGTCACTTCTGTTATGTGCTTATTTCTAAAGCTGAGTCCATTGTGTATGTGTGTGCGTGCGTGCGTGCATACGTGTGTGTGTGTGTATGCGTGCGCGCACATGTGTGTGTGTGTGTGTGTATGTGTGTGTGTGTTTTTTTTTTCTTCACGGCAGATGAGTGTACCATAACTCGCATGTCACTGCTCCTGACTCGCTTCTTCTACAAGATGTGGTTCTTCGGGGCAGCGTACTACTTCCTCACGTGGGCCTTCCTTGGGGTGAGTCCAGTTGTCTGGCACCAAAATCACTTCTCTGATTGGTTTGTTGCCAGGTTTTGTTAGAAGGGTGGGGAGCGGTGGTATGCCTTCCAGATTGGATCACCTTAGCTATTTTGAGTTTCAGAGTGTTCTTATCACTAAACATCAGTTGGAATTGTAAGACATGGGTCTCAGCCTCACACAGACTTTAAAGTTTAAAGGGGGAGGACTTCCCTCCAAAACTGCAGGGTTTGCGTTAACTGGTAATTTCCAGTATTTTACTGGTTAAGATCAGCATATACCAGAGAAAACATTAGCAACAGGTCAGACGTACCAGCTGTTATTTTGTTTGACCAGTTCTCAAATATGTGCAAGAAAAGCCAAAAAAAAGTGCAGCAGAAATAGAGAGAGAATGTGGTGTGTGTGTGTGTGTGTGTGTGTGTGTGTGTGGTGTGTGTGTGTGTGTGTGTGCAAGCATGCCATGTGCATGTGTGTGTGTGTGAGTGTGTGCACATGCGTGTGTGTTTTAGACATGGAAGGGAGCTGGGTGTTTGCTAGTAGTAGTATGGACGACAGTGTGTCTGCCCTGATACAGTGATTTTCTGACCGGTTTCTGTAAACCACTTTCGACGCCTTATACTAGTTATAGCCATCACACCGGTTTGAAAAATGTCTGGTGCAATCACTGAGCTGTCTTGTCTGATCTGTGCATTGTATGTGTGTACGTATGTGTGTGTGTGACTGCGTGCGTGTGTGTGTGTGTATGTGTGTGTGTGTGTGTATGTATGCATGCATGTGTGTGTGTTTGCATGTGTGTGTGTGTGTGTGTGTGTGTGTTTTGCAAGCATACATGCAGGTACATGAATATGTTTTGTTGCTGTTTTTCATTGTTCTGTCTTTGTTGCCATCAGCAGTGTGTCTGTGTTTCTTTTCAGTTTGTCCTTCTTGGTTTCATCATTGCGGTGGTGCGGGGTCGTCGGTCCTCCATCGAGGGGGAGGTGGACAGGGACGACTTTGAGGAGAGCGATGATGAGCTGATCCATGCCTAGAACACGGTGGTTGACGCTGTCTTGTTTTTTGTGCTTCTCTTTGTTGTTGGGGTTTCCCCAAGCATTTTTGTTTTGCTTTCAGATTTTATATTTTTGTACATTACATTTTTGTGTGCTGGTAAATTTGGCCGGACATTATTTATTGATTGTGATGATGGTTTGCTGGGAGCTCACTGACCGTGTGCAATGTCATCTTTGTTCATTGGTAGTGGGCAGTTAGTGAGTTATTGCTTTGTTTTTCAAACATGTGCATGTGTGGCTGTGCATTCGTTCTGAACTCATGCCGGACGATTGTTATATGAAGCAGCTTTGAGCTGACCTGTATCTCAACCCAACTAGGGTGAGTGTGCCGTGCTTTACCAGCTGGGTAAAAAATCAAATGGGGGGGGGGGGGGGAGTATAAATATACTAATACACACAACAATAGTGAAATGCACAGCTAAGGTTTGCAACAAACAGAATTTGACGATCTACAGGCACTTGTGCAAAAATTTAGTTATAAAATACAAGCAGACGTAAATCCAAGAGAAATCGGAATACTCGAGCACATCCTCACGCCCAGTCTTTACCATCATCAAACACTTCAAACAAGGCACAACCCTAGAACAAAATCCTAGAAAGAATGAACTGACTGAACTTGTCTGTGTGTTGTATGATATAATTATGTCATGACTGAGGTACAGTAGTAGTAGCAGCCAATCAGAAAGTGGTTTAGAAAGTTGCAGACGAGGGTGGGAGGGAGGATGGGGATGAGGAGAGGAAGGTGGGGGTGGGGGGTACCAGAATGGATGGAGAATAACTAACTGGTTATAGATCTTGAAAGGGTAGCTTTTTGTTGTTGTTTTTATTGAGTTTTTTCAGTTGTTTTGGGGGGGGGGTGTTTTTGGTGTGTGTTTGTTGTTGTTTTCAAAAGAAGATGTGGACCAGATGTGTCAGATCTCAGTGGATGCTTGTTGCTATGCTTCACTGTCCGATCATGTGCATGCATTTTGGGGGGTACATTATTAAAGATATTGTGAAGTAGGCTTTCAGTATTGTTAGAAGGGACAAAATCCTGCACAGAATGAATTGACTGAACATACCTGTGCGTTGTATGATATGTGTAATGAATTGAACATTGAACAATTGAACTGTGATCTGTGGCATATGCATTGACTGAACATTTTTCTGTGATGTATGGTAAGTTTGTACAGTCGTATCCCAATCCCATTCTCTTTCAGCCTGTCGCTGTTTCTTCCATTTCCTTACATAAAATTATGTACTGTCTAGTTTGTGACATGGTTGTTGAACTTTTGCAAAAGTCTTGTGTATGTCACTTCTCATTTTCACACGTGTTTAAGCTTTGAAGTAAGTTGTTGAACTTTTGTGAAGGTCTTGTGTGCATCAGTTCTCATTTTTACACATGTTTAAGCTTTGAAGTGAATGTTTTCAAGTTTCTATGGCACATTGCCTTCCCCGTTTAATTCATGAGGAAATCATTGAGCTGTGACATTTTCATGCAGGGTTTTAATGACTTTGACATAATGTCAAGATTGTGGGACAAACTGACGTCTGAAAGCTTCAACTGTGGGACGTCTGAAAGCTTCAACTGTAACAGCATGTTTTATTGCCTCATTAAGTTTTTGCCTGATCAGGTTCTAATGGTGTATGGCTGTTACAGGCTACATGTATGGTTGCACACATCCAAACACAAAATGCTTTTTGTAAAAAATAATTTCTGTTTAAGGAAATTGAGTGACACATTTCTGGACTCGGGCAAAACTTAGATATTGACATTTTGTGCGACATTTTGCATGATGTTAACCTCTCATCAGCTTTAGTCTTTCGTAGCAGTGTTTGGTGACTTTGGTCAAAGTTTGAGGTACATCCGTCAGGAAAAAAGAAGAAGAAAAAACGAAAGTTGTGTTTTGTTGATAGGATTTTGTGCACACAAGTTTAAATGTTGTGTAATGTGACGTATCTGGACATGATTATGAACACTGTTTTCAGAGGCTGTGGCTCATATTCAAGGGAGGTCCGTGACAAGTTTTCTGCCACTGTAAAAGTCTTAAATGTTGTTGGGGTTTTGGGACAGTGTTAGAAGAGATCTCCGAACCTCTGCATGCTGATGAAGTCAGATGAGTTTTAGGTCTTCAAACCAGTGCTTGTGACATTTTCAAGTTCACATGTGGGTGATGCAGATGCTGGATGTTGTATTTTACTTGTTTTGAGCATTTCTTCTTCTTGTTTTTCTTACTTGGAGGTGCAAACTGAACATGCAAATTTGGTGTGGGAGTACATAAGTTCAGGATGTCATGTTGTATGTTTCTGATTATTTTTTGTCACCTTGTCATTGGTCATGCAAATTTTGTTTTAATGTAAGTTTGTAGAATTGGTAACGAACATGCTACAGTGACGGGTGAATGAGAAAGTATTGTGTGGGGGTGTTATTTGTATGTTGTTTCCAAGTTCAAAAGAAATACAACATAGGAGAAGCAAGACCTCAGAGATACCAAACACACAGGTAGGTTAGGAATGAGCTTGACCCAAAGTAGATCAGTCCATGATCTGTTCAAGCAGGTAGTACCAGTGTCCGCTGATTTGGACTTCTTGATTCATACAATTTCTAGACTGACCGATGCGTACTAGCTGTTGGAAATACCATTGCCGTGGAATTATTCATGTTCTGTGCCAAAGTTGTGGGGTAATGGGGGCTGCCAGACCTACCTGTGTGTACAGTTCTGCTTCTGCGAATAATTATGCCTGTGGTTATAACTTCCTGTAATTCTACTGCAATTTTTATGATACTTTTGTACAATTCCACTGCGTACTGCATGTGTACGCACAGTTCTCCTTCTTCAAGTATGCCAGTGTATATAATTTTCAATAGTTCTGCTTCTATTTTTTGATAATTTTGTACAATTCCGCTGTTTATTTCCTGCAGGTTTACTTGTATGTATATATATGTTTCTAGTTCTTTCTGTTACCTACATTGTTGTCCCCCAGGTCTTGATCTGTTTTAATGCAAACAGGAATCAGCATGCTTGAAGCCTTATTGTTGGTACTGTTACTATGACATCAGTTCTCCTGTGAGGAGTGTTGAAAGCTTAAAGTGCTTTGTTTCCACAGCCAGCTGAAAGAATGGTAACACCTGCCCCACTGAATGAATGCCTACCAGAATTATACAGCTTGCCCAATCAACTGCTTATCAGTATGGGGGTAAGACCTAGGCAGCAGCAAAATGCCTACCAGAATGGTACAGTTTGCCCAGTGAACTGCTTACCGGTATGGGGGTAAGGCTTAGGAAGCAGCACAATGGGACACTGCTTACCGGTATGGGGTTAAGACCTAGGCAGCAGCAGAATGGTACACTGCTTACTGGTATGGAGTTAAGACCTAGGCAGCAGCAGAATGGTACACTGCTTACTGGTATGGAGTTAAGACCTAGGCAGCAGCAGAATGGTACACTGCTTACTGGTATGGAGTTAAGACCTAGGCAGCAGCAGAATGGTACACTGCTTACTGGTATGGAGTTAAGACCTAGGCAGCAGCAGAATGGTACACTGCTTACTGGTATGGAGTTAAGACCTAGGCAGCAGCAGAATGGTACAGCATGCCCAATGAAGTGCTTACCAGGATGGGGTTAAGAACTAGACAGCAGTAGAATGGTACAGCATGCCCAATGAACTGCTTACCAGGATGGGGTTAAGACCTAGGCAGCGGCAGAATGGTACAGCATGCCCAGTGAAGTGCTTACCAGGATGGGGTTAAGACCTAGGCAGCAACAGAATGGTACACCGCTTACCGGCATGGGGTTAAGACCTAGGCAGCAGCAGAATGGTACCCTGCTTACCGGTATGGAGTTAAGACCTAGGCAGCAGAATGATACACTGCTTACCGGATGGGAGTAAGGCTTAGGCAGCAGCAGAATGGTATACTGCTTACCGGTATGGGGTTAAGACCTAGGCAGCAGCAGAATGGGACACTGCTTACCGGCATGGGGTTAAGACTTAGACAGCAGCAGAATGGTACACTGCTTACCAGGATGGAGTTAAGACCTAGGCAGCAGCAGAATGGTACACTGCTTACCGGTATGGGGTTAAGACCTAGGCAGCAGCAGAATGGTACACTGCTTACCAGGATGGAGTTAAGACCTAGGCAGCAGCAGAATGGTACACTGCTTACCAGGATGGGGTTAAGACCTAGGCAGCAGCAGAATGGTACACTGCTTACCTAGGCAGAAGCAGAATGGCACAGCGTGCCCAGTGAACTGCTTACCGGTATGGGGGTATGGCTTAGGCAGCACCAGAATGCCTCCCAGAATGGTACAGCTTGCCGGACAAAATGTCAGTGACCAGGATAGTAAGGCCTAACCCAGCGGAATACCAACCAGGGTGGTTTAAAATCTGAAGCAGAATAAGGCCTAGAGCATTCTTGTGGAATCAGTGAATGGGGCGTTCACTAGAGCATGATGATTAAAGCTTGCTGCACAGAACGCTTACCTAAATTTTGGTTCAAAATAGACGGTCAGTGGTAAAAGGTTAAAGGGGACACCAGGCAAAAGAAACGTCACGGGGCCATATTTACAGGAACTAATATAAAATAAAACAAATCTCACATTTTTCAGTCAATATGTGATCTTAGTCTATCCCCCCAGCGGCATATATTCCCTACATTTCAGGCACACTCGGCGACACAGGTGTGCACAGGCATAAGACAGAACCAAGTTTTATTCCATACCTGACATAGTCATCAAAACCCGGCAGTGTTGCCATTTTGACCAGTTTTTCCAACTGAAAAGCCAGGTCACATCACAGTCAATTTGCACATACGCTGCACCACACAGAGGACACATGAAAAACTTGCTGTGTGTAGAAGTGACCAGTTTTGCCAGCATTACGCATGAGGGGGGAAAGTAAACTGTTCCAGGGGTCACTAAATTGCTATCGCAACCAGATGCCAAAGCATTGGCGCAGTTCAGCATGCAATTTGCTAGACAGTGTGAAACATCAGTAAGCTTGCTCCCAGTTATAGCTCTTCTTCAAGCACACTGACAAACAGCTAGGATATATATATATATATATATGTCAAAGATATCCACAACAGCAGTCATCCACTCACTCGGTGATGTGACAATTAATTCCGTATCAACTTTCTGAAATGCCTTTGCCTGATTTTAACTGGTGAAAATATAGCATGTTTTATTTCATATCCCTCACTTTTTTCAAGTTGCTCAGCTTTTTGGCTGGGGCGTACATACAGGAACACTGAGTTTAGGGAAAGCGCTCCGTTTGGCAGCTCCGTGGTTTCAAGCTTCCGTAGCATTGTGGTGCTGAATTGATTTGAAGGATTTGGTGGTTGGAATGTGACTGGATGCTTCTTCTTCTTCTTCCGTATAGTGTCCAGCTTCAGCATTCTGAAGATGCTTGCCACTTTTAGCGCGTGCTGGGTCATATTGGTGTTTCCATAATCCACCAAACTTTGACGTAGACTACAGGATCTTTAACTTGTGCATGTGATCTTTTTGCATGAGTAGGGAGACCTTGTGTGTGTATATATATATATATATATATATATATATAGCCTCATCCAAAGGAGTTTTGTAGAGGTTGCACAAAATTTGTCACAGAGAAATCTCAGAGTGCCCCCCGGCACAAAGCCTGGCACGTAAAGGTCACCCATCCATTTGGTGACCACGCCCGAGTGTGCTTAACTCCGGCTTTCAAGGGCAAGTGCTCTTGCTCTGCGCCTCTGACTTTCCCAGATGCTCCGATCACCTGATTAAAGACCTCTTGCGGCGTGTGCTGTACAACCACATTTCCTTTGACTATCAATATATCATACTGGTGTTCTGAAAGTTTTCGGTTCACGCTCCAATCTCAGCCGTGAGGAGAAGTTGGCCGTAAAGGATTTGGAAAGGTTTCAGAGACGGCGGCTGAAGGAGCGCCAAAAAAAATAAAACCCATGCTGTATTTGCTAAGCGTTTCGTGAATAAAATTCTGTTCTGTGACCTGCTTGCCTTTGTGAATCCGTCTGTGTCAATGTTCGTATCGGTGTCAGTTATGATACGATGTTGTTTTAGGATTGGAATTATCCCCAAAGAAAGTGACAAGTTATTTTACAGTGTTGGCTGGTTTGTTTGGGTTCTTTTTCTGTCTGCCTGTATTTCAGCTGACTCCAGTCCTTTTTGGATTATGTGTTCTAATTTAGCATGGTTCAGTATAGCTTTACGTCCACGGAAACCAGAAGGCTCGTTAGGACGGACAGCCCAGGACGGCCACCTCGACACACACAGCTCCTGAACCATGATTCTGTAGGTGTCAAAATTCTAGTCATTGACATTTTAACAACTAAGCTAGTAGCAAGGTAACAGTCACGCATGTATCTATTTATCACACAGTTAATTCGCAGGCACAACAACCTCTGATTTGTTTGATGTGTTCTGAGATTTCCCTACCAGCGAAGAGCTTTTGTGTTTGTTTTATCTCTTGCAAGCACTGGACAGGAAAACAACATAGCTCAACCAAAAACAGATAAGTGGTTTAATTAGCTTTCCAGCGCACTTTTCATCGTTTTTCACCGTTTAGCTGTTGTTTAAGCGTCGTTTTGTAGCTTGATAAAGGGGATTTCCCCCAAAATTTGCAGTTTGTGTTCTGGCCTAATTAACAGCGTTCTTTTGAACCTTTTATGTGTTTGGATTTCATGTCTTCCGGAAAATGGCAGGACTATATAAACGCCGGGTATCATTGATTTTTGCGTATTGTCCCTAATATGCTTTTAGCATCTGAGGGCATTAAGCAAAAACAGAACGAACAAATGATTTTTGCGCTGGTGAATGAATATTGTCAGCGAGTCTGTCCATCAATCAATTTAGTCAAACAGGTCATGATATATTGTAGTTTATTTACATATATCACATTTGCGGATCATCACAGAAATAGGAAAGAGGCACTTAATTATTATCTGATGATTAAGAAGTAACGTAAATTTCACATACTGTACTGACTGGGAAGCGATCAGACAAACCAGAATCAATGGCACAAGCTAAAAAAAAGTATAAAAAAAAGTTGCCTGTGCTGTATTACGGAACAAAGACATTGCCGGTCAAACCAGTCATAATGCTCAAAAGGCAAGAAGGAGAATAAGAAACATGTGTATAACTATCGTCAGTCAGACGAACATTGGAACTGTTTCAAAGGCAAAGCTGGGCCTGGGGAAACCTCTGAGAGGTCGGGAGGAGCGCATATGGGTTTTTCCGAGCGCATTGATACCATCTTGAACTGAACTGTATTACTAAAAGAGTTTAAATCGGAATGAGTATTTACAGGACAAACATAGAGTAATGATAAATAAATTTAAACAAATAAAAACAGCAACAAACGACAACAACGAAAACGTTTGATATGATTCTTGATGAAGCTAAAATTTGTTGCACATAATTTACATGTCTGAAATTCCACGCGGATGCAATTAATGGTGAACATTGTCTACAAAAAGTATTGGTGATAAATAAATAATAATAATAAATAAATTAATAAATACATAAATAAAAACCAGCAGCTGTTTGTTTCACGATGACTA
>JABMCL010003721.1:200000-202500 GCA_018857735.1 Alviniconcha marisindica | reverse complement strand
CGCAGTCACTGGACGTCAGTCCGTAATCTAGAAACAGATAATGTTATGCTGTACAGTCACAGACCGTCAGTCCTTAATCTGGAAATTGACAACGTTATGCTGTACAGTCATTGGACGTCAGTCCGTAATCTGGAAATTGACAACGTGATGCTGTGCAGTCACTGGACGTCAGTCCGTAACCTGGAAATACTCAACATTATTCATTGGATGCCACTCCAAAATCCGGGAATTGACATGGTTGTGTTGTAGTCACTGGTCGTCAGTCCGTAACCTGTGAATAGACAACGTTATGCTGTACAGTCATTCGACGTCAGTCACTCCGTAACCTGCGAATACACAACGTTATGCTGACCAGTCATTGGACGTTAGTCAGTCCGTGACCTGGGAATCGACAACGTTATATTGTACAGTCACTGGACGTCAGTCCGTGACCTGGGAACACACAACGTTATACAGTACAGTCATTGCACGTCAGTCCGTGACCCGGGAATACACAACGTTATGCAATGCAGTCACTGGACGTCAGTCCGTCACCTGGGAAAACACAACGTTATGCAATACAGTCACTGGACGTCAGTCATTCCGTGATCTGGGAATACACAACATTATGCTGTGTGAATTCGTCTGTGTCAGTGTTCATGTCAGTGTTAGTTATAATGCTATGTTGATTTTGGATTGGAGTTATTCCAAAAGAAAGTGACAAGTAATTTTACAGTGTTGGTTGGTTTGTCCTTCATTGGACGTCAGTCCGTGACCTGGGAATACACAACGTCATGCAGTACAGTCAGTGGACGTTATGTACCTCGGCACCAAGGTTCCAGGCGAGAACAAAATATCAAGAGATCTTAGAGGAGGGAGCTGGAGCTGGACCTTCAAGTTAGCCCAGAAGAGATCATGAGTAGGGAGGTGGAGCTGGGCTGAGAAAGTTGGACTTCTTTTGCTTCGAGTTGTCCAAGTTGTTCGTCAACAGCAGTGTAACGGACATTGTCTTTGTGACTCTGCCCAAGCACAGCAGTTGAAACAGCAATTGCGCAGTGCACAAGTCGCTGGGCAATGGCAAGGGGACACCGCCTTAACATTTCCATTGTTCTGGCGGCGGTCCACGGTCTCTCCGGTCTTTTTTCGGGCGGTATCCGCGGTCGAGCCTTCACTCTTTCGTCCCCTTCCCTCTCTGTCCCCGTCCCTAAATAAGCCATCTCGCTTCTGTGGACGTAAAGCAACATAAAAGCAAACCTCGGCACTGAAGAAGCTCTGTCCTCCATATAACCTGAGAATAGACAACGTTGCGTTTCACGGTACAACGCATCAAACCAACTGGATCAGAGCAATGAGGTCACCGAGATCGAGCCATGGTGATGTATGCAGGCACACCAGTGCTTGCCAGTGGCTTACCGCTAAGAGCAGTGGTGAGGTTGGCATTGAGGGCGTTGTCGTAGTCCGGGTAGCTGGCTTCACAGCGGAACACGGCTCCCTCGTCATTGGACGTCAGGTACACCGGCAGGCTGCTCGTCGCCTCTCCGTAACCTGGGAACAGACAACGTTATCCTGTGCAGTCACTGGACGTTAGTCTGTATCCTTGGAACAGACAGCGTTATGCTGTGCAGTCACTGGACGTCAGTCTGTAACCTTGGAACGGACAGCGTTATGCTGTGCAGTCACTGGACGTCAGTCTGTAACCTTGGAACGGACAAGGTTATGCTGTGCAGTCACTGGACGTCAATTGGTAACCTTGGAACGGACAGCGTTATGCTGTGCAGTCACTGGACGTCAATTGGTAACCTTGGAACGGACAAGGTTATACTGTGCAGTCACTGGACGTCAGTCGCTAACCTAGGAACAGACAAGGTTATGCTCTGCAGTCACTGGACGTCAGTCTGTAACCTTGGAACGGACAAGGTTATGCTGTGCAGTCACTGGACGTCAATCGGTAACCTTGGAACGCAAGTTAGCGTGCGTGAGGTTGACCTTGAGGGCGTTGTCGTAGTCCGGGTAGCTGGCTTCACAGCGGAACACGGCTCCCTCGTCATTGGACGTCAGGTACACCGGCAGGCTGCTCGTCGCCTCTCCGTAACCTGGGAACAGACAACGTTATCCTGTGCAGTCACTGGACGTGAATCGGTAACCTTGGAACGGACAAGGTTATGCTGTGCAGTCACTGGACGTCAGTCTGTATCCTTGGAACGGACAGCGTATGCTGTGCAGTCACTGGACGTCAGTCGGTAACCTAGGAACGGACAACGTTATGCTGTGCAGTCACTGGACGTCAGTCTGTAACCTTGGAACAGACAAGGTTATGCTGTGCAGTCACGCACGACACACACACACACACACACACACACGCGCGCGCGCGCGCACACACACACACGCACGCATACACACACCAACACACACACACACACACACATATAGACACACCACACACGCACACACACACCACAACACACACACACACACACACACACACACCACACACACACACACAACACACACGCACACACAC
>JABMCL010003721.1:192500-195000 GCA_018857735.1 Alviniconcha marisindica | reverse complement strand
ATATTACAGCTGTACAATTTTTTTGAAATGTGTGTGTGTTGTGGGTGGGGGTGGGTTTGGGGGGGGGGCGGGGGCGGGGGGGGGGGGGTTGGGGTGTGTGTGGTGGGTGTGTGTGTGTGTTTTTGGGGTCTGTCGGGTCTGTCTGTCTGCCCTGCCCGGGTTCTTTTCGGTATGTCTGTTTTCTCTGCCCCCGTTTTCGAATGTTTTCCCTGTTGCCCTCCCCCCTTTCCCCCCCCCCCCCCCCCCCCCCCCCAAAGGGGAAAAACCCCATTCCAAATCCCCGTGGTTTTTTACGAACGTGTTTCTATTTTTTTTTGACAGGCTTTTGGGTTAATAACCCGTAGATCCAAACATGGTAACCAGTGCTCGCTGTCACCAGTATGTCACCGGGTGTGTATGACGCCATCTACGGTGCAGTCTATTCATGGTGCTTGCTAACCGTTCCCCCCTTTTCCCTCCACCTTCCACCCCACCTCGACCCCCAATTTTTCCCCTCTCTCTCTTGGCAAAAAGAGAGAGAGAGAGAGAGAGAGAGAGAGAGATCAAAGTGTATGAAAAAAAAGCGAGACAAAAAGATGTCATATCCAACCCCAAAATTTTTTTTCCCCCATTAACACACACACACACACACCATTAACCATCCCCCCAACCACACACCACACACACACGCCCCCCCCCGCACCCCAATCCCCCGCACGCACGCACGCCCCCGCCCCCCGTCCCAAAAACCCAAAACAAACCACACACACACACACTTCCCCCAATAAAAATTTAAAAACCCCGGGCCCGGGGTCTCGAAATCACTACGCCAAACATTAAAATTAGCCAGCTCATGCACACATATATATTATATAACATAACAGTTCACACTCTAGTAACGCAGGTGTCACTTCCTACCGCCAACCTACGACTCCACCTACGACGACAGCCTAGCCCATTCCCTGGCCAACCCTAAACAATGCGGCCGTCGTCGTGAAAATCGGACAAGGAAGACCGCATGGCCAAATTGACTTAACCTTCGTTAATCATTGGGTCAGTATCATAGGTGACCAACTGTGTCAGTGACCAGCGCATTAAGCGGGTAATTACACTGGCGTGTTGCACGAGCGAACGTTATGCTTGTTTGTCAACGCCGCGAGATCCCGTTTACGTCCGTGTGAAGTTGGCCAGATTACTGCTCGAACGACTTGACGCTGCACACACTGAACGTGGTGCTGATGACTAACGCAAACAAAAGTATTAAAGGCGTATTCTGATTGGAAGTTTCTGTATGTGTTGTGTTGTGTTGTGTTGTGTTGTGTTGTATTGTGTTGTATTTTTTTTTTTTTTTTTTTTTGGTGTGTGTGTGTGTGTGTGTGTTGGGGGTTTTGGGGGTCCGTCCTCCGTGTGAGGGGGGGGGGGGGGGGGGGGGGTTTTTGGGGGTGGGGGGGGTGGTTGGGGTTTTTTTGTTGTTGTCTGTCCCGTCTGTCTGTTTCGGGTTTTGCCCCCTTTTGTCTGTCCCCCTGTCTGTCTGTCTGCGTCTATTTTTTATTTTTTTTTTCTCTCTCTCTTTTTCTCTCCCCTTCCTCTCTCTCTCTCTCTCCTCCCCTCTCTCTCTCCCCTCTCTCTCTCTCCCCTCTCTCTCTCTCTTCTCTCTCTCTCCTTTTTTGTGTAGGCTTTATTTTATTTTTCTCTCTCTCTCTCTCTCTCCTCTCTCTCTCCCCTCTCCTCTCTCTCTTCTCTCTCTTCTCTCTCTCTCTCTCTCTCTCTCTCTCCTCTCCCCTCTCTCTCTCTCTCTCTCTCTCCTTTTCTCTCTCTCTCTCTTTTCTCTCTCTCTCTTTTTTGTGTAGGTATTATTATATATTTTTTTCTTTTCTCTCTCTCTCTCATCTCTCTCTCTCTCTCTCTCTCTCTCTCTTTTCTCTCTCTTCTCTCTCTCTCTTCTCTCTCTCTCTCTTTCCTTTTTTTTATTATTTATTATTATATTTTTTTTTCTCTCTCTCTCTCTCTCTCTTCTCTCTCTCTCTCTTCTTTTCTCTCTTCTCTCTCTCTCTTTTTCTTCCATCTCTCTTTTCTCTCTCTCTCTCTCTCTCTCTCTCTCTCTCTCTCCTTTTTTTGTTAGTTATTATTATTATTTTTTTTCTCTTCTCTCTCTCTCTTCTCTTCTCTCTCTTCTTCTCTCTCCGTCCTCTCTTCTCTCTTCTCGTCTTCTCTCTCTCTCTTCTCTCTCTCTCTCTCTCTCTCTCTCTCTCTCTCTCTTCCTCTTTCTCTCTCTCTCTCTCTCTCTCTCTCTCTTCTCTCTCTCTCTCTCTCTCTCTCTCTCTCTCTCTCTCTCTCTCTCTCTCTCTCTCTCTCTCTCTCTCTCTCTCTCTCTCTCTCTCTCTCTCCTTTTTTTGTGTAGGCTTTATTATTATATTTTGTTCTCTCCCCTCTCTCTCTCTCTCTCTCTCTTCTCCTCTCTCTCTCTCTCTCTCTTCTCTCTCTCTCTCTCTCTTCTCTCCTCTCTTCCCCTCTCCTCTCT
>JABMCL010003721.1:37500-182500 GCA_018857735.1 Alviniconcha marisindica | reverse complement strand
CTTCTGCGAAGCCAAAAACATCTAGCATCCCCCTTCCTCACCCCTACCCCCACCCCCACCCCCACCTCCTCCACCTCCCCTCCTTGTCGTTGGGACTTCTTCCTAGCCACGAGTGGTCCGCTCTCGTCAGCCCTGGTTTCGTTCAGGCGCGACGTTCCGTGACGTCCCCCAGGCCTCATTTGGCACAGTTTACGCCTCAAATAGAGGACCGTTCCTAGGTGCAGAGGGGTACCTTTGTAGAACACCATCGGTCCTTGCCATAGAGACGGGCACGCCTGCAGGCTTCTCCTGCAAACGCGGCTCTTCTTGCACAAGTCCGGTAGGTGACAGCTGCTGGAAACAGTCTGATCGAGAACATATTCCTTTTTCACCGCCTGAAAGACCGAAGATCCTGCCGGTAGGGGTGGCAGGCGACTGACAGATGCCCGGCAATGTCGATCTGACGTCACACCGGGGTCTGTTCCGTCTGACGTCATCTCCTAGGAAGTTGCGTGTGTTTTTTTCGGTTTTTTTTTTCTTTCTCCCAGGTTTGTTAAACCAGTCCACGACACCGACTCAAGGCTGAAAAAGAAAGAGAGGAAACTATGTCCAGGAACGTAATGCTGAAGGCCTAATTTTGGCGTAAAAGACTTGTCTTCTAAACGAATATCAAACGACGAAAAACAAACAAACAAATAAAAACAGAACAAACAACAACCACAACAACAACAAAGACAAGAACAAACAAAAGGATCATCAGGCAATTTTAGTGGACGTCCAGAAACTCAACATTAAACTCAGAGCTTATTTGCTTCCGATAAAAAAATAAAAATAAATAAAAAATTTAAATCCTAATCCTAGGCAAATATTTAAACATAAAAACATATTTGGTAATCGTATAATCTAGTGTTGTTCTCAACGATTTTTTTTCCTTAGGGAATTTAAGGTGGCATTGTCTTGAAACTGGAGCGGTTGATACTCGTATCTTATCGCCCAATACGTGGGCTCCTGTAATTAAATAGGCATTTATGATTGATATTCATAAATTATGACTCAGCACAAATTGTCCTCTTTCTGTAGGCTAAGTACGTAAGCATTTATGCACATAATCTTTCTCAGCAACGTATGAGACAAGATTTACGTAGTAACAGACTAAACTTACCAAATGCACAGAGAGACGATGCCAGCTTTCAGCCGTAGTCTCAATAATCACATGGAATTTGTAGCAAAAATTCGGGTAACTTGCAGCAAGACACACTTGCTTCAGTGTCTCGAGACAAGGTAGGTAGTGTTGCTTAATGTCCTCAGATGTCAGTTGACATATTAGGGACAAGCTGAGACCAATGCCGAAGCATAGCTTTACGTCCACGGAAACCAGAAGGCTCGTTAGGACGGACAGCCCAGGACAGCCACCTCGACTCTCACACAGCTCCTGAACTATGGTGTGTCTCGAGACAAGTTGTTGTATCGTCTTTTATAGGGAAGACCCCTATGTCACGATCGACACTGAATAAGAGATTTGGAGCAGCCGAATAATAAATTAACTGACCGTATTTCACTGCCCTTGAAGATTGACTACGAAGTCTACTTTCTCAGTGACCCAGTTATCTTATTTTTCTTCTCTTTCCTTGCATGGGGCGGATGATAGGGGGGTAACCTTACCGAAGATCAATAAACGATGTTTTATTCAGGCCATTGGACGCAGACCTTATTTTCTTTTGAAGTTTGAATGGCGAATATGCTGCGCTCACTCTACGGGCAGTATTCTGTCCGTAAGGACGATAAACGAAAAACGAAAAGATGCATGAACGTTGGACGGAATGTGCACATCAACCTCCTTATTGTATGTATATATGTTCCTGAGCCAGTTTCACCTAGCTTGACCCATAATCCGTATACTCTCCTGTCGCAGATACTCTCAAGCCCTGCCCTTGTCGAACTTTAAGGGCTTTTCGGTTGTCTCTGTTGAAAATCTTTGTCGATAAACGATATGTATGAACATCAACCACAGGCGCTTGAAGTGTACCGTTTGTTTGATCATTACAGACACAGTCTTTGCAAGGTTCCTCAATCACCGAGTCTGCAAGTTTTAATTGGTGATAGCTATGTGTACACGAAACCCGTTGTAAGGAGTTGTAGACTGCATGAAATTGATAATGCGTTAAAAACTAACGTCAGCGCTTACTTAATTATTATTTTTTTTAAATGAAGAAGAAGGGATCGATTACAAACTCATTACTTTGCTTTAAGGTCATCTGTCATCAAGCCCTCGTCTGCCTTTCAGACCTCCTACACCTGTACACTCCTTCCTGGCAGCTCCGCTCTTCTGCAGAAAGGTTCTGAATATCATCCTTCTGCACTGGGTCCATTGCTCAGCGATCTTTCTCTTACCAGACTCCAGTTACCTGAAAACCGAGTCCGTTTCTGTCCGTCATGCCGCCTCTCTCAGTTCTCTCAAATCTTTCCTAGAAAACCTTTCTCTTTTCAGCAACTTTTTCTTCAGCCCCATTTCCCGCCCCCCCCCCCCCCCGCGCTCCTCCTTCCTCTGTGTGTGTGTGCGTGCGTGTGTGTGTGAGCGCGTGCGTGCGTGCGTTCGTGCGTGGGTGGGTGCGTGTGTGCGTGCGTGTGTGTGTGTGTGAGGGGGGGGGGTGCGTGCGTGCGTGCAGTGTGTGTACGTGCGTGGCGGGTGGCATGCGTGCGTGCGTGCGTGCGTGCGTGCGTGAAGACACAGGGAGGATGCGGAGGAAGAGAAGAAGAAGCCAAGAGAAAACTGAGCCAACGCATTGTGTGGTTATTGCACTGAGTGATCGTGGGTTACAGACTGGCTTCAGAGCCCAGCCATTCTCGAAAGGTCGTGACAGAGAAATGGATCTGTAAGAGAAACTAGATTTACGGAAAATGTCAGCTAGCAGATAGTCTCCAAACGCATTGTATATATATACTGACAGATTCAGATGAAGCATGCAAAATAAGTAGGCTCAATTTTTATTTTTTATTTTTAAACTGATTGAATAAAAGCTGTCATCAAAAGTGATAATTTTACATTTTTCTCAGCGTAATGCGCGACATTCTGACAGTTCTTCTTCACGTCTTTAAAATGGACATATTTTGAGAGGAGGGGGGGGGGGGGCGAAGACTGAGAGAGAGAGAGAGAGAGAGAGAGAGAGAGAGAGAGAGAGAGAGAGAGAGAGAGAGAGAGAGAGAGAGAAGCAGACAGACAGACAGACAGACAGACAGACAGAACAGACAGACAGACAGACAGAGACAGAGACAGAGACAGACAGACAGACAGAGACAGAGACAGACAAAGAGACACACACAGAGAGACAGAGACAGAGAGAGGCAGAGACAGAGACAGACAGACAGACGGACAGAGACAGATAGAGACAGAGTCAGAGAGAGACAAAAGCGTCAAAGAAACAAAACGAAGCAAACAAACAAACAAAAAACATCGTTCACAACGAACGCCACACGTACACACACAACAACAACATACACCTATCACACAAGCAAATGTTTCACTTCAGGCCCCTCTGTGTCACTATATTGACCCCATAGGATCTCCGGGCGCTGGCCGCCGCCGACGCGCGTTGCCTTATAAATACCAGTCTTGTTCGGCCGGTGGGGAAGAAGGGGTGGGGATCAGCAGTATTGACACGGTCAGAAACCTACAGGATGAATCATGCCCGAGGGATCAACCTGGCAACACTTGACCGTTCCTCGGAGAGCCGGGGCGTTGTGGCACCTCGACAGTCGGTGATGGCTGTAGGCCCACGCAGATTTATGCCACGGTGAAGTGGACACTGTGGCAGATACGTCTAGTCTGCGTGCAAGTGGGTCAGGGGTTGACACCATTTTGGACCCGAAGCCGGTTCAGACTAATCATTACCCAAGAAAATCTGAACTGCGACTGAGGCCTGTCGAAGGATGATGTGCCTTTCGACACCCGGACGGTAGTGATTTAACCAATTTAATGAGAGAGATTGGATTGGATGGTTCATTGTATCTGAGCAATATTGCTTCTTACAACGAGAGAGAGAGAGAGAGAGAGAGAGAGAGAGAGAGAGAGAGAGAGGAGAGAGAGAGAGAGAGAGAGAGAGAGAGAGAGAGAGAGAGAGAGAGAGAGAGAGAACTCGAACTCGAAAACTTTAATACTCCAGGATAGTAGCGTTAGGTCTATTTGGACCTATCTAACAGCCAGACCTTGCTATACTACAAACACAAATAAACACGACAATAACACAAATATTATAAGCACGATTAAGCAATTGATTAATGCAGTTTCACAGTTTCTACAAATGTGCAGAAACATCAGAAATAAATTTCTTTCATGGGCATACATGTATACAACACTCACATTTTTAGGCAAACGTGTGGAGAGAGAGAAAGAGAGAGAGAGAGAGAGAGAGAGAGAGAGAGAGAGAGAGAGAGAGAGAGAGAGAGAGAGAGACAGACAGACAGACAGACAGACAGACAGACAGACAGACAGACAGACAGACAGACAGACAGACAGACAGACAGACAGAGAGACAGAGAGACAGAGACAGACAGACAGACAGACAGACAGACAGACTCAGAGAGAGACACAGAGAGAGAAGAAAAAGAACCGGAGGAGGCCGCGGCGGAAGCGGGACTGAGGAAGATGCAAAGAGGAGGAGGAAGAGATCTCCAGGCCGGGTTGGAGAGGATGAAGAGGATGAAGAGGATCGACCGAGACTGGAAGACGATGAAGAGGATGATGATGAAGAGGAATATGACGGAGGAGGAGGGGGGAGAGAAAGCATCAGTGACAGAAGAGGGCGGAGGGGAGGAACTAAAAGAAGAGGAACAACATGAAGAAGAAGAGGAGGAAGAGGATGCTGGAGAGGAGGAAGACTAAAGAGCCTGGAAGAAGAAGAAGAAGAGGAGAAAAACTAGAGGGGCATGAGTGAGAGGAGCGAAAAGGAGTACTATGAGGGAAAAGAAGAGGATAAAGAAGACCAGCCGAGGAAGAGGAGGTCAGAGTTCAGAGCTGTGTGAAACAGGAAGTGGACCTGGGCTCAGTCCTAATAGTTCTCCGGCACGGTCTCGGCGTGGACGTAAAGCGACAATGTAAAAAAGAAGAAAGAAGAAAAGAAAGAGGAGGAGAAGGAGCAAGAAGGGCCGAGGAGAAGGGCTGTGTGTGTGTGTGTGTGTGTGTGTGTGTGTGTGTGTGTGTGTGTGTGTGTGTGTGTGTGTGTGTGTGTGTGTGTGTGACATGAGTACGCACCCATTTACAATTTATGTGATATTTTATATTTGTATTATGGATTTTAGTCCAGTGTAACTTGTTTATGATTTTCTTAAACGTAAATGTTTCGGCATTCCTTTTACATGTTTTGTTATTGTTGTTTTTAAATGAATGAGCCTTATGTTAGTTAAGGTGAATTGCCCAGTGAGGGATGATTAAAGTTTTTTGACTTGACTTGAGAAGAAGTGCTGACTGACTGAACAAAACTGTTCACTTGACACTTAACTCCAGTCAGTGGAGTCAACCGGCCGTGAAAGCCATCAGGACTGATGAAACTCAATCCAAATCACAAATCAAAGCCAGTGCCGCGTGAAACACTGCCACAGGTCACCATAGTTATTTAATCAACAAACAAGGGAGTTAATTAGCGCTCAAAAGACGTCACACAAGCACAACAACCAAGACCCGAGTCGCCTACGGTAACTCTCACCTGGCATTCGTGTAGGTACATAAACTCCACCGGAGGTACATCCACTTTCACCATAGTATTTGGTTGTTTGTATGTTTGACATCAGTTTTTGGTGTTATTGTTTGTTTGTATGTTTGACATCAGTTTCTGGTCTTATTGTTTGTTTGTATGTTTGACATCAGTTTCTGGTCTTATTGTTCGTTTGTATGTTTGACATCAGTTTCTGGTCTTATTGTTTGTTTGTTTGTATGTTTGACATCAGTTTCTGGTCTTATTGTTTGTTTGTATGTTTGACATCAGTTTCTGGTCTTATTGTTTGTTTGTATGTTTGACATCAGTTTCTGGTCTTATTGTTTGTATGTTTGACATCAGTTTCTGGTCTTATTGTTTGTTTGTATGTTTGACATCAGTTTCTGGTGTTAGTGTTTGTATATTTGACATCAGTTTCTGGTCTTATTGTTTGTTTGTATGTTTGACATCAGTTTCTGGTCTTATTGTTAGTTTGTATATTTGACATCAGTTTCTGGTCTTAGTGTTTGTATATTTGACATCAGTTTCTGGTCTTATTGTTTGTTTGTATGTTTGACATCAGCTTCTGGCCTTATTGTTTGTTTGTATATTTGACATCAATTTTTGGTGTTAGTGTTTGTATATTTGACATCAGTTTCTGGTCTTATTGTTTGTTTGTATATTTGACATCAATTTCTGGTGTTAGTGTTTGTATATTTGACATCAGTTTCTGGTCTTATTGTTTGTTTGTATGTTTGACATCAGCTTCTGGTCTTATTGTTTGTTTGTTTATTTGACATCAGTTTCTGGTCTTATTGTTTCTTGCATTCAAAGCCGCCATCCTGACTGACCAGCACCGGCCGCCTGAGTCAACGGCCGCATCCCCAACGTCTGCCGTAGTTACATTATGACCAGTACCAGTAGCCTCGATCTGTACAAACTCCAAGCACTGGTTTACGACATCCTCAGTTCCGTCCTTGGAGGAAGATGCCGGAAAGTGATGCTCGGAGTGTGGCCTCGGTACTGCTGCTTTCCTCGCCCGACGGTGGCCGATGTCACCAAGGACTTACACTGATATAGGTATATGTAGGTCCACGGATGTCGCAGTCAGTCGTGGGTTTGGGTACCAATAAGACTGAAGCATGACTCTATGACATCGCGTCGAAGCACGTACGTTGACATGAGGCGCGTCCGCCCCCGTTATTTAAAAAAATAAAATAAAATAAAATTCCCTTTTGAGTAGAATTCAAACGATCCAGTTATTTGTGCTGGCGTAAGCAATACAGGTGCCGGTTATAAAAGAAACACTGATATGACTATATAAAAATTAACGATGTGCAGATTTTCCGGGGTAAGTTGAACCGGCTTTTTTTCCAAGCAACGGATCGACAGGGTAAACGATGATACATGAAAAATGTCTGCTCAGCTACCCTCAATGGTGTCGGTTGTTGGTGCTGGCGTGTCAGCCGGGGAGTGTTCTTTCAAAGTTTAAACTTTGCTGCCTCAGTGTAGTGTTCTTTTCAGCCGGGAAGTGTTCTTTCAAAGTTTAAACTTTGGTGCCTCAGTGTAGTGTTTTTTTCAGCCGGGAGGTGTTCTTTCAAAGTTTAAACTTTGGTGCCTCAGTGTAGTGTTCTTTTCAGCCGGGGAGTGTTCTTTCAAAGTTTAAACTTTGGTGCCTCAGTGTAGTGTTCTTTTCAGCCGGGGAGTGTTCTTTCAAAGTTTAAACTTTGGTGCCTCAGTGTAGTGTTCTTTTCAGCCGGGGAGTGTTCTTTCAAAGTTTAAACTTTGGTGCCTCAGTGTAGTGTTCTTTTCAGCCGGGGAGTGTTCTTTCAAAGTTTAAACTTTGGTGCCTCAGTGTAGTGTTCTTTTCAGCCGGGGAGTGTTCTTTCAAAGTTTAAACTTTAGGTGCCTCAGTGTATGTGTTTTTTTTCAGCCGGGAGGTGTTCTTTCAAAGTTTAAACTTTGGTGCCTCAGTGTAGTGTTCTTTTCAGCCGGGAGGTGTTCTTTCAAAGTTTAAACTTTGGTGCCTCAGTGTAGTGTTCTTTTCAGCCGGGGAGTGTTCTTTCAAAGTTTAAACTTTGGTGCCTCAGTGTAGTGTTCTTTTCAGCCGGGGAGTGTTCTTTCAAAGTTTAAACTTTGGTGCCTCAGTGTAGTGTTCTTTTCAACCTCAGTGTGTTTGGATCTTGTTTCACTGAACGGCTATCAATCAGTTTCGTTTCCCCCACCCCACCCACTGAACGACTATCAATCAACTTCGTTTCAAATCCCCCACCCCACCCACTGAACGACTAGCAATCAACTTCGTTTCAAATCCTCCACCCCACCCAGTGAACGGCTATCAATCAGCTTCGTTTCCCCCACCCCACCCACTGAACGACTATCAATCAGCTTCGTTTCCCCCACCCCACCCAGTGAACGACTATCAATCAGCTTCGCTTCAAATCCCCCACCCCACCCAGTGAACGACTATCAATCAGCTTCTCTTCAAATCCCCCACCCCACCCAGTGAACAACTATCAATCAGCTTCGCTTCAAATCCCCCACCCCACCCAGTGAACGACTATCAATCAGCTTCGTTTCAAATCCCCCACCCCACCCAGTGAACGACTATCAATCAGCTTCGTTTCCCCCACCCCACCCACTGAACGACTATCAATCAGCTTCGTTTCAAATCCCCCACCCCACCCACTGAACGACTATCAATCAGCTTCGTTTCAAATCCCCCACCCCACCCAGTGAACGACTATCAATCAGCTTCGTTTCAAATCCCCCACCCCACCCACTGAACGACTATCAGTCAGCTTCGTTTCCCCCACCCCACCCAGTGAACGACTATCAATCAGCTTCGTTTCAAATCCCCCACCCCACCCAGTGAACGACTATCAATCAGCTTCGTTTCCCCCACCCCACCCAGTGAACGACTATCAATCAGCTTCGTTTCCCCCACCCCACCCAGTGAACGACTACCAATCAGCTTCGTTTCCCCCACCCCACCCACTGAACGACTATCAGTCAGCTTCGTTTCCCCCACCCCACCCAGTGAACGACTAGCAATCAGCTTCGTTTCCCCCACCCCACCCAGTGAACGACTAGCAATCAGCTTCGTTTCAAATCCCCCACCCCACCCAGTGAACGACTATCAATCAGCTTCGTTTCCCCCACCCCACCCAGTGAACGGCTATCAATCAGCTTCGTTTCAAATCCCCCACCCCACCCAGTGAACGACTAGCAATCAGCTTCGTTTCCCCCATCCCACCCACTGAACGACTATCAGTCAGCTTCGTTTCCCCCACCCCACCCACTGAACGACTAGCAATCAACTTCGTTCAAATCCACACCCCTACCCCACCCCACCCCCGATACTTACTTTGAGTTGCCTGTTACATGTTACCATTTGCGCACCAACGAAAAACTGTCAGTTCAGTAGCTGACATTTCAGTTTCGGAGGCACTGATATCAAACCGTGCGGATTGTAGGCCCGCAGAGATTCGTGTAGCTCGATATTTTAGACACAGCCTATGGCGTAACCAATTATGGCAGTGGCTGAAGCCGGAATGGATGCGCGCCGTATCCTTGAAAGGCTGCCAGAGCCGCCTGGCTTGGAGTCAGTCAGTGCTGAACGTCAGTCAATACGATCCAAACTCCACAAAAAGGTTCAAAAGAACGCTTGTTTATTATGACACGGACACACAGCATGCAATTTTTGGGGGCAAATCCCCTTCGTCAAGTCACAAAACGACACTTAAACAGCAACAGTTAAATGGTTAAAAAACGATGAAAAATGAGAAAGAAACTGGGGAGGAGGGGGGGGGGGGGGGGAGGTGATCTTTTTTTGTCAGTCAATACGTTTTTCTGCCTAGTAGTAGTAGTAGTAGTAGTAACAACAACAAGAACTGAGAAGAAAAGTATTCAGTCTGTATCGTAAAATACTGTTTGTCCTCAGTGAACGCCTCGGTTCGCCTAGTAGTAGTAACAAGAAGACCTGAGAAGAAAAGTATTTCTATATCGGAAAATTATTGTCCTCAGTGCTGGAACGCCTCAGTATAAGGCGGCGCACACAATACCCATGCACACACTGACAGCACTGCTCGCACACTCCGAGCATCGCTTTCCGGCACCTTCCTCCAAACTCTGCCAGATTTAGTTACGCCACTGAAGGGGCACTCTTTATCTCCGCGCAGCTGTCCAGCGGCGCGGTCAGCGCCCTCCGAAAGGTTTGGGTATACTGATCACACTCCGAGCATCGCTTTCCGGCACCCTCCTCCAAACTCTGCCAGATTTAGTTACGCCACTCTTTTTCTCCGCGCAGCCGTCCAGCGACGCGGTCAGCGCCCTCCGAAGATGATGATGTGGGGCTTCATGTCCTCGGATGTCGGGTTGACATATTAGGGACGAACTGTAATAAACTCTTAAAAGTACAGATGAGTGGGGGGTGGGGGGTGGGGGGGTGGGGGGGTGGGGGTGGAGTCGCTTCAGCTTCAGTACGTGTAATCATGTCCGGGGGGCAGCAAGGCGCCTACTGTTGGATAAAAAATACATTCTGTCGTTGGGGGTGCATTTACTGCGATAAAAAACGACGACCACCTGCTCACAGCTGTAAATGGGCCTGTAATGAGGGCAGCATACATGAAAAAATGATTAATCCATCCAGCTTTTAGTAGAAGGAAAAAACCTTTAAAAAGCTGGTTATGGTTTAGACATTCTGCTCCCCAGCCACGCAGCCGGGGAGCGACGCAGTCGGTCGCCATTCCAGTTTGAACATGCATGACATGTTCTGGGCGACAACGACGCGCCTGCTACTGTTAAAAATCCATTGTTTGGATACACATCTATTTACAGTTAAAAATAGACGAAAACGTCTCGTGGCCTTAAAACATAGGCACTTGGGTTTCCATACTATGCAAAAGTCGCAGTTAAAAGGAGACAAAAAGTCTCGTGGCTTTGAAAAACAATAACCACTTAGGCATTTGGATATTCATACTATGCAAAAGTCGCATAGTAATCTGACATAGGTTAGTAGCATATTATGGGGTTTGTTATTATTAAGGAAAGAGGAGTGAGGCACTTGCCGCGTTGGAGCGTTGGTCACGCTCGGCAGGCACGGCGGTGAGTTGGCGGTGTTCAGGGAGGTGAACACAGCGCTTCCTTCACCGAGCCCTGTTGTCGATGGAGGTCACCCTTCGCTTCCCCCGTTCCCGGGGACGGACCCCGGCAGGTCACGCCCTCCGAAAGGCTCGGGTACTAATATGACTGTAGAAGCAACCTAGCGCCCAAGCACGCACACACACACACACGAGACGCATCCATCCCGGGTAAAAAACAACAACGAGTTCCATCTCGATTCAAACGATTGTGGTTTTATTTGTGCTGGTGTAAACTTTGTTGGTGGCTATAAATGACACGCCTTGTTTTATTTGAGTTGTTTGTAACAAACTTACTACTGTTTGAGCATCAACAAAAAACTGCTCGTTAGCTGACAGTTTTCTGGAACCTATGGCTTAACTAAATACGGCAGTGGTTGAAGGAAGGATGTCGTAAACCAGTGCTTGGAGTTTGGGTACTGATATGACTGCAGAGGCAACCTAGCGCCCAATCACGCACGTAAACATGAGGCGCATCCACCCCGGGTAAAAAATAAGAAAGAGTTCCGTCTCGATTCACTGAAACGATTTTGGTTTTATTTGAGCTGGCGTAAGCGACATGGTCAGTTATAAAACAAACGTCTGACATAATCTGAGTTGTCTGTAACAAATTTACTACTGTTTGAGCACCAACAAAAAAACTGCTCGTTAGCTGACAGTTTTCTGGACCCTATGGCGTAACTAAATACGGCAGTGATTGAAGGAAGGATGTTTGACTCCGAGCATCGCATTGCAGCACCTTCCTCCAAGGAAGGCTTGTTGTGGCACGTTTTGTCTCTACGGCACGTTTTGTCACCTTGCTTGTTGTGGCACGTTTTGTCACTACGGCACGTTTTGTCACTAAGGTGACAAAACGTGTCAAATTTGATGCACAGCCTGCACGTTTTGTCACTCCGGCACGTTTTGTCACTACGTGGTGACAAAACGTACCGAAAGGTCCACTCGCTGCACGTTTTGTCACTCCTACGCCAGCAACACTATAACCTGTCTTTTCCTTTCCTCGTTGTGTGTGTGTGTGTGTGTGTGTCAGTGTGCGTTTGTTTGTGTGTGTGCGCGCGCTCACGTGAGTGTGTTTGTGTGTTTGCGCGCGCGTGTGTGTGTGTATGTATGTGTGTGTGTGTGTGTGTGTGTGTGTGTGTGTGTGTGTGTGTGTGTGTGTGTGTGTGTGTGTGTTGATGTGCATTTGTCTGTGGCAGCGCGCGCGCGCCCACGTGTGTGTTGTTGTGTATTGTGTTGTGTTTATTATCCCGGCCTCAATCAACCCTAAACTGAAATTCTATATTGCTTTGAGTAGACTACGAGGCTACTGCTGCCCGTAGCTCTGTGAGCTGTGTGAAATATGACTAAAGATATAGAGACTGGGTGAAAATGTGGTTTAATTGTGTGTTGTGGATGTCCTTGTCTGAATGAATGGCTGGTATGGTTCAATGAGACAAACGGTAAACGTGGACTGACTTTGGGTGTGATGTTTCATTCCATGCAGCTTTTTGTACATTTTGTAGCATAATATGTGCTTAACATGTTTTTTTCTCGCTCTCTTTCCCTCCCTCCCTCTCTCTCTCTCTTTCTCTCTCGCTATCGCTCTCTCTCTCTCTGTGACTGTCTCTGTCTCTCTGTGTCTGTCTGTCTGTCTCTGACATTCTTCTCTGTCTCTGTCCCCCCCCCCCCCCCTCTCTCAGTCTGTCTCTGTCTCTCTTCTCCTTCTGTCTTTCGTTCTTCCCTGTGTGTCTCTCTCCCTCCCTTTTCTCTCCCTCGTTCTGTCTCACACATTCGTTCTGTCTCACTCTCTGTGTGACTCTCTCTCTCTCTTTCACGTACGCATGCACGCGCGCGCGCGCGCGCGCACACACACACACACACTGACACACACACACACACACACACACACACACACAGGCACACAAGTGACACATACAATATCACATGTACCGATATCCAGGTGAGAAGGGAAAAAAAAGGTGCAATGCCTGCACGATTTGTCACTACCTCGTTAGTGACAAAACGTGCAGGCATCGCTGCACGTTTTGTCACCTTAATAACAAGTGACAAAACGTGCCATAGTGCCAAAACGTGCCGTAGTGACAAAACTGACGTGCCGCAACGAGGATGTCGTAACTGAACCAATGCTTGGACTGAGTTTGCACTGCTCGCACATGGCCTCGGCTCCGCCGGACGGACAGTGACACTGAGACTCGGCCGTGACACGGTCTGACGGCACTGACAGGCCAGTCTGGTTCCCGCCGGTAGCCTCAGTAGCTCTGGCATAGGATACCAGGATACCAGTCATGATTTTACGACAAGCCCTCAAGCGGGGTGGCGGACTGGCCGTGATTTGATATACACCCAACCGCGGTTTAGACAAATTTAATCGCGGGATGCAAGTCAAGTTGTGGCTTTGCCCGCCCGACGGGACCCGCAGAGACACTACGTGACACGGCTGCTGTTTCAGTGTCAGTAGCGTCTCGCAGACTCAGTGAGTGGCACTCAGTGAGTGCATGGTAGGGAAAACTTTTGTTTTGGAAAAAGACAACTCAGGAATTGTCTTCAGCCTGAGCCGGGTACTTCCGGCAGTGAAGGTGAGTCTCGGGTCCGAATGCCGAGACCGTGTCGGACCGCTCGCCAGTTCCGACTTGTGCCGGAGGGCGTGTCACTAAATCTGAAGCACTTTGATGATGTGACAGGCGGCTGAGCCGGGTCATAATAATAATAATAATAATACTGTGAAGTTTATCATGCACTCATCAACGCCGCCCCGCGGCCGGCTGAGCGCTCGGCACAGTGATGATAGGCTAAATACAACTATAGTCTCAGTACCACTCCGCCCAAGGCGGCAATACGAGCGGCGGCCGCACAGAGTCCCGGCTACCAAAACGGCGGCAATTGACACACTCTCACACACACACACACACAACCGCTTCAGTAAATCATAAACAGGGATTCACTGAGTCAAGTTGTGGCTTAGCCTTGGCCTTGGAGCCTAGATCTAACCATCTCGATACTGACTGTGACTACAGTGAGTGCTAATGACGTTCGTAACGGAGTTTGAAAGCCGCTTTGTCTCAGTCTGAGACATGGTAAAATCCAAGGAGACGGTCGGAAATTCCTGGACCGTTTTAAAAGTTACTGATTTTGGGTCACAAAAGATCATCACAATCATTAAATGAGGTCCATATCTACCGATCATGTACAGCCGAATAGTTCCGCAACAAAAGGTGATTTTTTTCATATATTTTTGTCTTTCAGTGATTGTTTCGACTGAGTCGGCGTCACGGATTGCACTGCATGGCGAACGGCGAAGCCGACGGAAGTGCTGCTAGGTAAGCGGCCTTGTTAAACAAGCTACGGCAATTAAAAACCACGGAAAATGCACAGGAAAAAATGCAATCTGAGCCCGTTGAGTCATCGTGAGTACGATTGTCTTGCCAAAATGAATCGGCCGCACAAGCGGCCAGCAGCATTGTGACGTTGTTACTGGGCAACTAGGTCAAACGTCAAAGGACAACATGCGCCGACTCGAACTGACAATCAAAGACAAAAATATATGAAAAAAATCACCATTTGTTGCGGATTTTGGCTGTAATCGGCGGATATCGGATCTCATTTAATGATTGTGATATTTGACAATCAAAATAACTTTTAAAACGGTCCAGGACTGAAGTTTCCGACCGTCTCCTTGGATTTTACCCTGAGACATTATTATTCCATATCTACCCCATACTACGTCCACCCCCTCCCCCAACTGCTGTCCTCTGGCTGGCATCGCCGGCTGTCCGCCTTGGCGCGGCCGTCGCCGTCACCGGCAGTAACCGTCTGGCGGCCGCTACTGACTCACTGAGGCAGCGGCGACTCACTCACAATCGCGGCCGGCCGCTGCCGAACCGTGAGAAAAAATAATTTGAGGAATACTTTGCATGTAGTTTAAGTTAAAGCGCTTTGTTTATACTGTGAGAGTTTACCCTTGATGAAATTATGTCAATTTGACATTATTGATGTTCCACTTTTCGCCTTTGAACTTCCAGCCACACAACTTCCATGATGCGCATGCGCATGCGCCCTCACACTATTATGGGATGAAAAAGTTCTGCGAGGTCTTTGTTGAAACACCATGCAAGCACATGGTGTTGTTAGGAGTTTCGTGTGGCACCTTGATATGACTTCACTTTTGTGTTGGCACACGGTAAGATTATTATCTAACTTTTTGATTACCCTGATCGAAAGAGACATTGTCATGTATTCTAGGCGCAGAGCTTGCACTTGCTGTTTTGCCGCAGCGAGCGGACAGAGTTGTGTCTCTTGGCAAGATGGTGGTTTCGATTCGACGTCGAGGAGACTTGCTTCCTCGTGTGTACATTCCTTCCGAATAAATATATTTTTACACACTTAACGATTTTTACGTAGTTTGCTGTATGGTGTAATAACGTATAAGCTTTGATAACGGTTTTGGGTCGAGTTTAATGGATAACGCAGAGCAGATAAAATCGGGAATTCAAGATCAAGCGCGCAGAAAGTAAAGAGGTCACAGCGAAATCGAATCGCGTGTCATGTCGGCGTGCGTTTGCGCTGTTTTACAAGTGCTTGGTGCAGACACTTCTTTACGCGTGCACAGGTGACTTTTTCTTGCGTCGATATCGAGGATGATACACGACGGCAATATGTACAGTGTTGATGGTATTAGTACTCCACAAGAGCAGTCACAGAGCTGGCGAAAATGCTGCACAGGTCGATGACACTGACACGGTACAGTGACAGTTCGAGAGACAACGGTCGATGATAATTTATAGAAAGACAGTGGTTGGTGCACAAAAAAGCAGAGCCATTGCTGATGGTAGAACAACTTTAACTCAATTGCAATCACATGGCTCAATGAATAGTGTCAAACATCCCATAAATTTCACAAAACATGTGTTGCTGTTGTGCCTGACTACAGCATAGTGACAGAGTAATCAGAGTGAAGATCATGGCCACTAGTGCAGGGGGGGGGGGGGGGGGGGGGGAAGGAGGTGAACATGAAGCAACATTTGTAAACAAACATAGAATGATAGATGCTTAGTGATGCACACACACACACACACACCTAATAGTATTACACTGCAGTCACATGACTTACTACACATACACACACACATGTACTGATGTACTCGTATGCATAAATCATGTGCATGCACACGTGTGCGGGTGCACACACGCACACACACACACATTGTTTGATAAAAAATAAAAGTATCCAAAGCATAAAATCATTCTCTGTGTCATGACTAGATGAGTAAATATTGATTGTTTTGTTTTGTTTTTCCATCATTCAAATCAACAAAATATAACAAATTATATGTAATTGTATGATCTGTTTTGGTTTTATACTTTAAAGTTCAGCTTACATGAAATTGATTATTTCATTTAAAAAAAGAAGTGGATTGACTAAATTATGGACTGGCCAGGCATTTGATTTTGAGTGTCTGGTGTGTGTAAACTATAATAACTTAAATTTTGCAGTTTTCTTGGATATCACAAATATGAAAAATGTCAGACTTTTACTTTTTTTTAGAGATACTACTTATTCAGATTATTGAGCTTTACCTAACACAGTAACAGTAACAACTAACACACCAGTGGAGTGGGGATAGCTCAGTTGTTAGAGCACCAGACTTGAGATTGAAAGGTTGTGGTTTGACTCTTTCAGTCCCAGCAGGAAACTTTTCTTCTCTGGGGTCAACTTTCTGTGCTCACTCTTATTGTGGTATCTGTTCCACCCATGTGTTAAGTAGCACATATAAAATCCTGGTCATTCTGCCAAAAGTGCAGGTGGCAGGTTACAGCTAAACACACATGCGCCTTAAGTATAGGTAGGTAGTGTTGCTTAATGTCCTCAGATGTCAGTTGACATATTAGGGACAAGCTGAGACTAATGCCGAAGCATGGTTCAATAAATCTTTACGTCCACGGAAACCAGAAGGCTCGTTAGGACAGACAGCTCAGGACGGCCACCTCAACTCTCACACAGCTCCTGAACTATGCGCCTTAAGTATGTGGCTTGGAATGAAGTGAAACTGTAAGCTGTTGCACGGTTGTATGGTGTGCACAGAAAGTGCACTGAGATGGCAGCAGTTTCATGTGGCACCAGCCATGTAGCAAGCAAATAGCACTGGAACAGTGTAAGAACACCACTTTAGTGGATATTCAAAAATGTTCAAAAATTCATCCGTTCAGAATTGCATACAACAAGAGTGCAGTGAGTCTGCTCGAGAGCAGAGAACAGTGCTATATATAGTAATTAGTATATGTAGCTATCAACAACAACCAGTGTCGAACAGTTTGAACCAACAAAAAACAAATACACACACGCACACACATGCACACACACACACAATTTTTTTTTATAAGTTCAAACTTTCTATGATTGTTACAGTGTTAGCTTTATATAATGATCGACTACATCCGAAATATATCACAATTTTGGCATTCATATATGTATTCAAGGGAGATAATTGGGAAAAAACATTAACATAACAATAACAGTAACAGTGACTTTTTTGTTGGTCACTGGCTGTATACTTTTGAGTTTTCAACATGCCAGACACTCAGATGCTGGTTAGGTCTTTCAAATTTTGCATGGTTGTATATATATATATATAAATATATCCTTGCTTTTGGTCTACTGATTCATACCTGGTTTGGGTGACCTTGACCTTGACTTGTTTCAAATAAAGGTTGAAGAATGATAGATGTGTCAAAAACATGAACTGCAAATTGTGGCTGGAGATTGTCAAAAGCATGAACTGCAACTAGTGCAAGTTGTGGCTGCAGGTTTTATTGTTTTAGATTCTAGTCTGCTGTAGATTAAATGTTACGTAGTTGCTACATCTGTACATGAAAGAAAGCAGTTCATGCACAGTAATTACTCTTCTTGTTTTGAGTAGTGTTTTACAATTACAGCTTTGTAAAACTAAGCCTGAAAGTGCCTTGGCTATTATTAATAAGTCTTTTATAAGATATAATCCACAGTTACTGAAGGGTTAGTTCATGTTTTGTTTATAAATATATATATATATAATTTATAAAACATATATTTTATGCTAAGCATGAGTTTTGTTGTTTTTTTAAGAGAGAAAAAAATGTAGAGATGATTGTTTTTGTGTTCATACTATTACTAACACTGTAATGGTGTTAAATCAGTACTTGTCATTGTTTTGTTTATGACTTTAGGGCATGTGTGTGTAATTAAATTGTATGTGCGGATTAAATTGTGTGAGCAGATATAATACACAGTACGCTGTCAGTGTCATTGTGTCAGCCATGAGCCAAACGTAATATTCAGTTAGCAGTATAGGGATAGTAATTAGTATAACTGTAACTAATTTGAATGCTGCATTTTTACTGATTATGATTTAATGATAACAATACAGAAATAAACCACGGCATTATCACAAAGTAAATCATGAGTACATAACATTGGTAGAACTTTTGTACCTTGCTCTCCACAACTACACACACATGGTCAGCATATTGATCTGGAAAAGTCACACAGTTGACCCTGAGATGCTGACCCATATTCCAGTGGAGAATAGAATGCCAGTCTCTTGCTCTATAAAATGGAGAACTGGAACATTCTCCTGTGGATAAGAGTTCAGACTTCAGGGGTTGCAAATATGGAGAACAAACAACAAGTTTTTCTAATGCAAAATAAACCCCTCTCGTGCTGTTGTGTTTGCTTTGTATGTAAAAAATGTCCCTATGTGTACAGCAGAATTCATTTTTTTAAGTAAGGCTCTAAGCAGTCTCTGTCTGTCTGTCCCCCGCTCTCTCTCTCACTCTCTCTCCAAGGTTTGGGTGTGAAGTTGGTTGTCAGAACATACCAACTCTGGCAGCTGCCAGGCCAGGGTGGGTGACATTGAATGAAGTAAGTGGTGGTTCATTGCTTATGGTGGTTTCCAGCTGCATTACTGGTTTCCCCGCCATTCATTTGCATGTGGGACCAGCCACATTCTGCAGCTCAGCATAATGTTGTGAAAGACAAGCAGAAAACTCAGTCTGACTTGTTTTTTCCATAATCATGAGTTCCTTCCACTAGCTCCGACTCTGAGCCAGTTTACAATAGGACGCCTACTCAAGAAGGTAAACAAACCAGCCAGGAATCTGCAAAAGGCCAGATCTAACAGGCATGAGTGAAAAATGTTGATTGTTAGGGGGGGGGTCCCAAGCTGAAGAATACCAAAAGTAGTGCTGTTATCCGTCAGGCTTGCACAGAAAGCTGCAGTGGGCGCAAGAGGCAGACTTTCAAGTAGACAAGTGCAGGAGTGTTCTTGAAAAATCACTGTCACTAGTGTCATTGTCACTGTGTAGCAGCTACATGATGTTTAGTTGTACACATTTTTCCAAAGACACTGCGTTTGCTGTATGCAAGTTCTAAAATGTGTTTGCAATTGCAACCCTGGACATCATTTCTTGAAGATATGCATAAAGTCGTGGTGTCTCATTTGACAGCAGAATTCAGATAAATTGGTATACTACCTGATACTTTGACTTGGAACAGCATTTGCATGACTCAATTAAGACTGAGAACAAACTAAAATTTGAGAATCATTGCACAAAAATAACGTGTAATTTTCCAACTCCAGATTTATAATTGAGGTGTAATCACCTTACAGTTACAAATACTTGTTTACATAATACTCTGGATTCTGTTGTTTATCAGTAATGCTGTTTTATGGTGGTGTTTTGGGATTTTCCAAAGAATTATTGCTAACAATTCCCTGGACCTTCTCCAGCAGTATGAGTGTGTACACTGCCGAATCAATGTCAGTTTTGCTTATTATGAGAGTGACCACTGTAAAAACAAAATCTTTCGAAAAAGTTACATAAAAAATATTAAAACTGGTTTTCCAGAGTTCTTAACTTACTTTTCTGCAACTTGATGTTGGTAATGTTACAGAATTGATCATTTGTAACTTCAGCACTTGGAGTACAGTCTTGTTCAGCGATTGAACATTTTGTATTTTTCAGGAGCAAAACAGAAGACAGCAAAAAAAACACAACTAAACTTATGAAGACCAAAGTTAACTTTGTAGAGGCTATTGTATAAAAGTATAAAAACAAACACATTACTCTGGTTTCTTTACCAGAGTTACTGGTTCCGCTTTTGCTAATTGTATAAAAGTATGCAAAACAAACACCTTACTCCCGTTCCTTTACTGGAGTTACTGCTTTTGCTTTTGCTGAAATTGAAGCAGTACATCACATATAAACAATAGTAGTGGATGTATGCATTCTCTTTGGATGTATACCAAATAGTGAAATAGTAAGACCTCAATTTGAATGAGCTTGATGTTATTGGACTTGGAGCCAACACTTAAGTTAAAAGCAATCCAAACATCTGAAAATGTAAAATAATACACTTGATGGTGTGTGCTAGTGCTGCAAGTACAATGTTACTGCATTTGGACCCCCCACCCTCCCATCCCAGACATGTCATGGGGGGAGGTGGGGGTGGGGGGGAGGGCTGGATTGTGTTTGGTTAGAAAGTACAGTGATCAGTTTACTACAAACCGATGTAATCAGTTGGTGATACAGTATCCCTGTGTGTGTATAGACTCAGTTCGTATCTATAGGTGTGACAGTTGTATCTCCAGGTGTGACCACCCCACATGCCTGATGAGTTTATGCTTCAGGTTCAATAGGTTGCAAGTGCCCTGCAGAATTTCCACCTGCCTGTGAATCACTGAATGACTTGACAGTTGTTTTAATGAATATTTTATGTTCCTGTTATTTAATGCCTGTTATTTCCTTCCAATCTTGTGTAGACCTTTCTTCTTTTAATTTTTTTTTTTAATGAATAAACTTGAGTTCGTTTAAACAGTTATTATTTATGATCAGTTGTTGATCAATTTGATGTCATGAAACATTGGGTCAAGGTGTTGAGAAGAGCACCTCTAATAACTTGCATGGTAGAGAGCTTGTGAGTGTGACTTCTCATCAGCCCCCTCTTTGAACCTCTCTGCAGTTTTGCACATGGAAATTGGAGCTAGCACAGTTTACGATAGTCTACGATGCCTAGACTTACACAATCTGTACAGCGAAATTCCTCCTGACAACTGCTGTGGTAGGGAGCTAGTGCAGTGACACTGTTACTGTAGGTTATTGATCGAACCTCCTCTCTCTTTCGCTGTCTGTCCCCTCCCTTTCACTCTCCTTCCTTGCACCCCCCCCCCCCCCCCTGCCCCCCCCCTTCCCTTCCTTCCATCTCCACCCCCCTTCTTGCGACACCCAGACACCCAACGAGCTGAGCTCTGCTGCAGTGGCTCCAGTGGTAAGCAGCAGCAGCAGCAGCAAGCTATGTGACTGTTAAAAAACCCAAGTCTACCCGTCATAGGCGCTTGTTTGAAGGATGATATTATGTTTGTGTGTGTGTTTTCATTCATCAATCACTAGACCCTTGCATGTCACTGTTTGTCAGATGGACATGCAAACTCCAAGCACTGGTTTACGACATCCTTCCTTCAACTTAGTTCAAGGAGGAAGGTGCCGGAAAGCGATGCTCGGAGTGTGATAGACATCGTATGTGCTTAACATTGCAGTCAACACAAATGTAGTCTATTATTACACAATGGTAGGTAGTAATTAGATTTTAAGGTCCTGGCAGTGACACATTCACCTGGATGATATGTGTGAATGTAGGAGTCCGTCAGAAAGTGTTCATGAATAAGAGTAACTTTGACTGGAAGAATAGGACTGTTTAATTACTAAAAAAGAAAAAAGCTACAAAAAGAAAAGAAAAAACAGCAGCAGTGACAAAGCCAAACACCACAACCGCCATTTCACAGCTTGACCTGATATATTTGAAAACAGAATGAAAACAAATCAGATACTAAATAGTTGGTTGCTTAATCTCACACACAATTGTTTGACGCGTTTCATCAGGATAAACATTTTACAGACATACAGGAGTTGATCACTTTGAATGCTGCAGTATGCAAGTAACTGGTAGTCTTAACAAGTGACCATGGTCACGGAGAATTTGTCCGTGTGTGATGCCAACCCTTCAAAGTGACACTGATAAAACGATGAACCGTTAATTCACAACGGTCACCAAAGGGGTGGACGAAATTAACACAGTCGAAGAAGTCTTTAGGCAGAAGCCAGATCCCCAAATCTCTGCCAACAAACCCCAGGGCCCCAATCACTGACCTCCTTCAGGCGCCTGTGGTTACGGTCAGGCAGATGTGTGTCGCAGACGGAAGGCTACAATGGGTACGGCAGACGCCAATCGATTGTGGCGGCGGTAGACTGATGAAACTGGAAAGCTGTGCAAGTGGCGGTAGCAGGGAAAGAGTAGGGAACAAAGCGGTTTTCAGGGGGACAGGCACAACACCTGGCACGTGGACCCGCCAGACTCATTCAGATGGGCAGGTGGGGGAGGAGGGGTAGGCCGAGCTTGAGCGGTTGCTTTGAGGTTTCAGGCAGTCGCGGTGCCCCCTCGCCTTTGTGCTGACAGGGTCTGGGGTAACTAACAACACGCCGGCCTCCTTCCCTGCTCGTCTTTCTTTCTGCTCAGGCACTGTTGAATCAGGTCCAGAACGCGACTGGAAAACAGAGGGCAAACTGCTTTTTAACATTTTGGAGAACCCCCCTTTGTTGTTGTTTAACAGTGCTGTGGGAGGGACCTCAGCTGAAAGACCAACCCCTCTTTTGGGGGACAAACCTCCCTTCATCATTCCATGTAAGAGAGCTACTCATCAAGGACTACCCTTTTTTCAGACTACATTTGCATGGTTTTTGAAAAATAAATTTTATGCAGTGGTGTTGACATCCCATTTTACTGTTTGACTGTTGATAACATGCTGCTTTGCTGCCAGTACATCAAGCAAACCAAGGAAAATTTGACTTATGTATGATTACAGTCTGAAACAGAATGATGCCCAGAGTGCCTGAGCAGAATCAACAAACAAGGGAGTTAATTGGCGCTTGAAAGATGCCACACGAGCACAACAAAAAAGACCAGAGTTGCCTACAGTAACTCACACCTGGCATGCAAGTAAATACAAGATACAGAAACTCTACCAGAGGTACATCCTCATACATTTGAACGTTTGAGGATGCACCTCTGGAGGAGTTTATGTACCCTGTATATGACTTGCATGCCAGGTGAGTTATGGTAGGTGACCTGGGTCTTTATTGTTGTGTTTGTGTGATGTCTTTTGAGGGCTATTTAACTCCCTTGTTTGGCTACAGTTAGTATGAATGAAACAGTATCTTATTCGGTGTGTAGCTTGACCACACATGCTTGATCTTGAGTAAACAACCCTGTGGAAGGTGAACAGCTTGTGTAGAAGTAGAACAGTAGATATTGTTCTGTCTTCACAATCACTTACGGCAGTCTTATTTGGTGTGGAATATTTTACTGATCAGTGATAAAACAAACAACAGAATAGACACAGCTGTAAACTTCTTAGTTATTCGTAGTCTGAATGTTTAAATTAAGAAGTTTCATGTGCTCTGTGGGGCCCATAGTCATCATAGAACTGAACACTCCATATTTGCTGAAACTGAAAGTGATGCTGATTGCTTCACCGTTTTAAAACTTTTTTCTTTGCTCATTTAGACTGAAGTGAAGAGCTGACATGTGGCTCCCAGAGCCCAAACCTGTGCCCTATGGCCGAGTTTGATTGTTGTTAGCAAAAGCAGTGTCAGTGGACCCAAAAGGAACTGCAGGGGAAATGGGACAAGGGGTGGTGTTGGTGCAGCAGGCAGCCTCAGACTGAGGCTGCACGGCATGACCATAGCACTGGGATTGTGAGTGGCAGCCCTGGGTATTGATCCGTCTGGGTCTGCTGTAGCTCATTAATAATTAATGGCTGTGGCGGCTGGAATCAGCTGCCACTGTTTGCTGCTACCCCCACCCCAGCTTTCCCTCTACCCTTCCTCCTTCTCCTCCTCCTACACTTTCCCTCCCCAGAATGGTTTCAGGCAGAGAAATACAGTTTTTTTTTGGAGGGGGGACAGAACTGAAATTGCCAAGACTGGAGTCTGAACCTTCCCAGTTCAGATCCTTTGTCATTGGCAGGCTCCTGTATGGATCTTCTTGGGGTTGGCTTTATTGATGGATTTCAGAGCATGGTGTGACTGTAGAAACTGCCTTTCTGGCATAGTACAGTGTTGCCCATGGCCATCTGTTCCAACAGGTTTTTCAAGGATGTAATCCTGGACAGGTAGCGAAAGCACGAGCAGCTGAGTGTTACGCTGAAGTGGCCTAACAAAGACCAACAACCATGAGCCGAAGGAAGCAAGGTACATTTTTCGCGGTCTCATGTGTGTGTGTGTGGGCATTGGAAGTTTTTTTTTCTTCCTCTCTCTCTCTTTCTCTTCTTGCTCTCCGACGTCTCTCTGACGGCTCCGACGCACACTGGCTCAGCTGGCTGGCGTGACCAGACAGGTCATGGTCGGGTCTGGAGTTATGTCCCCCATGACGTCGACCTGTCTCGCTCTTTGTCTTTTCTTTGGCCAAAGTTACTTTTTGACAGGGTTTGTCTGTAAGTATTGACCTACTTCTTGATGTGTGATAATAATGACACTGTGCTGATTTGAGCCAGTAGTTGAATGCTCAGCCTGGGTGAACTTGGTGTCTGCCCTGGATTTTTTTCGCTGTAAGTGTGCGCCATTTTTTTCCGATAATTTTAATGAGTTGTGATGTGAAGCCGTTTAAATTTGAAAAAAGAAAAATGTTAGAAAAGTGCTCTTGATGTGAACTTGATTGCAGTGTTGAAAAAGTTTTAATGTGGACCCGTCTGAGGTATTTGACTTGTTTGTTCTGTTTTAAGTAAAATGGAACTGTGCAAAAAATGGCCGTGTATACACGGGTATGTAAAGTATCTATGATGTAATCTTGATGAAGAATATATTATGAAGCTGATTCGCTACTTTGGGAACATGGTCGAGTTGTAGGCTTTCACCGGCAGAGGAGCTGACTGCATTTTATAACACTGGGATTTTTTAACTGCACTTACCTTGAAAGTGTTATTCAGTTCAGCTAACTTTTGTCATTATGCAGTGGCAAAGAAATTGTACCTGTTGGTTTACTTTTAAAGGATTAGGTTGAGCTTTCATTTTGTTGGAATTATTTTGTCAGAAACCTTTTGAGGTGTGGTCATTGTAGTTTTATCTTGTTAGTTTCACAGAAAGTGGAAAATAATGCTTAAAAAAATATTGATTAGAACTTTTGAATGAGCTATTTATAATACTAGTAGTAGCACTTAGTAGTGAGATGAATACTGCAACAGTGCTTTTTAACACCCGCATATCAACCCCCTCCCCTGCAGCCCGTCACCCTGCCAGTACACATTGGTGATTAAAATCATTGTGGAGATAAAATGCAATATTATAATATTACCTTAATTTACAGTGGATTGACCACCACCTCAGTGAATAGCCACCTACCAGAAGTTGTTCACTCAAATGTGTTGGTGTGGTGGTTGCAACAATTTTTTGATAGCTTATAAATCATATCCTTACACTTTACACTATATTACAGGTGCTTACTTTTATTAGTTAAAAAGTACACATACTTGGCTCACTTGTTACATTGGAATTGAGAATTGCATTTGTGTGGACTGAAAAAAATGGAATATGTTAAAATGTTATAGTGTTAATGACTTATAATGTGTCAAAATTGGCTGTTGTCCTGCAATATCTTTCAAAGTGATGTCTGCAAACCATTTTGTAGTCAAAGTAGGTATGACTGTGTAAGTGTAACACTAAATGTAAAAGATTGGTATTGGTAAATTACTCAAATCAAATGTTACAACCATATGATCAGGGGATTATCATCACATTCACAGGTGAATAATCATCTAGGGAAAAGCAAAACAAATTGATCAGTGCAGTTTCTGTCACTTTTCAGTGACAGATTTCCTGAACATTATAATATTTAGTGTAACACTAAATGTAAAAGATTGGTATTGGTAAATTACTCAAATCAGATGTTATAACCATATGATCAGGGGATTATTATCACATTCACAGGTGAATAATCATCTAAGGACAAGCAAAACAAATTGATCAGTGCAGTTTCTATTACTTTTCAGTGACAAATTTCCTGAACATTATCAACTTCACAGTGAAACTCCATCTTAATTTTTTATATATATAAAAATGACAATCAGTTAATTTTAAGTTTAAAATTGTTCAGAATTTGTATTCATGACTTAACACTGTTTTTCTGTACACCACTTAGATCTTTGCAGTTTTTAAACCAGAACATTTTGGAATTTGGTGAGTATCACTAGCAGTAGCACTGTATCAGTTGCAAAAGTGAATTCCACTTCATGATTGATTATTATTATAATATTAATATTTTTTTACCATTTTAGTCAAAAATACAGGAAGAAAAATCTCAAAAGTGTCAGAAATCTACTTTTGCTAAAGTTCCTATGGTGTGTGAGTCAAACATGGAACATCAGCCACAAGTATTAGTTCTGTAGTGTTGTTACCAGCAGAACATAAAATTTGCAATGAAGGAAGAAAAGCCTGTTACATTTTTGGAGTTTAGGCACACCAGTGTGAATCACTACAAGTGAGTTCAAGAGCCACAAGTATTTGTCCTGTAGTGTTGTTACCAGGAGAACATAAAATTTGCAACGAAGGAAGAAATGTCCGTTACATTTTTGGACTTTAGGCACACCAGTGTGAATCACTACAAGGGAGTTCAACTGATTGGTTTGTTTGAAATAAGCAAAGAAAACCACTGACTGGTTTATGTGAAATATGCAAAGAAAACCATCTGATTTTGCTTTTTCCTTGGACAGAATTCCCACCTTCGGCCAAAGTAACTGCTGCAGCAGCACCAGCAGTATCGGCATCTTCAGGGTCTGGGTATGTACATGTATCCAGTGTATCTGGTATGACTGTATGGTTTTACATTTAGAAGAGGAGCATCATGGCAAAGCAGTTCATACCAAATTTACATAAAATGATACCGCTATGCTCAGTTACGCACAGTTTTAGACTGTATTGAAGCACTTTTTCAGGTTCTGGTCCGTCCATTGTCCAGTTTGAGTCTAACTCTAATAAGCAGTGGTTGGTGCATCTGCTGTTTTTTTTCTGTTTGACCATAACTGCATGAGGCAAAGACTTCAGTGCTGGTTTATTTTGTCAGACACAGCTCATTTGACAAACATTTCAGCTTAGCATGTTAGTTGTCTTATCACCCTGATATATTATAACTGTAATGGTTGACTGGGCGTAAAACACCAAGTTACTTAGTTGTCTTTTAGTTATACCTTATTGTATATTAAATGAAATGAGCTACAGATCCAGACTGCTTAACCGTGACCTTATTTTTTCAATTATTCAAGGTTGCAAGAGTCCAGAAAGAAAAGAAAAGTTTTATGGTAAACTTTTATTTTTTATCACACTCCAGTAAAATGATACAGTTGCAGGGTTTGTTTAGCATTGAGTGAATTTATAACCTTGATCATTCTTCTGCAGTGTAATCCTTGTGGCATATTCATAACATTGGTGGCTGTTGGGAACTGGGAAAAAAACCTAGTACTTAAGTATTAGTAAGCAAGTAAGTAAGCCTAGTGTCTCTAGTGATAGGTATTTGCAATTATTTCTATGATGAAAGCCTGAATACTGAACTGAAGTATTTCAGCATTATAATGCAAATGTGTGTGTGTGTGCGAGAGAGAGAGAGAGAGATGGGGGTGAGGGGGTGGGGTGAGAGAGAAAACAGGAATCAGGAGTAGTTTTGATAAATGTATTTGTATTTTGATTGTAAGCACCTTGCCCTCATTAAGGAAAAGTGCAGATAAATCTTCATTGTTGTTAGTATATTACCAAAGCAGTGAAACATGGTTGGGGGGGGGGGGGGGGTAGGGGGGTAGCAGGACGTGTTAACATTTACTTGGTCTGGCTACCACTGTTAAAAAAAAGATATAAAAAAAGATGAATTTTGTGCAATAGTCAGGGCTGGAGTAGTTGTACACTCGCCCGGTTGCTTGAGATGGGTAGATGTTTATGTGGCTGAGTCAAAACCAAAAAACCACTTGCCACTAAGGCAAGTCAGAGTTTTGCCATCTGCGTTCATGATTACTGTAAATTGATAAAACTTTAATCATCAGACAAGGAATCAGAGCAGTCATGTCTGCAGTACAATGTCATCACCACTTTATCTTTTGGCTAGAGCTGTGATTCTATGAATATGAGATCTAGTCTAAAATTTGGGCTTTTATTATTAAATTTTGGTGGGGGGGGGGGGGGGGGGGGTCATGAGCTAGGAATATTTCCTTCAGGCTAGTGGATTTTTTAGAATGTAGATACTGTCCTGATGGGCTGGTGGAAAATGTCAAGTTAATATCATGATGGCCTGGTAGAAAAATGTCAGCTTCTAGAGGCCAGAGTTGCAGTGATTTTCTTTGGCCCTCAGACATGGTTCATTCATTGTCACTAAACCCTTTGGCTGCTTGAAGAGCATTGCCACTAAACCCTTTGGCTGCTTGAGGAGCATTGTCACTAAACCCTTTGGCTGCTTGAGCATTGTCACTAAACCTTTTGGCTGCTTGAGGAGCATTGTCACTAAACCCTTTGGCTGCTTGAGGAGCATGCAAGTCAATTCTCTGCAGCCTAGAAAATCAGAATGAGCCAAATCAACTCCCCTGTGTGCTTGTCCATGGAAAAGCCTGCTTTTGCTTCACAGCATCAGAAGTTGCTTTTTGTGTAAGTTTTGTTTTGTGTTTTCCTTTGAAATTTTGTGCAAGTTGATCCTTTAAAAAAAAAGAGAGAAAAAAAGAGAGAGAGCTATTAATACTGGTATTAATTATCATAATTTTGCATTAAATCCAGATGATTTTGTCAGTGTACCTTGTGTGCTGTGCAGATGTGGATTCCCAGGGTGCTTTGGGCAAGGTCATATTGTCAACAGATACAACAGACATAAATCGTATGTTTATCTCCCTTTTCAAATTCAGCATGCTTCCAGATGAATACATTGTTGTTTAAAGTTTAAAAAAATCGACCTACAAAAAGATAAAACTCAAAACTACTCCTCTGAACAAGTAGTCGCATGGTTTGAAACAGCTTAAACTTTGATGTCATTTGAAAACATCCACCCTAGCTGCACTTTGATACTAAAGATCTGGAGGGTGAAAAACCCGTTTTCTCAGACATTGTACATGCTACACTGCTTCCACCCAAATGGTCTATCTTGCAACAACATACTGTCATCTTTTTCATGATTAATCTGGGTACTTCTGATACTTCTTGCACAGTGACAGTCCTGTTCCTTTGCAGATTATCGACTTGCCCAATGGCTGCTGCTGCTAAGAAACGCAAGGCGGAGGAACAGGAGCAAGGGCAGAGCCGGAAGAAAGTGAAGAAGGAACCCTCCGAACAGGAACAGTCTGCAGCCCCCAGAACAGAACCAGCCTCCAGCCAGAAATCCAGACGTGTCTCGGACAAGAACCCCAGCGAAGAGCCGACAGAAGAGTGTTTTCGACAAGCTGCGTTAGGTTTGAGATCTCTCTCTGGGGACTTAGAAGGTATGCCAAGTGTGGCAGCGGCAGACTCTGAATCGTGTAATAAAGACAGCTCAGCCCTGGAAGTGAGAGTGAAGGAAGAGAAAGTGGACAATGGATACGAAGACAGCAGCAAGGCTGTTTCAGACTGTTCCCTCAAAGACGGTGAGGTGGCGGCAGCGGCAAAAGGTCGGGAGGTGGAAGTAAAATTTGAAGCCGTTGAACAGCTAAAAGATGAAGATGAAGACAGTGATGACGCAGACATTTTGCTGAAGATTCAGAAGCAGTGTGCTACCATTCAGAGTACGGGTGGCGCTTCCTCCAAAAATTCCAATCATGTCACTGACGTAGTAGCTCATGAAAGTTTTCAGATGACTGAACCCAACAGTCGACCAGAGGCTGAGGTGATGGGAGACAAACAAGAAAGAGAGTGTGAGCGAGAAAGAGAGTGTGAGCCACTGAACAGCCAGTGGAGTATTGTTAGTGAAGTGGCAGACATCAAAACAGAACCCCAAGACGAATGCAGTTTTGAGAGTGCTCCAATCGAAGCGGGGGGTATTAAGGAGGAGATGGGAGTTGAGAAGGTGGAGCCGAAAGAGGAACCTGTAGAGACGAGTGATAAACGGGACAGCACTGCTGAAGAGTCGAACCAGCTCCACATCACTGGCCTGTACGCTGCAGACGCTGCCTTGCAGCGGGAGAGCGTGGACAGGATGACGGCAGCCACGGCGCTCACCGCGGTGGGCCAGCCGCTGGTGGGTCAGCCTCCGGTGGCCCAGCACCAGCTGGTGGTGCAGCTGCCTGTGCAGCCCAACGCTCAGTCCCTCACCCAGACCACCCTGGCCCCAGCCGCCCAGACCCTCATCCAGCTGGCGTCCTCCTCCCCAGCCCACACCCAGCAGATCGTTCTGACCGGTGCTGTGCAGGGGGGCTTCCTTCATGCACACCAGAACCCCCACCAGGTGCTGGCTGCTGCTACTGTGCCCCCTCATTCCCAGGCCCAGGTTCAGGCGCAGCCTCCGGTGCAGGCCCAGGCCCAGGCCCAGACTGCAGCAGAGCCCGTGGCGCATCCGCAGCCCCATCAGCTTGTTGCTTCCTCCGCGCCTGCCTCAGGCTTTCTGCAGGACTCTGACCTGCAGGCGGAAGAGGCGGCAGCGTTTGAGGTTCTGGCGGAGTGGAGCAGCATGTCGGCAGCGCACCAGCAGATGAGTTCCAGCGGCCCCATGGTGGATGACGAACATACCAACGACAGCATCTATAGCTCCAGCAGCAACGAGGACAGCAGCAACAGCAACAACGGTGCTTATAATGGCAAAGGTTACTTTCAACGATGGTGGTATAACGATTAACATTGGTTGTGAGGAAAGAATTGGGGGATGGGGTGGGGCCACGCCTGGGGGGTGGGGGGGGGGGGTGAAGACAAAGTTTGTCGAATTTTTAATTTGCAAAAGTGGCCTTCGCATTTGGCTTGGCTGGCATGTTGGGAATTTACTTGAAGAGACTGTTACATATAAACCTGTTTAATGCCTCAACATGATTCTCTTGAAAAGTGTACACCTGTAATGTATGATCTCCAAAATTATCATTAAGATTTGTTGGTTCTTGGTTATGGTCACCCTCCCATCCACCCCACCACCCCTCAGTGTCTACTATATTTGACTTATAAACTTTGTTCAGCCTCATTGGCATTGCTGGAGACAGTAACTTGAGTAAGCCATGAAAATGTCTGTTGGTCTCTTCTCTTTCTCTTTCTCTCTCTCTCTCTCTCTCTCTCTCTCTCTCTCTCTCTTTGTCTTTAGTCTTGTCTTTTTCTCTCATATGCGTGATGATTATTGGAATGAAAAATAAATCTTAAGAGAAATTAAGTGCAAACCAAACAGTAAGTGAGAAACAGAGACAGAGAAGAAGAAAAAGGTCATGAGATGGACAGCAGTGATCCCTGTGCAATCTGTGCAGTCAGTGTCGCCATGCTGAGCTGACAGGGTGGTGCAATTGCTTGCAGGTGGGGAGAGCATTGGCGGCAAGTGCCCCACTCCAGACTGTGATGGCTCCGGCCATGTGACCGGACTCTACTCTCATCACAGAAGGTGAGAATGTGTTCACCTGATGCTGTTATTATCCTGTCCAGCGGCGATAACTTTTCAGATGGTCCTTCAGATGGGCTTTTCTTGCTTGCGTTGCTTGCGTAGGCTGGGCTCAGGGGAAGTATTGATGGTACTGCACAATGAGCCCAGTGTCCTGAATGGATTGTTGAAAAGGAAAGGATGCTGAACACAGACTGTGACTTGATGACTGGCCTGAGGAGATGAACAAACTGGTGCTTTGTGTAAGGTCCTGTACTGAAAGCAGGAAGCCCGCAACAGAGCAGGGACAATGAAGATGACAGAGCAAGGATGATGATGACACAGCAGGGGATGATGATGGCAGAGCAGGGAATGATGACAGAGCAGGGATGATGAAGACAGGTCAGGGGATGATGACAGAGCAGGAGATGGCGACATGATGACGGAGCAAGGATGATGATGACAGAGCATGGGGTGGTGATGGCAGTGCAGAGGATGACAGAGCAGGAGACGGCGACATGATGAAAGAGCAAGGATGATGATGACAGAGCAGGGGGTGATGACAGAGCAGGAGATGGTGACATGATGATGGCAGAGCAGGGATGATGATGACAGCAAGGATGATGATGGCAGAGTAGGGGATGATGGCAGAGCAGGAGACAGTGACATGATGACAGAGCAGGGGATGGCAATGACAGACCAAGGGATGATGATGACAGAGCAGAGGATGCCAAGATGATGACAGAGCAGGGGAGGACGATGACGGAGCAGGGGAGGGCGATGACGGAGGAGGATGACAGAGCAGAGGCTGGTGACAGTAAGTAATTTGGTAACAGAGCAGGGGATGATGACATAGCAGGGGACAGTGACAGAGCAGCAGATGATGATGATGGAGCAGGGATGATGCCAGATTGGGGGATGATGATGATGGAGCAGGGACGACGACTGAGTTGGGGTTGATGATGACAGAGCCGGGAAGAATGATGACAGAGCAGAGGATGATGATAGAGCAGGGGACGATGACAACAGAGCAGAGGATGGTGACAGAACAGAGGACGATAACAGAGCAAAGGATGATGATAGAGCAGGGGATGATGATGACAGAGCAGGGGATGATGACAGAGCAGAGGACGATGACAGAGCAGAGGACAGTAACAGAGCAAAGGATGATGATAGAGCAAGGGACGATGTTGACAGAGCAGAGAACAATAACGGAGCAAAGGATGATGATAGAGCAGGGGATGATTGATGATGACAGAGCAGAGGATGATAACAGCAGAAGAAGATAACAGAGCATGGGATGATGACAGAGCAAAGAGTGAGCAATCTAGTTGAATGGAACAGAAGCTGGAAATTGGATTCTTGGAGCTCAGCATCTTTGACTGTTGTGCTTTGTGTTTGTTTATATTGCTGGCAATGCTGAGGAGAGTAAAAGTGTAGCATTGTCTTTGTGGTGTGCCACTAGTGACCATAGCAACAACTCTGTAGCATCTGGGAGTTAGAAGGGCTTTAAGTGTTCAGTTTTAGTGTACTTTTAGTGCAGTGTGGAAATAGTTCCATTTAGTGTACTGGTGGAACTGTCCAGTATTCCGGTGTGTGTGTGTGGTTAGTTTTGGGTCTGCTGCGCGCTGCTTGTTGCTCTGCTGTTAGCATGAAGTGCGTGAATTGTTTGTGTTTGGTTTGTGACACTGGCATTTTTGCAGCTATTGTGTTTGTTTTTGAAAGGAGTATTGTCCCAGTATTTCCTGAAATTCTGTGTGTAAGTACAAACGTTTACCACGCAACGTTTTTATGTGTGCAATAACAGAGCTTTCAAAGTTACAGTTTGTTGTTGATGCTCAGTTTGTTACTGCTGCTTTTTTGTCTGCTTAATGTTGCCAGAGCTTATGGCAAGAATGCTTGCTTTGTTTGTGCAGTTAAGCTTCAAGGCTTTTTAATTCAAGTTGCATTCTCAAACATTTGTTGCTGGTTTAGGGTGTTTTTGTTGTTGTTGTTGTGGTTGTGTTTTAAAAGAAAAAAAATCTCTTGACATTCATGTCAACCACAGTACCCCCGTTCCCAGCAGCAACTACTCACCTGCCCTTCTTTTTCCTATTGCCATAGTTGGTTGCATCATTCATTCATTGCCATTAAAAAAAAAAAATGTGTGTGTGTGTGCTAACAGAAAAAAAAGGAGAAAAATGTAGGTAGGTAGTGTTGCTTAATGTCCTCAGATGTCAGTTGACATATTAGGGACAAGCTGAGACCAATGCCGAAGCATGGTTCAGTATAGCTTTACGTCCACGGAAACCAGAAGGCTCGTTAGGATGGACAGCCCAGGACGGCCACCTCAACTCTCACACAGCTCCTGAGCTGAGAAAAATGTTACAGTTTGTGTAGCTGTAGCCTGACCAGCTATGGCAAAGATCAAAGGTGTGGAGAAGGGTAGGCCCAAAGTTGATGCTGGAATGTGTGCACCGTCTCATGACGGCTGGCTTCTCACATTGGCAACTGTTTATTTTTTCTGTTTCATTGATGGCTGCTTTTTATTCTTTTATTTATTTTTATTTATTTTTATTTATTTTTAAATAAACATTTGCTTGTTTTCTTTCTGTCTAGTAATTTGACAAAGTGTGTTGCTAAACATGTATGGACATGCTTTGCCCTTGATATTTGTGGTCAGCAAGGTTCGTGTCTTTGACTGTGTTTGACTCTGTGGCTGTGAGTGCAAGAGGAGTTACATTGAGTGTGATATTTGTCGACTTTGCCGTGGAACCCTGATGCATTGTTTTTGTGTGTTTATTTTGGGGTTGGCGTGCCCTGACTAGACATGCCACACAGGTGATGTCTGTGTGTTATTTTATCTACTTTCTGTCTTGGACTGTCAGTAAATGAGTAATATTACATGCTGCTCAGGTATTCATCAAACACTTGGGCTATAAAACAGTTGAACTGGGTCATTGCCATCCTAAAACTATGCTAGCTATACTGTCAGTACTGAGGTCCCAGCGTGTTGTTACAGCTTTTTAGAAAAGTTCATAGTGACATGCTGTTGATAGTCTGCTCCTCCTGTTTTACATTGTCGTGAGTGTTGTGTGGGAGTTTTTTTGTTAAGCTTTGGAAATATACATTTCTGAGCTGATTTTCATTAAACACATTACTCAGTTTGGACTGCTTCTACATTCAGCTGAGGAGAGCAGGGGGATGTGAACTGCATTTTCTGTTTGCAGACAGCGAAATTTCACTTATGGCTGATGCCACAGCATATATGACTTAGTGCCAAAAGGTGCGCAAGAAAAGAGGACAGAGGTACTAGAAAATAAAGTTGACAGGATGTGAGTGAGTAATGCATTTTTGGAATGAACACATGTCAATTCACCAGTGAAGGGAGAAGGCAGTGCTGCTCTTCGTTCCTGAGAAATTTGACTTTCAGTGTGATTTGTGACAAGATGTTGAACATTACACATTACAACAAGCCCACATCACTGTGCTGCTAATCATGCAGTTAACTGTGAAAAGCCAACTGACCTTACAAGATGTGATCCACATGAGTATTACCAAGTAAACTGTTGTTGTTCTGTGTCACACAGAACAGCATGCTACGCATAGTTTGTTGCAATACATAACGTTCAACATACAGCCAATCTTGAACATTTTTAAATGAATAAAAAGCAACACATTTTGAAACATAAACAGTTATTCTTTAATATAACAATATGTGACAAGGAAGATTTGATGATTTTTTCTCCTCAAATTTAAGCTTTCTTGACATAAACAGCAAATGATGTAAGAAATATGTCATACATTACTATTTCAACAAGATGTACAATGCTGTTTGTTTCTTGATGAAAATGATAAATCAGTAACTTTTTATTACTGTAGAGTATAAAGACACATAACTATTTCCATGTGAACAGTTTTTGCTGCATTAATTTTGTTGTAGTGGATAGCATAATGTTAAATAGATGACATGGTACTTTGTTTTCATAACAAAATAAATAATACTTACTATTTAACAAACAAGTAAGTGTTTTGTAAGAGAAAATGGAGCAAGTAAGAGTGAGTGCAACTTTTGCTGTTTTGGGTGTCACAGGAAAACACACATGCAACCTGTCATCCATGCGTTTCTTGGTCATGTTGACTCAGGTGCGTAGGACAAAAATAGTTGAACAGTTAACTTCAAAGTGAAAGAATTAATAATAATAAATAGAAAAAATCGTAATAAATATGACTAAAAAAAATCACAGCCAAAGAATAATGCTATTAAGATTGGCACCTTACATTTTTAGAACTCTGGAAGGCAGACAGGCATGTCACTATAATTATGTCGAACGTTATTATTTCCACAGCTCGTGTTGTAATCGTAATGTTCAACATCTAACTTGATGACTTTAACCTGCGTAAATTTGAATTGTCTACCGTATATGATGATTTGTTTGAAGACGTAGTTTGTAAACAAAACGAACTGCATTAAGTGCAAGCAAAAAATGTAAAGAGTACGATCAGAATATACTGTTTATAACCAATCTGCTGTCCACATTACGATTTCAACACGCACTCATGTTGTAAGAAACTGGTGAAAACAAATTTTCGAAAGCATCTGAACAAACTTTAGATCGACAGCAACAAAAACTCACTCTGTATGCTAACATTCCAATACTTTTAAAAGATTCGGCATATACCAATATAAATATCATCGTATAGCCGGAAGATTTGACTAAATCTCCGATGAATGTTTAAATAAAGTTGAACGTTACGTCTTCGAAAATATTACCACACACCTTTCCATATGAGAACGTCTCTTCCATGCGGCCATGTGCTAAAAGCAAATGACCTGGATGTATAACATGGCTGACCGGAAGTAGTGCAAAAGCGCAAAACTTTATTATTTTCCTTTTGCTTGTTTAATTTAATACGTTGTTGAACGTTATTTATTGCAACAATTTTATGAAGAATGGCAAAATATATTTTAAAAACTACCCAGACATTTGGCAGTAAAAAAACATTGGCGCCTGATGCAGTGACGTACCACAGTGACTGGAGTAAAGTTTTGACGAAAGAGAAAGTCCGTTCTTCACTAGATTGTCTGCGGATGCTGGTCATGAAACATTTCAACACACATAACGTTCGACCGAGGGATATTTCGGAGCCTCTAACTCCAAAAACAAAACTTAGTGATAATCGATTTTATATGCACTGTGTAAAGCGATATCTCCTCTGTGCAAATCGGTGACTGAGGTAATGTTTTGATTCGTCATGTACGTGAATGAAAGCATCGAAAGCACTCACCGTGAGCGTGTCCGTTTTCAGGGGTCGAATTTCGTGGCGCTTTTCACTTTCAGAAAATAATATTTCTCCAGCTGCTCCAGATTTGGAGCTCATATTGTTTCCACTGTGATAATGACCAATTATGAACGCACACACAAAGCAATGTGTTTGAAACGGATTTTATTGACAGTCAAAAATCAGACCCCCCATTTGTGCACCTTTTGGCACTAAGTCATATATAAAAATAAATCAGTTTATGGAAATGTTATGTCACAGGTTCCTTAATCACTTCTCCTGTTAACGTGAGACAGGAAATCATTTAGAACAAGCACCACTTAGATTTTCTTTTCATGGCAAAAGTCATGCATCCCCCTGGAACAGCATGTGCGAAGAAAGTTATAGGACGTGTGTTTTCATAATTGTTTTTTTACTTAAGAGTGTTCTTTGATTTCAGCTTGTCTGGGTGTCCAAGAAAAGACCGTGTACCACCAGAATGTGAGTGGTCCTTGTGTTTTCTCTTTAATCTTCCTCTTTGTTTTCTTGTTTAATGTGTAGGGACACCCTTGTTTGTTTCTCATTTGTACGCAGGGACACGTTGTTTTCTTTTACTAGTGTGTACGGACACCTTTGTTTGTTTTCTTGTTTAATGTGTATGGACACCCTTGTTTGTTTTCTTGTTTAATGTGTATGGACACCCTTGTTTGTTTTCTTGTTTAATGTGTATGGACACCCTTGTTTGTTTTTGTTTAATGTGTATGGACACCCTTGTTTGTTTTCTCGTTTACTGTGTATGGACACCTTTTCTTGTTTACTGTGTATGGACACCCCTTCTTGTTTTGTTTTCTTGTTTATGTATGGACACCCTTTTTTTTTCTGTTTTGGACACCCTTGTTTGTTTGACTTGTAATTTTTTTTTTGGACACCCTTGATCATTGTTTTTTGCCAGGTGTACACCCTCGTTTGTTTTCTTGTTTATGTATGGACACTATTCATGCCCATGAGTTAAATAGACATGTAAGGAATGATCATTTAAGGTAAAGTTTTTATTTATTTATTTTTTATTGTGTGTAGTTTTGTCTGTGAGTGGTAAAAAAAAAATTTAATTTTTTTTCGGAGATACTCTTTTGTTATTTGCTGTATGTTTTCCCCTTCCTCCTGGTTGACTGCGCGTGAAACACCAGCTTACTTGCTCCCCCTCCACCCCTCTCCCCTGTCACTTTTGTGTCTTGGCACCCCATAGCCTTTGGCTGACAGAGTTGTTCCGTTGCTGTGTTGCAGGGCTGGCCATTCATGATCAGGCAGTGAGGTAGTGTACACAGCCCCACGCCTCCGGCTTGGATAGAAAAGAGTCTGACACTTTCCCCGTGCTGGAGTTAAACAGCAGTGTTTTGGTGCTCGGATCACAGCCTCACTGTGTGGTTCTGTGACCAGTTTTAACACATGTTTTTAAAGGATGACCAATTTTAACACATGTTTTAAAGGATGACGAGTTTTAAGACATGCTTTAAAGGATGACCAGTTTTAATACGTTTGACAGGTTGACCAATTTTAACACATGTTTTAAAGGATGACCAGTTTTAACGCATGCTTTGAAGGGTTTAGAACTGGCGTGACACTGACTGTTCAAGATGTTGTTCACACCGTTGTTTAACAAAGAGTTGATGCTAAACAGGTAATATTAAATGTTTATATATATATGTATTTTTCACTACAGGTGCCCTACTCCGGGATGTACTGGGAAGGGTCATATTAACAACAACCGAAGCTCACACAGGAGGTAGGCAGTGCTTTGCTCTTGTTGCTTCTTCTTTTCCACTCTTATAAAAGGGGGAGGGTTGGGGGGTTAATGTATTTGTGTTTACACTAAGTTCATTGACCTGACTTGAGTGAAGTTTGATATTTTGAGAAGAGTGTATTGAATTGTGACAGTGTTTTAAAAAAAAAAGTATTTACACAGAGTTAATAGATCCAACTTGGGTGAAGTTTGATATTTCAGAAGAATGTATTAAATTGTGACAGTGTTGGTTTGTTTAAATTTACTTTAATGTATTTGTGTTTACACTGAGTTAATAGATCTGACTTGGGTGAAGTTTGATATTTCAGAAGATTGTATTGAATTATGACAGTGTTGGTTTGTTTGCTCTGAGGGCTAATGTATTTGTGTTTACACTGAGTTCATGGATCTGACTTGGGTGAAGTTTGTTACTTGAGAAGAGTGTATTGAATTAAGACAGTGCTGGTTTGTTTGCCCTGAGGTGACCCAGTGGTGTTGACAAGGTGTACTTTGAGGTGCTGTTTAGCAGTACAGCTAAGTATTATTATTATTGCTGGTCAACTTGTCCTCCAGATTTTGTCATTTTGTTCATACAGGTACAAATGAACCAGCTCTTTATTTTAAGACACTTTTTTTTTTCTCCTGAGAGCTTGCCTTTCATTTTTCACATACACTGGCCAGCAGCAAGCCCACTTTTTAAGTCCATCATTGCTAGGGTTTTTTTTGCACTCTTTGGAGATGGGTTTCACTGTATTTGATTGACTCACTGAGTCTTCTGTTTGACAACTTTCTGCTCCTCAGTGCCTGGTGTTGACCCCTCGCGCACCCAAACTGATGAAGCACATTAACAGAATCTCATATTGGTGTGAGATTGAGAACCTCTTCATCTCTGCTCTTTGACTCCAAAGTACAAATTACTGTCAAGTCTGAATGTGCTCATAACACTTTAACTTGGACTTTGAGCTGCAGTTTAGCAGTGCACCTGCGTATTGTCATTATTAATGCTATTGATTCAGCTTGTCTTCCAGAGTTTGTCCTTTGGTCCTGTGTTAGTTCTGACTGGGGTTTCATGTTCCGTGTTAATTTCATGAGATCCAGCCACTGTCGTTTATGGGGTTGGGAAACCTGGGAATGCAGTCAGGCTATTTGGAGAGTGTCGAAGCCTGTTCTGAGAGTGTGAAACTAAAAGCATGCAAACCCCACCCTCTGATTGTGATTGATGGGGAGTTTGGATGGTTTCAGACTTTTATTTCCATGCCGTCACAGTCTTGTGCCTGCTGCCGCCTTGGCTTCCGTTCAGGGCTTTTGAAGTTTGCAGTTCAGAAGAAGAAGAAAAACAACCTGGCATTGTGGACTGTTGCAGCAAGAATAAAAGGGGAGGGGGGAATTTTATTTCATACCCTTTTCTTTCTGAGGAGTAACATACTGAAAACGAAAACAATACACGTGCACACACACACACACACACACACACACACACACGTGCTCACATAGTATGATAGTCACATGCCCTTATGGTTCAAAGACAAAGATCTGAAATGTCAGATAAGTGTAGGAATAACAGATATATGCCTGTACAGTCTCACAAAAATGGCCAGGCACAACAGCTGAAAACTATGTATTAATTTATTTAAATTATTATCAAATGTATTCTCTCTTTGGCATGCTCATGGAAGGACACTGCACTGTACCGCAGCACTACGAAGTCTTTGTTGTGTAAATGGCTCAACAAATAAAAAGAAGAAGAAAAGCTTGCTGACAACTGGGGTACCTGTATGTGTTGTGTGCTTGTTGTTTTGCAGCCTGTCCGGGTGTCCTCTGGCGGCTATGGGTAAACTGATATCGCAGGCACAGCAAAAAAAGTCTGGTGAGTGGGAGACCGTGCTCTGTCTGCATGCTTTGTCTTCTGTTCTGTTCAGTTAGACTGTCCATTTATTTATCTGTGTGGTTCGTGTGATGGTTCTCCCTCTCTCTTTCAGTTCTGTGTAGTGTCTGCTGTTGGTGACTGTGTTTACACATGTGAGCTCCAGCTCCACAATGTGTTTGTCCGTACGCCACTGTGGGCACACCTGCATACTTGTTTGCATCCTTCTTGATTTTGATCCATGAGAGGAGAGCCGTTTTGATTTTTGGGGAGAAAATGCAGGTGGGAAATGGTTGAAGCAGTTTGGGTCTCTTTTTCTCCTTCCGGGTGTTTTTCTGTTCTAGTTTGTGTTGTTGTTGACCCTTTGGGTTTTTCCCCAAGCCTTGTGATTTCCTTCCAAGTTATCATGCAGTATAAGAGTTGTAAGCACAGTGCAGTTGCCATAGTAAATGATGCATGGCTCTTACAAGAGTCACTGTAAACATTTCAAGGTAATGCATCGTAAAGAAGGTGTGGGTCCCTATCAGTTCAGCTGTCGGTGATGTAAATATTTTGTTCCTTCTGTGTGTTGTTTTGCTGTCTTTTGAAGTTTAACCTTTTTGTTTTTGTTTTCATGTTCATTTTTAGTGCTGAGTACAGTCAGACTTGTTGGCAGTGGCTTGATTGGCAGCTCATTTGTAATTGACAGCCAGCCGTTTAATATGTTGCTGGAATTTAAAAAAAAAAAAAAGACGATAAAAAATTGCCCCTCAGGCAATGTTCTCATCAGTCACCTTGTGATCTTTGCAGCAACTTTACAGCCATTGTTATAGTAGGTCACATTTTTATAGCTTTTTGAGTCAGAGCTTGAAATTCTAAGCATGACAAGTAACCGGATAAGCTTTCTAGTAGTGGTCAATTTGCTGCAGCTTTTATTTATGTTCATTTTTGTTTTTGTATTGGCTTGATTTAGCCTTTTAATCTGGAAAACCCCGATTTGGCAGTGGCAGACTTGATGAGTAGGCAGCATACTTTTTGTGTGTGTGTGTGTAGTCAGAAAACAGTTGGTAATAATGTTCCTTTAGGTCTGAAGGCCTAGTCCTGCCTGCTGAACAGACCGGTCTGAAGGCCTAGTCCTGCCTGCTGAACAGACCTGGTCTGAAGGCCTAGTCCTGCCTGCTGAACAGACCGGTCTGAAGGCCTAGTCCTGCCTGCTGAGCAGACTGGTCTGAAGGCCTAGTCCTGCCTGCTGGACAGACATGCACACTGGGATATTACAGCTGTCAGTTTTCATCAGATCCAGGTTTTGCTTGCTCAGCCTGAGTGAAGATGAAGTGAGCCCAGCTCCTAGCACACAAGCACAAACCATTTACTTGGTAGTGCTTCTCACCTGCTGCCCCCCACCCAACCCTCCACTGATAACAAAAGAGAGGAGCAACACAAACATGACTTTTGGCTGCCCAGACTTCACATAAATCATTGGATAGTGATAACAAAAGTTGGAGGGGAGCAACATGCAAAATGAGCATGTTTGGCTGGCCCAGACTTCACTATAAGCACATGGATAGTGATAACAAAAGGTGGAGGGGAGCAACATGCAAAATGAGCATGTTTGGCTGGCCCAGACTTCACTATAAGCACATGGATAGTGATAACAAAAGGTGGAGGGGAGCAACATGCAAAATGAGCATGTTTGGCTGGCCCAGACTTCACTATAAGCACATGGATAGTGATAAAAGGTGGAGGGGAACAACATGCAAAATGAGCATGTTTGGCTGGCCCAGACTTCACTAAGTATCTTTTTTCCAGGCTCATAGGGTTTAGGCTGAGGTGGCCAGATGTCAGTGATGGAATGTACATGGTAATGGTGAGAATTTAATGACACAGCATGTAGTGTTCAGACGGTGGGAATGGGTCTGGCATAAGGGGTTTTAATTTCAAATAGTCGCAGGGGTCGGGCTTGCTACAGAAACTGGGTGTTCTTCCTGTTGTACCAGTGCCAGTAGGAACCTACTTCAGCTTTGTATGTAAACATGAAATATGCAACTTTTTTTTTTTTTTTTAAACAACAACAAAGTATCCAATTGTTTGTGAAAATCTGAGAGAGAGAGAGAAAGAAAAGCTGTCAGCCACCTTTAACCATTGCTGCAAAAAACAAAAGATTGTTCTGACGTGAGGTCAGCTGAACATCTACACAGTTATAGATTATTGGTACCTGGGAATTCTGTACCAGAGCCCAGTCAGCAACCCTTTCAGTCTTTTACACAAAGATTCTATTTGAACAACAACAGTCAAGAAACTGATTTTCAGTGGGTTACTTTTAATTTTATATCAAAAGTTGTGGTCTAAAAAATAATTCAAGGTGGATCACTTGGTTATGTAACATTTATCGCTTTTATTTTTTATCATGGAACACTTCAGCGAGCATGCTCTCACACAAGTTTGACTGTACTCTGTTGTGCATGGCAGCGCTTTGCGTGTGATTTTTTGGTTTGATTTATCGAATTGTTCTTCTTGTGTTTTGGTGTCAGGCCTCCATCTAGTTGTTATGCCCAAGTCGGATGACCCGAGTAAGGCCGTGCTTTCCACCTGCACTGAGGCAGAGCTCATAAAACTGGCCGCTAAAGACATGTTGCAGGGTCAGTACTCAATGCCTGTTATCTACCTACCTACCTACCTCCTCAGTCCTGTTATCTACCTCATCATCGTCATCGCCATCGCCACCCCCTTCACTCATCACCTGCACGCTTTCATTCTCCCTGTGTGCTTGTTTTGATTGAAAAACGCTTAGAAACTAAGCTGTGAGGTCTGTTTGAAGGAGTGAGAAAGGGTTTGAGAAAGAAAAATAAATGAGAAAGAAAAAGGAAAGATGTTGAACTACCTTTTTAACCGTTGCTGGAAAAAGCAAAGGATTGTTCCGACATCAAGTTGTTAAATGTCCATAAATTTGTAGATCAGTGTTGTGACCTGTGAATGGTGCATCTCTTTTGAAACGTATAAACTATGATTTCTCGTGGCTTGATTTTGTTTTTCTTCAGTTTTGTGAGGTTGCCTTTTTTTGAGTTTTGAGGTTGTGGCCAGTATTTATTTATTTTTGTTGTGTGTGTGTGTGTTATCCTAACCTTTGCATTTGATGTTGTCTGTTTGCATGAATTGTTAAGTTATTCAGCTTTTTTGTGTGTGTGATGTTGTCATACTCTGACTAGTTTCAGCTTTGCTTGGATGTGTTTGGTTCAGATGTACACGTCTTTGTAAAAGTGTGGAAGCTGAAGAAGAAAACATGAAAACAAAATGGTGAATCATTTATTGCAGATCTGAATGATTTACTTAATGTTAAGCCCATTCTTAACTGGGCGAATGTTTGTTTGCCGAACATACTTTGGACAGTTCGACAAACTATGATTCGTTTCTTAATTGAACTTTAGTTCGCCGAACATGGTTCGGACAGTTCAACAAACTTTACTTCATTCTCAGCTGGCTTGTAATGATATGCAAGTGTCGGCCTGAACTTGCAGCAGACGCGCAGCAGACAGCATAATCAAAAATGTAGGCTAAAGTCAAGTCAGTTCAACATACTTTAATCATCCCTCACAGAGTAATTCAACTAACTACTATCTCATTCTGGGTCCCCGAGACTGGGTATCCTACAAGTCAACAAATAAACAAATTCCCTCCGAAGTGAGTGAAGGACCAAGCGACACCATCATCCATTTTTATTTTTATTTCTTCCTCATCCACATGAGAGCTCTGCTCTCAGCCAATCAGAGGCAGTGTTTGTCGAATATGGTGAATGTTCCCAGAACATGTTGAGCGACGCTTTTTGGACCCCAAATATAGTGTTGTCACAATTCGAAGAATACTCCCAACTAGATTTGCAAAGCAAAAGTTCACCCAATTAAGAACCAACTAGGTTCGCTGAATACTCCCAACTAGGTTCACAAACAAACATTCGCCCAATTAAGAACGGGCTTTAGGGTTTTTGATTTCTGCTGTATGTATTACTGTATTTTATGTGATACATTTTTGTGTGTGTCAGACAAATGCTGATGTCAAAAATGAATGACTTTTGTCTAGAGGAGGGCAGATACTGATCTTGTTGAACTGGCTGTAATATAATGGACACTTTTGCAGTGGTTTCATTATTAGAAACCTTCAGTTTTTCATTTATAAATAAAACAGTAAAAATGATGATTGAAAAAGCCATTTCTTATGGCCATGATTGTAACTGTGAGGTGCACACAACTGCTGCTCTGCTAGTAATGATAAACATTAGTTGAAGAAGTAACGATGGGTTTATTAATAATGAACATTGGTTGATTAAGTAACTATACACATTGACTGAATAACATTTAATAAAATCACACATCAGTTGGATAAGTAATGATACAAAAAAATGATGTGCATCAATGGAACAGGATTGTACCAAAGATTCTTTTTAAAAATGATTTCAAAATCCTTTCTCTATAATTATACATTGTTTACCTGCATTAGGGTACTGTGGATGCAGAAATTTAGGGTCCCTCTATTGTGGACCCAGAGCTGACAAATTTCTCCCTTTAGAGCCTAGAGTAGGTCAGAATATAGCCATGCATGCTTTTCCCACTGCCAGGAATTTCTTCCATGTCCTGAGTTCTACCTCCCCAGTCCCAGTCCATTCACCTTCATTTTTTCAAATCCTCTCACTTCTTTTTAACATTTTTCCTTCCAAGTAAGACTGAATGAGTCACTTCCTCTGGCCCAGGTAATTTTGGGGCTAAGAAGAGCAAAGATGGGTTGGGCCAGGAAAAACACAATGACACACAAAAATGGTTTCTTGGTGGATTGTGACTATATTTGCTGTGAATGTCAAGAAATTATGAATCAAATCCCCCCCCCCCAAAAGGATTAATTTGCATGTACATAAACAAAACAAACGAGTGTTGCGTTTCAGTTTGTGTTTTCCATCATGTACATGCCAGATTCATTGAAGTCGCATCTTGATTTCACATTCACTGAACTCACATCTTGAGTTCACATTGCAGTGTTGCTGCTACTTTCCCCCCACAATTTCACTCTCCTCTTCAGTTTGATCTGAATCAGGCTGCCATCCTTCATAAGAGTCATTGGTTTCACATTTGCTATATAAGTTGGCCGTCACATTTTTGTTGATTTGCATGTGGATACCATGTATAGGCAGTAACAAGAGTTCTCTCCCTTAATCAGAAGGAAATTTGTTTCAAAACCGGTTTCAATTTGGCTGTGTCTACCAAGACACCAACAGTAGAGTTCGCAGAATGAGGAGCACATTGGTCAGGAACAAGGGACTCGTTCTGCGGTACAGAATGTTATCTTTGTTAGTTTTGGCTAACAGTTGCCTGTGTGGGCCGGTGGAATAAAATAGATAACCCAGCTCACAGTCACAAGAAATTTAAGCAGGTTTCCCTGGTGAGTGTCTACGGAATATAGATAGGTACTAAAACATGTTATTGTACACTGACAGATAAATGGTTGTTGTTTTTAGCTCATTAAGAGTGACTCCAGGTCAACCTCAGTCTCACTTTCCATTGTGTGGCCCGCCATGACTTGTCATTATTAAGTTGATCAAGAATGGTCCATGATCACTGGTGGCTGGAGGCTACAAGAGGACGGTCTTTGATCCAGGGTTCCACTGTAGTAGGCTGTGTGGCAGGTTCCAGTGCACTGGCACTCCATGCTTTGTTTGCATCAGTCAGCATTAACCCTTTTGAGACGAGTGCCCTTGGATGCTCTTAGTTACCCCAGGTGCAGCAGTCTGACACCCCCCACCCCCCTCACCCCTTTTTTTCTTCTTTCTTTTTTATCTCAGTAAATTTATGTCTCCTTTCAGAATGTTGAAAATCCTCAGATTTGGATGTGCTTGCATGTCAGGGAAATAAACGTCTGTTGACGTCTGTGGTGTTTCGTAAAACACCTGATAGCGACATAACTGGACAGAGCTTAGATGCTAACATCCCATCAGAATGATGCTATGTTTGAAATGACTGTGGTTTTGTGGAAACTCGGGACACAAATGATGTTGAATGAAGATCAGACACCAATAACGTTTCTCCCAAGCACATGCTGTTTCATTTTTAGATGACAACTGGAATGGCACAAATAAATCAACTTGGTTGCCCCACCGCAGGCTTCTTTGAATGAATTTTTTATTTGAGTAGCTTAAACATAGAACTACATTTTTGGGGTGTAATGAGTATACCGTTATGGTTGAAAGACCAGGTGCAATGACTCATGGACTCTGTGCCAAATTTCAAACCCTTGCCTGTTCTATTCATGACAATGCTTGAAAGCAATCAGAGAAAACAAGCAGATGCCTCTATGATTGGTTTGAAATCGAGTGAATTTATCACTCCTTCTCGCTGTTTATAACCCTGTTCAGTGTTTATTCACTGGGCACACAGTTAGTGAAGTTTGTTTAACAAAGTCAGTGCTGGGCACACAGTTAGTGAAGTTTGTTTAACAAAGTCAGTGCTGGGCACACAGTGAAGTTTGTTTAACAAAGTCAGTGCTGGGCACACAGTTAGTGAAGTTTGTTTAACAAAGTCAGTGCTGGGCACACATTGAAGTTTGTTTAACAAAGTCAATGCTGGGCACGCAGTTAGTGAAGTTTGTTTAACAAAGTCAGTGCTGGGCACACAGTTAGTGAAGTTTGTTTAACAAAGTCAGTGCTGGGCACACAGTGAAGTTTGTTTAACAAAGTCAATGCTGGGCACACAGTTAGTGAAGTTTGTTTAACAAAGCAGGGTCACCCTGAAATTGTTCAAGCAATGGGCACACAGGAAGTTTGTTTTACAAAGTCAATGTGGGCACAAGTTTTGTTTAACAAAGTCAGTGCTGGGCCTACAGTTAGTGAAGTTTGTTTAACAAAGTCAATGCTGGGCACACAGTGAAGTTTATTTAACAAAGTCAATGCTGGGCACACTGTGAAGATTGTTTAACAAAAGCTCCCGGTTAAAAATGCTGGGCACACAAAAGTTTTTTACAAATGATGTCCTTTGTTGTTTAACAAAGTCAATGCTGGGCAAAACAGTAGTGGAAGTTTGTTTAACAAAGTCAATGCTGGGCACACAAAGTTTCAAATATGCTGGGCACACAGTTAGTGAAGTTTGTTTAACAAAGTCGATGCTGGGCACACAGTTAGTGAAGTTTGTTTAACAAAGTCAATGCTGGGCACACAGTTAGTGAAGTTTGTTTAACAAAGTCAATGCTGGGCACACAGTTAGTGAAGTTTGTTTAACAAAGTCAATGCTGGGCACACAGTCAGTGCTGACGTGAAATGTAGGTGTGAAACTAATGTGTAACAAAGAGGGATGTAGACAATTATTGAGTAGAAAGGTCTGTTTAACAAGTTAATGCTGATATGAAATGTGGATGTGAAACTAATATGTAACAAAGAGGGATGTAAACAATTACTGAGTAGAAAGGTCTGTTTAACAAGTTAATGCTGATATGAAATGTAGATGTGAAACTAATAATGTGTAACGAAGACGAATCTAGACAAAATTTACTGAGCAGTTTTTGCCTTGCATCTGTGTAACATGCTCACCCATTTTGACACCATTTGTAGACGAAGGCTCACATGTAAGCTATGAGTTGAATGAGAAGAGAAATGACTAACTCTAACCTGCATGTGGTGACCAAATCAGTGAATGCCAGTTAACACAACCTTACAAGAAAAATGTGTTTGCATGTACCCATCAGAAGAAGAATGGAAAGATATTCAGGTAATCAGGAGCAAAAAAGACACAGCACGTTTTCACAGTGTAAACAGAGTTGATTGGTCATGCCTGTGTGAGATTTCTTGATGCATACTCTTTCAATCATTTCAGGTCTGTGTTGAGAGCTTGGAACATAGTCTGAGATAGGCACTTAAAGGGGAACCAGTAGTCTAAGATAGGCAGTTAAAGTGGAATGAGTAGTCTGAGATAGCCACTTAAAGGGGAACCAATAGCTAGATTTCTCTGTACAGAGACAATAAAGCTGTATCAATTGAGATAGGCACTTAAAGGGAACCAGTAGTCTGAGATAGGCACTTAAAGGAGAACCAGTAGTCTGAGATAGGCACTTAAAGGAGAACCAGTAGTCTGAGATAGGCACTTACAGGGGAACCAGTAGTCTGAGATAGGCACTTAAAGGGGAACCAATAGTCTGAGTTACGCACTTACGGAGGAACCAGTAGTCTGAGATAGGCACTTAAAGGGGAACCAATAGTCTGACTTACGCACTTACGGAGGAACCAGTAGTCTGAGATAAGCACTTAAAGGAGAACCAATAGTCTCAGATAGGCAGCACTTAAAGAGGAACAGAAACAAAGATTAGCATCTTTGTTTCTGAAAATGTAGAAAACGTACAGTTGTTTTCCTTTTAGCTGGGTTCACTTGGGTGTTCTACCAGTAGTTACGTAAAAGTCCCCCCCCCCCCCCCCACTTTTTTTTTGCTTCGGATTTCAGCTTCTCAGGATGCAGCCATACTGGTCCACTCTTTACCAATGAAGAGCAGAAATAGTTTGGCTCGTGACATATTTGATACTTTTGCCACACAGTCTGGCCTTGTTTATGACACCACTGACACAGTCACAGACTGCTGGACACAAAATGGCCACACCGATAGTTATGTTTTTGCAGCTTTCACTTTCAGGTGTCAGTTTTTAGCAAATCGGACCAGAAATTGAGTGAAGTTGAAAAGCTGCTGTGTGTCTATTTAAAAAAAAAATCCATTCCTATCAGTAGGGCCTGTGACGTGTCTGCTTTTTGCGCTCCCTTTTAAGAGACACATATAATTATCTTTCATTTCTTTGTCTTTCTTTCTCTCTGATGCTTCCTCCTCCTTCCTCTCTCTCTCTCTCTCTATATATATATATATTGTGTAATAATTACTACTAATATGTTATTTGTTATAATCTCATATAGTGCATACATCTGAATTTGTGAGTCTGTGTCGGTGAGTGTGGCCATGCCTGTTGTAGTACAGCTCACATGCCCAAGTAATAAGTCGACCCAACCTTCAGAGGTTCACCACATGTCAGTAGAATCAATGCATTTTTTTTCTCTCAGCCTTATGGATGTAAGGTCATAGTTGCAGTTGTCACTGTTATCGCTTGGACACTGTAGGGAAGTTTCCATGGCATGAGTGACTTAACTCTGCAACGTAAGGGTGTTACTGTAAGTTTTGTCATGTGCTCTCTGGGTTCACGCTAGGTATAAGCACCGTACGAATACTTTTTTACAGTACAGTACATTACTGAGAACTGTCTTGAACGCATGTGCATAATTTAAAGCCTGTCACTGCACCCCAGGTTGCTGAAACTCACACACGTTGCACATAGCATCAGTCTGAAAATCACTTAGTTGCACAACAGAGCTTTCTGCTGCTGAAATAGATGTAGAATTAAGAGGTGGTCGTGGAATGAGCAGGTTGCTGAACGGGATGTTTTGTGACTTGTGTGTTTGAGCAGGCAGCGACCGCATTCTGCGCCCCATGATCCTGGCCAAGCAGCTGGAGCTGCAGGACTCGAACCAGGGGGCCACTCCTACGCCCACGCCCCGCAGCAACCTGGCCAAGGAGCTGGAGAAGTACAACCGGCCCACGGTGGAGATCCAGGCTCCCCTGTCCTCCAAGCCCGTGCCCGCGGTCGTTGTCAGTACTCAGTCTGCCAGTCAGACATCTGTGCCCGACCGCAGCAGCAGCAGCAGCAGCAGCAGCGGCAGCAACCACCCTAAGCCGCCGAGGGCCCGCGACGCCCCGGACAGGCCCAACATTCTGAGCCGGCGACCCCACTTTAAGCCCAGATATAGCTACATCCCCACCCCGTCATCCACGCTCAGCAGCATGGTGACGGGGTACTCACCCTCCCCACCCACCGCCGTCACTGCATCCGCCACTGCGGCCAGCGGCGGATGCAGCATGGCGAGCGGGGTGGGAGAGCAGGGTCTGATGCCGGCGGCGCAGCCCCAGGTGCTGCCCGTGCAGGCCTTTGGCCAGGGCCCCATGCACATTGGGGCGGGGCCTCCCGCGCAGGGTGCCTCACTGCCTGCCTCCGCCATGGTGCAGGCTGCCCCCTGTCTGGCCACCCTCAGCGTCCCCCAGCCCATGAGCAAGACGCTGACCGCTAACTCCGCCATCATGAACGTGGGCGCTGGCTCGTCCAGTCCCCACGTTTTCTCCCACGATGCCGGCGGTGGGATGGGCTCTTACAGCGGGTAGGTCGTGCGGTCTCTTGCCGCGGTGGCTGTGATAGGGTTTTGCTCTTCTCGTCTCGCCTGGCTGAGGAGAGAAAGATGTCTCAGGCTGAAGCCCAAGCTGGTAGTTTTGGTGTTGCCATTCACCAGAGTCGGGGGACTGTTTCCCTGATCCTGTTGAAAAATAACCCAGCAACAATTAGTCACAGTGCTTTCTGGTCATTGTCCCATTGATGGAGTGTGTTTGTATCAGGAAGAGGAAAGTGCCCTGAGTGGCAGAGAGAAAAACTGCTAGTGAAGGAATGGTTTAATTGATGTAATTACCTGTTGTTGTGGTGTTTGCTTGTTTTTAAAGTTTTTTTTTTCTACATCTGATATGTTCTGACAAGGACAGGTTGTCCCAATCAGCAGGGATATGTCAGTCCAGAAAAATTGATTTACTTTCTGACACTGGTCCATGAACATTGACCATGACACTTTATATATATATGCACAGCAGTCGCAAAATTGTGTGTAAACATTGCTCCTTTTTTCTTTCTTTTCTCTCTCTCTCTCTAATCCAAGCCATTTTGGTTGTGCACAGCTGTGAAGTGCTGTACGCATTTTTCAGACAGTCGTTCAAATGCTTTTGAGTCTGTCTGGCTACGTTGTAGCTGCATGCAGGATGTCCTGCAGTAAATGAACATGTGCCATAAAATCTCAGTTTTCACCCTTCTGTTTGAGCAGTTCTTTGATGCTGGCATTGCCATTTGCCAGACAGTTTCCTAGTCACAACTGGGTGACTGTGAAAAGGTGGCAAAGACACCTGCTTATGATATTCATGGGGGCTGAAGGAGATTGAGCAATGGAGCTCGAGGCAGAATGTGCCTCTAGTATTGAGAATTGAGGGATGGAGCTGGAGGAAGAACATGCCTCAAATATTGAGAATTGAGGGAAGGAGCTGGAGGCAGAACATGCCTCTAGTATTGAGAATTGAGGGATGGAGCTCAAGGCTGAATGTGTCCCTAGCATTGAGAATTGAGGGATGGAGCTGGAGGCAGAACATGCCTCTAGTATTGAGAATTGAGGGATGGAGCTCAAGGCAGAATGTGCCCCTAGCATTGAGAATTGAGGGATGGAGCTGGAGGCTGATCGTGCCCCTAGTATTGAGAATTGAGGGATGGAGCTCGAGGCTGAATGTGTCCCTAGCATTGAGAATTGAGGGATGGAGCTGGAGGCAGAACATGCCTCAAATATTGAGAATTGAGGGATGGAGCTGGAGGCTGATCGTGCCCCTAGTATTGAGAATTGAGGGATGGAGCTCGAGGCTGAATGTGTCCCTAGCATTGAGAATTGAGGGATGGAGCTGGAGGCAGAACATGCCTCAAATATTGAGAATTGAGGGATGGAGCTGGAGGCTGAATGTGCCCCTAGCTTTGGGAATTGAGGGATGGAGCTTTAGGCAGAACACGCCTCGAGTATTGAGAATTGAGGGATGGAACTGGAGGCAGAACACACCTCTAGTATTGAGAATTGAGGGATGGAACTGGAGGCAGAACATGCCTCTAGTATTGAGAATTGAGGGATGGAGCTGGAGGCAGAACATGCCTCAAGTCTATATTGTGAGACTCTTTTCAAGTCAGTTGCTTAGCTTACGTCTTTTGCACTTCAGATACACTTTCTGTGCAATGCTTGGCATAATATGATGCAGGCTAGTCTGTGGCAATGCAGCCCCTTGCACTTGTGTACTCTGGATATCAGTGTGAAAACTAGAACTGGTGCTGGACATCGCTGTTTGGTTACAGCAGTGAAACAATCCCACTTTTCAGTGTATGATTGGTTACATTGGTGAAATGGTTGACAGTTTCAGTATATGATTTGTTACATCGGTGAAATGACCGCCAGTCTCAGCATATGATTGGTTACAGTGATAAAATCTGACATTCCAGTATATCACTGGTTACAGTGGTCAAATGATCAGACATTTTAGTGTAAGATTGGTCACAGTGGTAAAATGTGACCCAGACATCCCAAACATTGGCAGCCATACCATCATTTTGGACATAAAATACTACGCACACTAGTAGGACTGGGTTGTGCTGTTCTTGCAGCCTTACCCATTGAGATCACTATAAGACGACCAAAATTTCCTACAAGGGATTAACGAAGCGTTAAAAATATATGTATAAATATGTGATTGGTTATGGTGGTGAATGATTGGACATTTCGGGATACAAAAATCTGACACGGGCTACAGTCGTAAGTCGTGTGTAAATATACGCGGAGATTATTTAAACCACTCAAGAGAAAACAGTAGCTTCAGAAAACGGGTCTTATTACTGTGAACTGTTGGGATATTAGATAAAAGTGCGTGTTCATTTGGAACTGGAGAAGAGTGAATCAAAACAGGAGTGGACAAGAGGAGGCAAGGGGTGCCAGACTTTTGATTACATTTGATTCCATCTATTTTGTTCTGCTGCTCAGATGAAATGTCTTACAAACAAATGAAATTTGGGAAGACTGGCTCAGACTTTGCAGTTTGTGAGCCGTTTCACTCCTTCACATGATTGTACATTAACTTAAGCGTCCAGTTTTAAAAAGGGAGATATTTTAGTGTTTAATCAATGCATGTTTATTGTAGAACATGAATGCAAAGGTTTTAAGGAGAAACAGTTAAAGTGGCATTTGTACCTGTAGTTATGTCGCTGGAAGAATTACGTGGAGACACAAGGGTTGTACTTTTTGTCAAAATACTCTTTGACTTAGCTTTCTGTAGGAGATCATGTTTGGTGGGAGGAGGATTGGATTGACTGTAGTGCGATACAATAGATTTTAAAGGATGTCAGCATCCTGTAATCCTGTAGCTTTCTGTAGGAGATCATGTTTGGTGGGAGGAGGATTGGATTGACTGTAGTGCGATACAATAGATTTTAAAGGATGTCAGCATCCTGTAATCCTGTAGCTTTCTGTAGGAGATCATGTTTGGTGGGAGGAGGATTGGATTGACTGTAGTGCGATACAATAGATTTTAAAGGATGTCAGCATCCTGTAATCCTGTAGCTTTCTGTAGGAGATCATGTTTGGTGGGAGGAGGATTGGATTGACTGTAGTGCGATACAATAGATTTTAAAGGACGCTGAGACAGTTTAAATGTTAGTAGTAGTGTGATGGAATAGTTTAAATGGTGCATATACAATAGATTTTAAAGGATGCTGAGACAGTTTAAATGTTAGTAGTAGTGTGATGGAATAGTTTAAATGGTGCATATACAATAGATTTTAAAGGATGCTGAGACAGTTTAAATGTTAGTAGTAGTGTGATGGAATAGTTTAAATGGTGCATATACAATAGATTTTAAAGGACGCTGAGACAGTTTAAATGTTAGTAGTAGTGTGATGGAATAGTTTAAATGGTGCATATACAATAGATTTTAAAGGATGCTGAAACAGTTTAAATGTTAGTAAGAGTGTGATGGAATAGTTTAAAAGGTGCATGTACAATAGATTTTAAAGGATGCTGAAACAGTTTAAATGTTAGTAGTAGTGTGATGGAATAGTTTAAAAGGTGCATGTACAATAGATTTTAAAGGATGCTGAGACAGTTTAAATGTTAGTAGTAGTGTGGTGGAATAATTTAAAAGGTGCATATACAATAGATTTTAAAGGATGCTGAGACAGTTTAAATGTTAGTAGTAGTGTGATGGAATAGTTTAAAAGGTGCACACATAATGATAGTGGCATGGTGAAATAGTTTAGCAGCTGCATGTGTTGATAGCAGTGTGGTTTATAGCTAAAAAGGTGTACATTTTCCTAAGTAACCGTTAATACCGGGAACTGTCTAGACATTGCGGGACATTGCACCTGTAATTTTCTTGGCCAGTTTGATGTTTTACTTGAGGTAAATGTCATGGAGATGTGATCTGTCTTCTTCTTGCACTTTACATTAAAACTTGTCGCTTTTGTTACTTTGGTTGTTTGTGTGTGTTCTTTTAGTTTGCATGCTGTTTTCTGTTTCAGTTCTTTTCTGCATTGTTTGGTTTTGTGTTCAGTCTCCTCTGTCCTCTTGTTGTCTCAAGGCATGGGTACTTCCAGGTGCCATGGTTAAAGACCCCACAGCAGTTTAAAATTGTGGTGAAATGCCTGGAGCAGCCACTCTGGCAGTGTGCTGTTGGAACAGCGTCATGGTGTTAATGAGGCTGGCACTTGTAGAGCAGTCTGCTGACGCTGATCCTGCGGCTGAGTGCTGTTCCTGAGGAAAGCCACCTGAACGTGTCGAAGAAGCGCGCAGGGAAAGATCAGCTCACTGAAGAGCAGAAACAATAGCGGGGCCGAAGGAAAGATGAGGCTGCTCGGTGCATGCTAGCTCTGGTATCACAGATCAAACAGCAGCAGTACAGTGGCACGACAACAACAAACAAACAAACACCCCACACGCTAGGAGAGCAAGGCCAAACAGTGTATGTCGCCAGTGTTACAAATTGTGTACTGGCTTCAACAAAATGTCCCAATTAATGGGCAGTAATGTATATAATCTAAGGTAGGAAAGACTTAAGATCAGATGGGAAGCTTGTTGAGATGCTACACCTAGCTAGGGGAGACCTAGAGATGTCCAGAAACACAAGAACCCCACCAGGTTCAATACGGTTGTGCCCATGGAATCTGTAAACACTGACAGGTTGGTATGATGCTTTGATTGACAGATGTACGTATGTATATATAATACATGCATGCATATTTAGGCAGGAATTCCTTTCTCGATCTACCTGCCACCCCTTAGAATGTGACATTGTATAACATGGGAACAGTGATTCTTAGGGCCTGTTTACATTTTCCGTGCCCTTGTGGGCCAGCCAGTTTAAAAGTCGCCACCTGCTTGACACTGTCCAGATGTAGACTGACCGCTGCATGTCCGGTCACTGTCTACATTTATCCGGCTTACGTTCGTCCTGCAACCTCAGTGTCCTACGTTTTCTTGGGAAAAATGAGACCAAATTTGTAATATTTTGGTATGATGAAGTGCTTACATAATTTAGTTTTTGGACTGAATAGTATGCAAAGAGTGATACTGTGTTACCTATTGCAAAGTGTATTTTTTGTTTGAATGGAATACTGAACAGTGTGCAAGTAGTATGTACCTGCTACCTTGGGGAAAAAGGTTGGTTTTTGAAAAGGTTGGATTTTATTGGTAGATTTTTCAATGGTTGCACAGCACAAAAGAAGTGTTTTTTAGAAAATTTTGGAGTTTATTGGTCAGAGTAGATTTTTGAATGGTTGCATGGCCAACAACAGGGGGTGTCGGAATCCCTGAAAACTGCCCAGTGGCGCAAACCATCTGCCTGCCGAGAAACCAGATGGTTGTATTGGACGACAGCCAGGGATGGTCACTGACAGCCATCCGTGGTAATAATGAGTTTAACGACTCATAGTTCTGCATGCTGCACAGAAAGTGTAAACAGGGCCCTCCCCCTGTTTACTAGCGTGGAGCTTTTCTTGAGTGTCATTGCACGATTAGTTGTCAATTGCTTTGCACCATGATCCAGTGAAAGCAACGGATGTGGGCTCAGCTTCCTGGTCGAGACAGGGTGAGGGCCTTTTTAAGCTCTTAGTGTTCAGTGCTTGTGCAGGCTCTTCTGGGCCTGTCTTGCTGCCACACACGCAGCGTGCACAAAGATCGCTGTGCTCGTTTAAGGTCCCACTGACCATGTTGACTTTGCAGGAAGAGAACACCCGGACTGATCAGCGGTGCTACATAAAGTGCCATAAAGCTCAATATGGAGATAATGGCTGCACCTCATGGAAAAAGACAGTTGAATTGAAAAGTAAAATATTGCATGGATATCGAGGGTCGGGTTAGAATTTCATTCCAGGTGTGGTGGAGGGTCAGAAAGGAAGTCCTTTCCATACTTGTGCGCCGTTACATGTTGGTGACAGGGATTTTGTCTTTTAATTTTGTGTTTGGGTAGGCTGTGTGATTTTCCTGTGTTTAAAGTTTGTGTTCAGTTCTTGTGTGTTGTTTTTGGTGATATTGATAAACATTTGATCTGACCAGCTCGAGTGATATTTCGTAAGAGTATAATACCTGCAGTGAATGTTTGATCTTGACCGCTTCGATGGTGCCAGGGAAGAGTGACTTTGTGACAAATGCCATGAACATGCTGAGTAAACGTAGAGTTTTGATGATTTTTTTTTTTTTTTACAGAACACTACAAATGGACCGTCCTCCTTCTCCTCCTCCTCCTCCTCTTCATCACCACCATAAAGTGAACTAACCGTTTTTCTTTCCCCCAGATCTCCCTGCTCCAGTCCTCCACGTTCCCCGGACACGCACTCCCTTCTGTCCCAGTCCCAGCGTGCCCGTGACCTCATCCAGTGCCCGACTCCTGGCTGCGATGGCTCAGGCCACATCACCGGCAACTACACCTCCCACCGCAGTCTGTCTGGCTGTCCAATGGCCGATCGCGCAACTGTGCAGGCCAATCAAGTGGAGCAGAAGTAAGCGAGTGGAAAGTTGTATTGTCATTGAGCATTGGTTCTTGGGTTTGTAAAGCCTGTTCTTAATTGGGCGAACATTTGCTTCTCCAAACATAGTTCGGAGTATTCGTCAAACTTTACTTCATTTCTTAATTGAGCTCATAGTTCGCCGAGCATGGTTCGGACAGTTCGATGAAATATACTTTGTTCTTAACTGGCTTATAATGAGATGCAAGCTTTGGCCCAAACTTGCAGCAGAAGTGCAGCAGACAGTGTGATCCAAAATGTACGCTAAAGTCAAGTCGTCAAGTCAGCATACTTTAATCATCCCTCACAGGGTAATTCATCTAACTACTGAAGAGACAAGGCTGTGCCTCCTACAAGTCAACAAATAAACAAATTCCCTCCGAAGCAAGTGAAGTACCTAGCAATACTGTCATCCATTTTTTTCTCTTTCTTCCTCATCCACCGGAGAGCTCTCTGCTCTCAGCCAATCAGAGGCAAGGTTCATTGAATAGGGCAAATATTCCCAGAACATGTTGAGCGAATCTTTTTGGACCCTGAATATATCTTCGTCACAGTTCGACGAATACCCCCAGCTATATTCGTGAAGCAAAAGTTTGCCCAAGAACCGACTATATTTGCCGAATACTCCCAAGTATGTTCGCGAACAAATGTTCGCCCAATTAAGAATGGGCTTAAGCCTAAAGCAGCCCAGCTCAGTTCAGTTGAAGGTGGGATCTGCACCAGGCAGGAAGGTTCAGATCCACCCCAGCCCTGTCTCTCCAAAGTTTCCCCAGTGCTGCTTTTTGAAGTGCTGCTAGTGTTTTGGTCTGATTGACAATAGCTTGAAATTGGCATGGTTGGACTCAGCTCATGGCAATGATGAATATAATCATAAGTGATGGGCACTTAACGTGCCTGACCTAGCCCTAAGCGCATACAAATTCTTTTATTTAACATCCTGTGAACTTGGCAACAAAGATTCACATGCAGAGACTCAACATGCACACCAACACACATGCATCAACACACAACACAACACAACACAACACAACACAACACACATGCATCTCAGGGGGGAAATGGGACTAAAGAAGAGGTCTGTGAAAGGAGAACGGTTTTCAAGGAAGATTCGAAAGAACTGACAGGGGTGGTAGCATGATGGACAGAAACAGGGAGTTGATCCCAGATAGTGGGAGCCTGGAAAGAGGATGCTCCCTGCTGCCGCAACGCAGCTTATTGAACTAGCCTTGGCCCATGCAGGTGCCCTACTCCTGGCTGCGACGGGTCTGGTCATGTGACGGGAAACTACGCCTCTCATCGCAGCCTGTCCGGCTGTCCTCGTGCCGCCAAGATGAAGAAGCTGATGATGCGGGATGGGGAGAAGAAAGATGTGGAGGAACCTCTCAGGTATAGTCAGCGTTTCCGCTTGTGTCTGCTGGATATCACTCGGGGTGTATTCTGCATGCTGGATACCTGAAACTTGTGAAAGGGGTGTGATGGCAGGTTTTGGGACTCCCATCTCTGCAAGAGAGAGAGAGAAAAAGGAGGGTGGGGGTGGGGTGGATATGTGCAAAGTTTGGCTTCTTTTTTCATTTTTCATTATTTTTGTTGTATTCATTTTAATCCAGCCTTTTGGCTTGTATCATACATCTCAACCTTTTTGACGTCCAGTGATATTGTGCTTGCTGTGCGTGATCGCTGATATTGACACTTTTTGCAGCGTTTGATAACTGAGTAAGTGTGAGATCGTGTGAAGTTTCTAACCGGTTGAATTTTAAACTCTTGTGTCGATGGTCTTTGTTATATAGATGTCCTATACCTGGGTGTGATGGCACAGGTCATATAACGGGAAAATATCTAACTCATCGCAGGTATTCTCTGGTTCACCTTGCAGTGTTGTGGTTTTTCAGTGCTGGTGTGTACATTCTGTTGTTGACCCTTTGTTATCCACTCACCGTCCGTTTGACAGTCCCAGTCGTTTTGATCTTGGGTTGTGAATTTTTCACCTGTTGTATTTTTGTACATGCGTTGATCACACTGGGTTTTTTTCTTTTCTTTTTCTTTACACAGTGTTGTGATTCGTACCTGTCAGTTCTTTCCCTCCGTTGTTGTCAACGAATCTGCTGCTTTGTTGTCCCATTCGCTCACCCTGTTGTTGATCAGAATTTCACGTAATCCTCCGCTTTTTCTCCCACAAAACAAGGTCAACCTTTTCTGTGTTTTTGTTGTCGAAAATATAAGTACATGTAGTACCGGTAACAGTACAAGAGAGCATGTGGCTGTTTTGGGTCCCAACAGTCTAAGTGTATGCTGCCTTATTTGTAGTTCTGAATGAACGTGCCCCTCTGGAAGTTCTTTTCTGCTGGCCTTGGCGCCGTCAGTGCAGCAGTTGTGCACTGGCACTCAGAATAGTGTTTCGGGCTGTGGTCAGTGTAAAACTTAGCCTCTTATGACTTAGGACTTATTTTGGATCATTGTGAATATGAACTGTTCTCTGTATTCAGTCGCATTGGTTTTCACTATGTTGTGGTGGGTATTGTCTAGTCATTCCACTTCCTGTTTTATTTTATATGTATACATATATGTATGTTGTTGTTTTTTTAGTGATGATTTCTTGGTTTATCTCATGCTAGTGCGTGTTGTTTCAAGCACAGTAGTTTGTTCTGTGACTATTTTGATTCTTCCATCATCTGTAGTCTTTTTTAGTCCTTGCAGATATTTCATTTAAAATGATTTCAGAACACTGCTGCATCTTTATGTATCTTGCACAGATGTGTGTGTGTGTGTGTGTGTGTGTGTGTGTGTGTGTGTGTGTGTGTGTGTGTGTGTGTGTGTGTGTGTGTGTGTGTGTGTGTGTGTGTGTGTGTGTGTGTGTGTGTGTTTTGGGTGGTAATAGTGGGGATGGTTGATTGTTTCTGCAGTTCTCAGTGAAAATGGCTGGCTTGTACTCTGCTTTCTTGTCAATACAGTTGGCAGGTTTGATTGAGATGACATTTTTGTTGTTTTTCCGGTCTCCAGCACCATTATACCCTTACAAGATGTTTGTTAGCTCATTTTGCTCACATTGTCTCTTCTCAGACAAAAAGCTCCATGAACACCAGGCAGTGGTTCTGTTTGAAACTAGTGTGGGTACCAGTTCTTCAACACAAAAATGGAGTTTTTACTTTTTAAGAGGATTATTTTTAACGCTACTAAAAAAAAAAAAATTTTTTTTAAAGTAACATAACATTATGTGGTGGATTGTGATTTTATTTTATTTTAAGGCTACTATTTTTAAAGTAATATTATGAGGTGGATAGTGGTTATTTTAAAAGAAACATGACGTGGTGAGGAATAAAGGAAGTGGTAGCCAGTTTTGGCTAGTCTTTGAAAATCCATGAGTGATGGAAATTGAAAGTGAGGGACGTACCAACAGAAATGAGACTGGCTCCTCACGGACTGGTTGCTGAGAGGGGTGTTGATGTTCAAGGCACATGTCAGTGAGTGTGTGCTTCAGCGCATAAAGTTTGATTTGCTGTTGGGAATTGAATAACCAGACAGAAATGAAAGACTGTGACTGCATTAAATAGAGACTTGCGGGTAATTGAAAATGCAGGGGACTTGGTGCTTTAAAAAAAAAAAAAAAAAAGTGTTGATGTTCTAGGCATTGGTGAATAATGTGCGCTTCACAGTGTATAAGTTTTGATTTGTTGTTGGGAATTTTAATAGCCAGACAGATATGAATGATTGTGATCGCGTTTTGCATGACAGTGAAAGTGCTTCTCACTAAATATGTGTATGTGTGTTTCAGTGTGTCAGGTTCATTGGTGGTGGGGGGGGGGGGAATCTAAAGAGCACAGCACTGGTGTGCTTGTGTTTCAGTCTAAAGAGCACAACACTGATGTGTTTCAGTCTAAAGAGCCCAGCACTGATGTGTTTCAGTCTAAAGAGCACAGCACTGGTATGCTTGTGTTTCAGTCTGAAGAGCACAGCTCTGGTATGCTTGTGTTTCAGTCTAAAGAGCACAGCACTGATGTGTTTCAATCTAAAGAGCACAGCACTAATGTGTTTCAGTCTAAAGAGCACAGTACTGATGTGTTTCAGTCTAAAGAGCACAGCACTGGTATGTTTCAGTCTGAAGAGCACAGCACTGATGTGCTTGTGTTTCAGTCTAAAGAGCATGTGGCACTGATGTGCTTGTGTTTCAGTCTAAAGAGCATGTGGCACAGATGTGCTTGTGTTTCAGTCTAAAGAGCACAGCTCTGGTGTGCTTGTGTTTCAGTCTAAAGAGCACAGCACTGATGTGCTTGTGTTTTGGTCTAAAGAGCACAGCTCTGATGTGCTTGTGTTTCAGTCTAAAGAGCATGTGGCTCTGATGTGCTTGTGTTTCAGTCTAAAGAGCACAACACTAACGTACTTGTGTTTCAGTCTAAAGAGCACAGCACTGATGTGCTTGTGTTTCAGTCTAAAGAGCAGTGAGCTCTGATGTGCTTGTGTTTCTAGTCTAAAGAGCACAGCTCTGATGTGCTTGTGTTTCAGTCTAAAGAGCACAGCACTGATGTGCTTGTGTTTCGCTGAAAGAGCACAGCTCTGATGTACTTGTGTTTCAGTCTAAAGAGCACAGCACTGATGTGCTTGTGTTTCAGTCTAAAGAGCACAGCTCTGATGTACTTGTGTTTCAGTCGAAAGAGCACAGCTCTGATGTGCTTGTGTTTCAGTCTAAAGAGCACAGCACTGATGTGCTTGTGTTTTTCTCTAAAGAGCACAGCTCTGATGTACTTGTGTTTCAGTCGAAAGAGCACAGCACTGATGTGCTTGTGTTTCAGTCTAAAGAGCACAGCACTGATGTGCTTGTGTTTCAGTCTAAAGAGCACAGCACTGATGTGCTTGTGTTTCGGTGCATAAAGCAAGGAGAGAGTTGACTTCATCTTCATCCATTAGGTGGCCACTATAAAAGCACTTCTTGAGTACGCTGCCACTCCAGTTTAAGTATATAGCTCCAGTGTGCAGTGTTTGGCTGTCAGCCTATTAGACTAAACAGAGCAGAGACAGGCTTGGTCAGGAGTGTATCTGTGCAGTGTGCATGCCATCTGATTGATGTGTTCAGGTGTGTCCGACTGCCCCCTGCCTGTGAACATGCTGGCAGGGAAAGAGTTGAATGTGCTGCACGTGCTTGATGGGTGTGTGTCCGTGTGTGTTTCAGTGCGTCTGGCTGCCCTCTGGCCAACAAGCAGCGTCTTCAGAGACAGCTGATAGCGGGCATCGAAAACCAGGACCCCATTCTAGCGCGATCAATCAAACTGGAAGGCTCAGTGTAGGTGTTTTTTTTCTGTCTTCTTTCGCGGTGAACAGACCTAGGAAACCAGGGTAACGTTTGCGTGTTATCAGTCAAACTGAAAGGCTCAGCATAGGTTTTCCTTTTTCTCTTCTTCTTTCACTGTGAACAAACCTAGGAAACCAGGATAACATTTGAGTGTTATCAGTCAAACTGAAAGGCTCCATGTAGGGTTTTTGCTTTTTCTCCTTCTTCCACATTGAACAGACCTAGGAAACCAGGATAACATTTGAGCACTATCAGTCAAACTGGGAGGCTCTGTTAGGTTTTCCTGTCTCTTTTTCTGCCCCCTTTTAAAGTCTGTGCCCTGACCAGGCTTGCATCTTGTTCCCTTCAAAGTTTATGCACTGGCCTGTTTGTTGTGGAACAGTTTGCCAAAAAAGACACTGCCATTCTCCTTCTTCGTCTTTCAAACCCACCCTCAAAACTCACCTGTGGAATAACTATTTCTGGACTGTCTTTTTTGACAGGTGTGTCTGTCCCAGTCTGTAAGTGTGTTTATGTGTGTGTGTGTGTGACTGTTGTTAATGCCATTGTAATTGTGTAAAGTGCAATGGGCTCCTACCTTGTGCGGAAGATAGGTGCTATACAGATCCCCTTTATTATTATAATAATTATAAATCCAACAGTGTAGTAGTGTTGGGGTGGGTGATGAAGGAGGGGGTGTCCTTGTTGCAGCACCTGCCCTACACCTGGCTGTGACGGGTCTGGCCACATCAACGGCAGTTTCCTGTCGCATCGCAGTCTCTCTGGCTGCCCCCGAGCAACATCAGCCATGCGACGCGCGCGCCTCTCCTCCGTGGAACTTACCCACTTACAAATGAAGGCGCAGGCTGGGGAAGGTGTGTGTGGGTGTGCGAGAGAGAGAGTGTATGTGTGTGTGTGTGCGTCTGTGTGGGTGTGCAAGAGAGAGAGAGAGTGTGTGTGTGTGTTGTGAGAAAGAGTGTGTGGGAGAGAGATTTCGTGTGCATGTGTGTGTGTGTCTGTGTGGGTGTGTGAGAGAGTGTATGTGTGGGTGGATGGGTGTGCAAGAGAGAGTGTGTGTTGTGAGAAAGAGAGAGTGTGTGGGAGAGAGAGTTTGTGTGTGTGTGTCTGTGTGGGTGTGCGAGAGAGAGTGTGTGTGCGTGTCTGTGTGGGTGTGCGAGAGAGAGAGTGTGTGTGCATGTCTGTGTTGGTGTGCGAGAGAGAGAGTGTGTGTTTGAGAGAGTATGTGAGTGTGTGTCAGAGACTGTGTGTGTTGTTGATGGTTTTTATATAGTGCTATTCTCTTCTCTCAAGCAGTGTGTGTGAGAGAGAGAGAGGGGGGGGGGGGGGGGGGGGGGGGAAGAGATGATGTGTGCCCCCAACTCTGTGTGTATGTGGCTATGCACATGATGCCCCTTTGGATAGTAAATTATCATTGATGAAGGTTTTCCACATGCACTAACACGGGTTGAATTTCAATTTTATCTCCCACTTCCAACCATTCTCCTCTAAACATGCTCGTACATTGACGCAAGCTTCATTTCCATTCCAATGATTCCCCAACACACATTTGCTTCCAGACCTGTTCAGTGAAGAAGACCTTGCCACTCTGGATGCTGAAATCGAGCAGATCCGTGCAGCCAACGAAGCGATGGAGGAGGAGGTTGGGGGCCTGAGGATGGAGGTGACGGACCTGGAGTCCTCGCTGGATTCCTACCAGACGCAGGTCAGCACCCTGGAGGCGCGGGAGGCCGGCATCAACGAATACCTGGCCGAGCTGCAGACCAAGTTGGTCACATGTCTCCGAACGGTTCCCTTCCCAGACAGCGACCCAGCGGACTTGACCGGGGACAACCTGATGAGCTTTGTCAGCAAGATTCAGCGGCTGTACGGCGGGGGCAGCAGTCGCACGACGGAGACTTCGTCCCTCTTCAGCGCCATCAAATCGGCGCTGGCTGAAATCGAAGTCAACTGATGTGGCGTGCTAGCTCAGAATTATTAATGGGGTCTCGAGAGTCTGAAAGGTTTTGTATTATCGAGTGTTGCTGATTTGTCTCAGGCTTGGCTTCACCTCAAAGATGATTGGTTATTGGATGGGTAGACTTGAATGAGGTTTGGATGTCTTGAGACAGGGGCAAAAGGGTTGTTTACGTTTGTGTCATGTGATTGAAGAGGGGAGAAGAAAACAGCAGTATTTTCAATATAATTAAAGGACAGGAGCCAGAGTTCATGCACAGTTTTATATGAATATATATTTTTTTAACAATGAAAGCAGTTGATAATACAGGTGAACAGCATTGTAAACCCCAGTAAACAGGTTTCCTCAGTTAACATGCACATTGCATTACTTTCTCATCGGATCCATGTCAGATGGAGATCTGCTGGACATTTGAGTTACATGTAAATGTATCTTTTCAAAACCCACAATGAAAGATTTTGCGGCATATTAGCTGTTCTTAACCTGACAACCTGAAGTTTACCCTTTTTACCTGAAGTCAGAGAACAGAGGCTGCCCAGTGGTGGGTGGACACAGTATATATAGATGTATTGATGTGTTTGCTAGTTGTGGTCTGTGGACACTGTTTTGTGACTTTGTCCCTCACAATTGGTGAAATGTTAAAATGGCTCTCATCGCTGCCCATCTTAATGCAGGAGTCATTCTGGTGGTGACAGTGTAGTGATAGGTATATAATCTCCCTCTTCCCCCACCTCTATAGCCCCTTCCCTACCTTCTCCCTGTCCTTAATAAGCCTTTTGGTTTCTGTGGACGTTAAGCACCATGTTTACTTACTTTTTGTAGGACTAGGGAAAAAACCCAACTGTTTCATGCTTACAACCTCCCCCAGCCCTAGGTATTTGCGGGGGAAAAAATGCAGTCTCCTGCAAAACCCTGATTTTTTCTGAAGAAGCTTTTGCTGTGTTGTGTGCTTGTATTCCTGAGCTACAACCCTGACTGTCACCTAGTGTTGGGTTAGATGGTAGAGTGTGCAGCGCTTTCCTGAACGCTTATACGCACTGTCCTTCGTACGCGTGCAGTGTTATCCACCATTCTGGTGAACAGCACCCCAATTTGGGGGGATTTTCACTCGTTGCTATTGCTGTGAAGATTAACGAACGAACGGTTTATTGAACTAGGCCGTCTGCCCATGTCAAACAGGGGGGTGGGGGGACATCTTTTGTGCATAAACAATCTTAGCATTAAAACATTCCAACAGGGATTCTCTCCCTACACACCCCCACACACACACACACACACACGTACCTACGCACGCATTCACGCAAACTCGAGCACACTCACACATGCGTGCACCCATACTCACGCGTGCGCGGGCGCACACACACACAAGTACATATATACACGTGAGTGCCCTTGGAAGCACAAAAATGAGGGACAAAAATAAACAGCAATACAAAAGCATGTATTGCTGTGAAGATTAGTATGGCTGAAAGGAAACGTGGGAATCTAAGCAAGCATTTCGCTTTTGCTTCAGCCCCAATGTGGTGGCTTTATGGGTAAAATTATTATTGATTGCTTTTTATATGGCGCTATTCTCTGCTCTTGAGCAGGCGGACTGCACTCATGTTGCATGTGATTCTGAATGAGTAACTGTACCCTTTTAGAGATATATTTTTAATATCCACAGAAGTGGTGTACTGACAGTCATGTGTACACCAACCATGCACCAGTTTACAGTGTCACTTCATTCAAAGCCACATAGGTAGTGTGCATGTGTGCTTAGCTGTAACCTGCCACCTGCCCTTTTGGCAGAATGACTGGGATCTTGTACATGCCACTGCAGTAACACAGGGGTGGAACACGTACTGAAAATAAGTCAGCACAGAAAGTTGACCATGTAGAAGAAAATTCGTCGGCCACTCCTGCAGGGACTTGAACCCAGGACCTTTTGATCATGAGTCTGACACTCAAACCACTGAGCTGTCCCCGCTCCCCATGCCAGTAATGACATCCTCTGCAGCCACAGATTGGGTCCCTGAGATGTTGAAGACCACTTCTGCCATGCGTACCTGCCGTGGACATCGTTCCTGGCTCTGGCTAAGAGGAACATTCCACAAAAGACTTGCTTACTGTAACTCGTTACTCTCTCATGGAAAATTATATATTCCGTTGGTCCAAAAACAGGGCAATACTTTCATGTGAAAGGAAAAAAGGGATTCACAGAACAGGAGGTTTAAAAAAAAAAAGAAAAAAGGGGGGGGTGGGGACTGATAGCCTGAGAGTCACTTTCCCTTACCGAAAGTTTATGTGAAATGCTTATGGACTTCATTGTGTTTGGTGAGTTACAGCACTCGTGGCTGTGTTGTGAGCAGTTGATGTGCTTGGTAAAAAGTTTCATGCTGTTTGTGTATCCTCTGAAGTTGTTCAGATAACTGTTGCACAAAGGTAGAGTTTGGCTGAGCATGGCTGAATTGTCCACATAGGCTGAAGGAACCACTGCTGGGGTGTTCTGTGAAGAACCTTCGATTCCAACAGTTCGGAGAGAAATCAGGCTGCAGATGAGTTTATGTGCATTTTTTTCCACTTTTTTTTTTCCATATGTATTTTAAAGGTATATATAACTGTGGATAATGCAACGTATTGTGTCTGAGGACAAGACCTACTCTTTGAGAAATATTTTGTTTCTACCTTTTTTTAAAGAATTGTTATAAGGTTATCATGATTTAACTGTAATTGTTATATAGGTAGCGTATCACTCTTTGTCATCTGTGCCAGTTTTTATCTTCCTTTCTTCTCATTGCTGGATATTTGTTTTTGAGCACTGAATGGCAGTTGTTGTTTTCTGACCATTGAATGGTTGACGGCCAAGGACTGCATGCCCAGAACAGTAGAAGTACATAGTCGGTGGGACGATGCATCAAATCTTGTTGGTCTAAATGTTTTGAAAATAAGGTATTTTGTTGCCGTGTTGGACTCTGTGTGGTAACCAATTGCTGCATGCTTGTGGTGAACAAAAAAACAAACTAAAACTGTTGTGTCAAAATGCACAGAAGTAGCTTATAGTCTGTTATTGTTCACAGCACTTTGTGTCTGGAGAGAATGATACAGCTTTGGTGTTGATTCTGGGGTATGCTGTGGAAGTGTTGCTCCATTTGGTGTATGCTGTGGAAGCGTTGCTCCATCATCCCACAGGTGCAAGTTTCACCTGTGCAGGTGATGGAATGAAGTAAGCAGAAAAGGAAATACGCAGGGTTCTTAGCTAGCTGTCCAAGGACCGATGGCAACACGGTAACTGTGTTGGAAATGTTATTGCCGTAGATCATGAATACCAAGTGCCACTCATATCTGACCTCACAAATTGTTTCAGTCCGTGTTGAACCACTTGTTTCTGTTTTTGATCCAAGTGACGTCATGGGCATCCATTGTATTTTTGTATCTTTGAAACATGCTGTTGTTGTCTGGAGTTGTCAGCCTGATGCTGTGTACATACTACGGCTCGGTGTTTGAGCTTCATAGAGTTCCACTGTTCATGTTGCACCCCCCTGTATACACAGTAAAATGCCCCCCCTGTATACACAGTAAAACGCTCACCTGTGTACACAGTAAAACGCTCACCTGTGTACACAGTAAAACGCTCCCCTGGGCCAGTGACGTGTCAGCTGTAGTGTGCCCGTCTCTAGCTTTCACATATTTTGACACTCGAGAGTTACCGTACATGTATATAGATAATATTTCTCTTGTTGGTAAAATGTTACCAGTGTACGACCGGTACAACTTGTCACCCGATTGAAGGTAAAGGGCCCCTTTTATTTTGCTCTTACTGCTACTGAGGTTTGAAGCTTATTAACAAGAGTTCACTTTGTGATAAGCAGTGTTTCAATAACAGTTAGCCAGGCAGAGATTTCTTGTCATGCTGTTGATAGGGAGCTGGTGCAGACTTTTCCCTTGCATCAGCAGTACATTTGGTCAGCATTTGCTCATCTTTGGAAATCTGTTGTGTGCTGTCTTTGATTTCGTGAAGCCATTCCATTTTTCTTGCCATGCATTGTTTTACGTTCCTTCGTACTGCCAGTGAGTTTACCTTGATTTGCTCAGTTTGCTGTCGTGCCCTTTTTGCCCTTTTTGGCCGTGGTAGTTTAAGTGTGTAACAGTACTAATATGTTTCTTTCCCACTGTGTCAGTTTCTTTTTTGTTTATCGTTTGAAGTGCAATACTGTGCAGCATTTATTTGTGCAATACCAATGTGACAGAAGTGCTATCTTTTTAAAGGTGTTTTTTTTTACAGGTGTACAGGCTTAATTTTTTTATTTATTATTGGCTGCAACCATATTGTGTCTGCAGCAGTTTTATTGTCCATTTGTGTTGCTGTCCTGAGGCAACTGCATTCCACCTCCATAGATCATCTACATCTGTGTTTGCTGAGGCTGTTGGATCTGAGCAGCCTTTGTTTTTGTTTTGGTCTTGATTGTTTATTTGGTCCCTAGCCTGAGAAGGGCCTCTTGAATGGACTGCTCTGAACAAGAACTCCTTTAAGATAAAATTCTGATTTAAGACAGTGCCTGAAAAAATCCTGCTGGACACTGTGTAGTGGTGTGTACTGATAAACACACACACACAAAAACATACCAGTATTGTACTAGTATTTTGATCATACCAGTTGCTTTTTAATGGCATATCACTTATCAGTAATACTGAGCAACTCTGTTTGCATATTTTTCCCGTGGTCCCAGGCTGTTTCTGTTGAACGTGAAGGGGCGTTTGACTGTATGATGAAGTAGAAAAGAGGAAAGAAAAGTGCATTTTGGGGGGGATGGGGTGCGGGGGTGGGGGATTTACCTAACGAGTGCAGAGGTGGGAGGGTGGGGGATTTACCTAACGAGTGCAGAGGTGGGTGGGGGATTTACCTAACGAGTGCAGAGGTGGGTGGGGGATTCACCTAACGAGTGCAGAGGTGGGTGGGGGATTCACCTAAAGAGTGCAGAGGTGGGTGGGTGGGTGATTTACCTAACAAGTGCAGAGGTGGGTGGGTGATTTACCTAACAAGTGCAGCTGCTTGATTTACCTAACAAGTGCAGAGGTGGGGGGGTGGGGGATTTACCTAACAAGTGCAGAGGTGGGTGGGGGATTTACCTAACAAGTGCAGAGGTGGGTGGGGGATTTACCTAACAAGTGCAGAGGTGGGTGGGGGATTTACCTAACAAGTGCAGAGGTGGGTGGCTGGGGGATTTACCTAACAAGTGCAGAGGTGGGTGGGTGATTTACCTAACGAGTGCAGAGGTGGGGGGGTGGGGGATTTACCTAATGAGTGCAGAGGTGGGTGGGGGATTTACCTAACAAGTGCAGACGTGGGTGGGTGGGGGATTTACCTAACGAGTGCAGAGTTTGATCACATTTATGTTCTTTTTTTTCCACCAACACCCATGTCTGTTTTTGACCATGTCAGGGGTGTAAAGGTCACTATTACTGTTTCTGAACAGAAATTTGCCTGAAAAGGACAACCCAAGGAAAGTGCTGTTGGAATATTGTAACAGTGGAAGCCTCTTGAGTCCTTTTAGCCAGCAATGAAATATCACCCTGTGCCAAGCTGTGGGCACTTCCAGAACTCGTGAAACTTTATCAGGGCAGATCTGTGATGCTCACCGTTTGAAGGCTTGAGCTCAACTGGTGCCGCAAGCCCTGCGCATCACCTTTCAGCAGGATTTCACCTTAAAGGAGTTCTGTTTGCATGACCTCACCTTTCAGCAGTGTTTCACCGTAAAGGAGAACTTACCCCTTTGCATTAACTCTTTGCTGCCGTACTCGCAGCTCCTTGATTGTCTCCACTTGCACACGCTTTGCATGGAGCAGTTCCGGTACCATTCTTCAGCACACAGTAATTTATTGTAACATTTTTGTTGCGGGAGTTCCTGGCTGTGGCCCAGTTATCCATAACCGAGCAGTGCACTGCTGCAGAGATACGCGGGGACGCCATCAGCAGAGGGTTAAGAAGTTCCATTTGTAGTACTGATTGCTTGCAGCTGACCCAAGCAGTGAAACCAGTGCCATTCTGTTTGTGGATGAGGTACCAAGCAAACAACCCTGATCAGCTGTGGTTTACCAGCACTTAACAATATGATCCAGACATTCCAGTGTTTACTGGATCAGTTTTGTGCATGATTCATTCCAAACAAAAGTTCATTGCCATAGATCTGGTAGTCTCATCTGTTTGATCGTATCAAGTCATTTGCCGTGGCTTTTCTTTCTTTTTAGTTTTGTATTTGTGCTTATTAATTTTTATTTGTAATGCTGATTTTGCTGTTGTTGAATCATATCAGTGACTAAGTTAATATTGACATATCATAAACTTTGTGTTATACATTTTCTGTGGTACTGTAACGGAATTAATATATTGATGGGTTATCCCTCTTTCTTTGAAAAATATTGAATAGAATAAAACATTCTGGTGAGCAGTCAATCACTTTGGGAAGTATCTACTGACTTTTCTTGCATCATTCTGTAATGTATTTCTGAAGATCAAAACAACTGATTCTGTGGGCTTGCCGATATTTTTTGTTTTTCTGTTTGATTTTGCATGAAATCTACAACTAAGTTGCTTGGTTTTGCTGTGTTTTTGTGGACATGGGGTGGCCAGGTTTTAAACTGGTTAATTCTAAAGTTGCTTTTTGTTGTATTTTCAGAAACTTTGAGCAAATTTGGACTTTTATATTCTAATTGATATTTCGTTTTGTTTGAGGTTGTTTTTTTGGTTGTGTTTTGAGTTTTATTATCTTGGTCATGGCAATTCTGATGCATTTACTTTTTTTAATTTTATTTTTATTTAATGTAACGTTTTGGTTTGCAGTCACATCTTTTGTGTGAATGCAGTGTTCCATGTCCGTGTGATTAGCTGTTCCAACTCGTCCACTTCTAAATCGCAGTGGATCTACATTTACGGGACCACTCTCACACTCACAAACTCTGTTGGAGTATGGAATAGTGGCAGACACACCAGGCCAAACACTTTTTTTTCCCAAGTGATGCTGAAATGCTAATATATCGTGACAGTTGTGTATGTGTATGTTTTTTTAACTTTTTTATGATACAAGGAGAAATGAGAATCAAGAAATGATTACATTGCCATAATTTATATGTGTATATATATATATATATATGTGTGTGTGTATGGTTCATGATTTGTTTTACAACTGGATTTTATTAAGCCAAAGATAGTTTTTCATTCTTTATAACCTGTATAAGTATCATTCCATTCCCATGTTTTAAACTGAAAGCGAAACGCTGCTCTGCATTACATTTTCGTCTTTTTGTTATTGACAGGTTCACCCAGTCCTTGATATTTCTGGTAACAAATCCAGCCGTGCAATGTTAGTTGTCTGTTTATCTTTTTATGTGTTGATAACAGACATTTAGAAATAATAATAGTAATGATATTAATGGCACATTATTTCTTCTTTTAGCCTCTTGGAAATGTAAATACTAAAAGGTCTACTTTTGCACCAATTTTGCAGTTGTTTTGTTTCTTTGGTTTAGCCAAGTTCAAGCCATCGAACAAATTTGACAGAAGCGCTTTCTGAGAACATGTTAAACTGAACAGGTTCTGATGAAAGTCAAGAACAGTGTATTGACTGGCATGAGATGCAAGCCTGTGTGAATGGTCAGGATTGTGCAGCATGCGATGGATCAGAATATGAGAACTCACAAGTTTTACTGGGAGTCATCCATGTGAATGTTAACTTCCTCTTCCAAGGTAGTACGAACCTCTGAAAACAAAAAAGTTAGGGTCTTCTTTGCCAGTCAGAAAGTTATCATCGTGCCCCAGAAAGAAAGAAAAATGAGCGTCTTTTTGGTGAGGGGGGGGGGGGGGGGGGTTGTAAGGCTCAAGGGAGATAATCAGATGCCAGTCAAGAACTGTAAAGTTTGACTTTACTTCCTATACTTAATTTTTTTAAATTTTTTTTTTGAAAGGTAATAAGATTCTGTTTTATATTTTGATGGGGGGAAAAAGGGGGGGGGGGGGGGGGGGGGATGGGTGAACAATGACAGATCAGCTGGTAAGAGTAGTGAATTTCTCACATGAATCATTTGAATCCTGTGCATTTACAGAAATTGTTTCTAATCTTTGGGTTAATTGCTCATGCATGGAAGCTCAGCTGGTAATAATATAATGAATTCCTCACACTGACCATATTTGATTCCTTTGCATTTAGGGGCAGGTACTGAAATATGTTCATTTTCAATATGTGGGTTCATTCCTCATAGAAACTCAGCTGGTAATAATAATAAATATTTATTTGTGTCTCTCATTTGAATGCAAAGAGCTAATGTTTAAAACAGATTAGTCTTATCAAAAGCATTAATCCACACTTACATACACGTGCAGCATATGCATGAAAATCTGGCTTGGGTATTGAGAAAAATAGTCTTTTTACTGAGGAAATGGTAAGCAGACCCAAGTCTGGTTCTGCTTCTGTTCGCTTTTTTTTTTCTTTCCTCTTCAGCAGTTGTGGTTTAACAACACTGTTGTGTGATCCGCTCCTCCCTCCCCCCCCCCCCCCCCCCCAATTTTTATGAGATAATTCATCAAAACGGCTCACATCGCTGTACTACCTAACACACGGTCATTGTGGTGGTGGCAGTGTAGCGCTGGGTGCCAGTTACAGCTGTCCCCAATCATGTGGGGTTTGGGTCCCATCAGCCTTCGTTGCAGGGCCAACAGATCTCACCAAGCAACTTGTGAGACCATGGTTCTGAACTTGAATGGAGTCGCTGAGCATTTGCTGCTTTCATTGTGCATCTTCAGTTTATTCATCCATTGAATTCATCCCTCAGTTTCATGGAAGCACAGTTTGTACCTCTGGAGCTTTTTCTTCTAAAAAAACAACACAACAACAACAACAACAGTTCCCATCCCTTAGAGTAGCTGATGCAAAACATCAAATGCTTGACCAACCTGCTTTCTGTCATGCCAAACGTAGTCGTGCATCTTGCAAAGCAAAGGTGTTTGAAGTAGCCTCGTCTTGTCAAACCGCGATGCTGTACAGTAACATATACGTCTGCAGATGGACCCAGAAGGTAAATCTCCTAGTCCTGCATCTTGCGGCAGTAGAAGAGAGCACAGAGAGTGGAGGGGACGTGCTTTTGGTCTCTGTGTTGCCATGCTGTATAGTAAGTTGTCAGTGGGGGTGGAGTCAGTGGTGAAAGCTCCACTCCATGCGTCTCGTGGCTAACTGGTGGCGATGTCACTTCTGGTGCTGTACTTTGCTATGTCTAGACCAGTAAACGCGCTACATCTGCTGTTGTTGGTTTCTGAAGTTTGCGTGCATGTGTGTGTGTGTGGTAGGTAGAGAGACAGACGAGATTACGTCTCTGCTGTTTTGTTGTGAAAGTTTGTTCTTGTATGCACATTGACACGTCAGCCGAAGGTAAGAATGTTTGTGTGGTGAAAAAAGGATGGGTGACAAGGCATGAACACACACAACGTGCACAGACGCATGCACACACACACACACACCTGATAACATGGAGAAAATACTAGGTAAGAATAAGCATTTAGCTGAATCGGGATAAAAATTTGTGATACAGGGAAAAATAGTGGAACCCAAAACAAGGAAGGTTATTACACATTGCGTAACCAAGAAATGATGTCACTCCATTTGGTTTATTTGGTTCTATACATGACATTTTACTTTATATAACAAGCATTGTATAACAAGCGTCATTGAACAGTGTCAGAGCAACAAGTCTCCCAGTGGCATGTCCAGTAAGAACTGGTAAGTACACCACAAATCATTTTCAGAAAAAATAATGGTTACACAGCAAATTTAAAAAAAAAAACAAACAAAACAACTGAATTTAACTTGGAACCCGAAAAGCATAAAAAGTGGTACAAATATATACTAATACTGTACACCATTTGCACATGCAAAACCTCATCCAAAATGTGATTTAGTTATGTTTGCAGCACAATAAAAGATTGGCTCTTTAGTTTTTGCACACCAGGACCAGACGATGAAAATCTCATCGCAAACACCAGCGGAACAATTCCATCACCTGTTTGCCACCACAGGAACATGTCCCTGCAAAACCGTCAAAGTTTTCTCTACTATTTCATCGCTTTCATCGCTGTGCCATAACCATTTGTATGTTGCCAAGCGAAAGCATGGAACATTTGCCCATAATTTTGTACTTTGTACTATCCTACTGATCATAAACCAAAGAAGTGTGTTTTGGTTAGTGGGAAGGCGTATCAAACGGTACACAGCCCTAACAAAAACGACAAATCCTGTATAACAACTATGACAAATAAGACTGTGCTGTGAGCTCTCCAGATTCATAGTGAATATTCTGTCACCATAATTATTGGGAACTGGTTAAATCCCCACCCCCATTTGTTTGTTTTTTGTTGTTTTTTCTCAAAAGGCTATGGTACAATGCAATGTACAGTGTGTGTGTGTGTGTGATCACAGAAGTACACAGCAGCACAATAGCCTTTGTTATTATTGTTCTGACAAGTCCCATTTGCAGTCTCAGGGTTGATTCACAATCTTGAAAGGGCTCACAATACACCACAGTTCACCTGTGAACAGCTCTATGTTCTATACCCTACATCTGATTCAGTGAATCAGGGATATATATATATATATATATATATAGTTCTGTGGGCATATTTTGCTGGGCACAATACAGTCCAGTTCTGCACACAATCATTGATGAATATTGCAACCATGCACAAGCTGCAAACATGCCATCTCAACCTGGACGCATACGCAGTCAACTTGAAGGAATTGGTTACAATTTCATTTTATGTGACATGTTTTGCACTGCAACAACACAGGACAAGAAAAGGGGGGGGGGGGGACTAGAGGACTGCTGGCTTATTTCTGCATCACAATTCAAAAAGGCTTCAAGGCATTGCATGAACTGCTGTCATCCTATTAAAGGAGCTAACCTTCCCAGTTCAAGCCAGGAAAAAAAAAGTTTTTATTTTTTGTATGTCATGGAGTTTTCTGTAGTATTTTTTTCATCCGCCAGCTAATTTTATCCAAAGATTACCAATTAGAGTGAGCTAAAAATAGACTGGGGTTAACCCAATAGATAACCCTTCTTCTTGAATGCTGCAATCCATCGTGAAAAGTTCATGCCACTCAAATGAACACTACAGAAATGAAAGTCATGTGGGCTGGTAAAAAAAAACATTTGTGGCCCCCATATTAAGGGTGCGCCGTAGCTAACTGTTCACCTGCTGCAATACATCATGAGAAGTTCATGCAACTGAGACGAACACTACAGAAATGAGTCATACGGGGTCTGGTAAAAAAAAAAAAAAAAAAAGTTTGTGGCCCCCATATTAAGGGTAGGTAACTGTTCACCTGCAGTTACACACCTAATGCTACACTGTCACCACAATGATTCTGCATTTTAGACATTTTAGCATTTCATTAATTGCGAAGGGCAAAGTCTCAAGACAGTGTCCATAAACCACAATTTTTAAGAAGGGAGAGCCGAAGCAGACTTGAACTGGCATCCATTCGCCTACCAGCCTAATGCCTTACCACTAGGCCAAACCAGCTCATGACCTCAAAAACTGTCCAGACTTGAGACATGGAGGTTAGCTGTGAAAAGGCTGGCTTGTTAGTAAATAAGCAGCCACTGACCAGCTGGCAGTGTTTACAGCAGAGTGGGGCAAGGGGGGGCAGGCAGCAGTGCTGCACCAACAAAATGCCCCCTACATCCTGCAATGTTTTCATCGGGCAAGTATGGCTGCTTTAAAAGTTCCAGCCATGGGGAACAGCACCTCAAAGAAACGAAGCCTGGCAAGGGGATACTCGTCAGCCGTGAGCCGCAATTCAACCCTGAAAGAAGGAAGCTCGGGTGTGAAAACACCTCTGACAACAGATGCACTGGGTCACAGGTGTGTGGCACCTGTGTAACACATTTCATTCGTGAACAGACAACCTAAAAGAGGGAAGCTTGTGCATGAAAACCACTGCTGACAACACATGCACTGGGTCACAGGTACGTAGCACCTGTGTACAAATTTTCACTTGTGAACAGACAACCTAAAAGAGGGAAGCTTGGACATGAAAACCACCGCTGACAACAGATGCACTGGGTCACAGGTGCGTAGCACCAGTGTAACACATTTTACTCGTGAACAGACAACCTAAAAGAGGGAAGCATGGACGTGAAAACCAATGCTGATGATGGATGCATTGGGTCACAGGTGCGTGGCACCAGTGGAACATGTTTCACGCGTGAACAGACAACCTAAAAGAGGGAAGATTGGGTGTGAAAACACCACTGACAACAGATGCACTGGGTCACAGGTGCATGGCACCAGTGTAACACATTTCACTTGTGAACAGACAACCTAAAAGAGGCAAGCTTATACGTGAAAACCAACGCTGATGACAGATGCTCGGGTCACAGGTGCGTAGCACCAGTGTAACACGTTTCACTCGTGAACAGACAACCTAAAAGAGGGAAGCTTGGACACGAAAACCAACGCTGATGACGGATGCTCGGGTCACTGGTGCGTAGCACCGATGCAATGAGTTTCACTCATGAACAGACAACAATGGATCTTTGCAAGATGGTGTTCCGTTTTCCGGGCTGGTGGTGGAGTGCTGGGACACAATCCAAGGTACCGGTGGTCACCCTGTCATGATGCTTAGTTCTGACTTCTGGCAAAGAAGCCTTTGGGCAGCATGGACATTCTACAAGAGCGTCCTCTCCTCACTTTGCTGTGCGACCAGACACGGCCAGAGGGCAGCCCACTGCAGAAGCAGCTGTGAGGAACCACTGAGGACCTGCCTGCGCAAGACATTCCGGTTCATAACATCAGCAGGCCTGACACCAGACAAAACTGCTGAATGCCGAAGAAGAAGGGCAGCCTGGACAACCTTCAGTGGACAGTGGCCTTCGTGCTGACAACCAGTTTCCACTGGAGTGACCCAAAAGAAGAAGAAGCTCATGTCAAACACCCTCCATCACTGCTGCATCAGAGGTATGATCACAGCGCTTGAATAAATGAATCCCTTGTCAAAATGGCTGAGGCATTGTGGGTGGGCAAATGATGTACTGTGCAAACAAACAAAAAAACATTACTACTTGGAGAAAAAAACACTCTAAAGTTGCATGCATTGTATATTAAACATATGTACCTAAGCTCTTATCAAAAATAGACACAACGTAATAGAACGTCTCATTTTGAGGGAAAAAATAGTTTTACAGTCAACACATTAAAACAAGAGCAAAAACATTTTTTTCTAAAGCATGCAAAACGTGTTTCCGGAAATAAAGACTGAAGTAACTTAAAGTAAGCAGACAGCACAAGTATTACATCATAAAGATGTAAAAAAAAGAAGAGGGAAACATTAAATAATTTGACAAAAATGACTGAGAATGAGAGCTTACTTGACTTTAAATACATGCACACAGCAAAGCTTATTAAACTGATTCTATTTCACACAGTCACAAGGCTGGGCTTCACAGCAAAAAGAGAGAACTTTCTGAATACCGGTGCACAGTAATCCTCATTTAGTGGAACTGCTCACCTGAACATCCCACCAAACCAAAGTACAGCGGATCACAAAAAAATAAATATTATCAAGTAAAAATGCCCAACTCAAGTCAAACAAACAAAGAAACAAACAAAAGTCACTGACAGAAAGTGTCATCATTTGAAAACCAACAACAAAAACACTCAGTTCAAACATCACCAATAATCTGTTGTTTTTTGGGGGGGATGGGGTTGGGAGGGGGAGGGGGCTAAAAGAATTCAGTACTCTTAAGACAACAAAATATATACATGTACCGTTTATGCATACAGAACCTTTTCTTATCAGTTCAACAGTGATCATCACTGGATACAAGTGTGAGAAAAGTAAGATGCATCGTTTATTTCAAGTCCTGCTTGAATATTCAAAACAGCAACAACATTTTTAAATCGCCAAAAGTCCACCATGTTACAAGCACCCCACCATACCATTGTTTAGTCTCTTGAATGCTGCATGTATTCATCAAACCGATCAAAATCCATGCCTGGATCTTTGTCTTTGACTACATGAAAGAGCACCCCCCCCCCCTCCCCCACATCAAACCAATCAAAATCCATGCCTGGAGCTTTGTCTTTGACTTCATGAAAGAGACCCCCCTACCCCCACCCTGCAAAAAAACCCCAAAAAAAACAGAAAGAAAAAAGAAAAGAAAAAAAAACAGAAAGAAAAGGTTTTGAGGAGAAGACAACAGCTTTCTTTTACTTTTACAATTCCTTTTACTTTTGGCAATTGCTTACATCACAATCTCCCAGACAGAAACACATTTATATGACTCAAAACACTGTACAAATGCCAACTTGTGTGCCTTATGCAGAATCTGAGATTACGATCTTAGCAATAAGTATCAAGTGACAGACCAGTAGTGGCTTTCTCTTTCAAAGTGCTCCAATGCATGTCTCCTTGAACACATTGTGAAGTTACACAGACACAGTGGGACCAAGCAGCGCATGTATATCCATACGTAAAAATGCCAGACACTATCCATGCACGATAATGCCAACCAGGCCAGAGACTCTACATTGTTACACTTTCAACAACTCCAATCCTCAAACCAAGTTTTCTTCTTTTTTTCCAAGCACACAAAACGAGCAACAAACAAACATCACTCATGAAAGACCTCGGACACGTGCTTACTCTATAGCCTGTTAAACTGACCCCAGTGTGAGGGCTTTTTTTCTTTTCTTTTTTCTTTTTTGCCCCACAGCTGCGATTGATTGAATGCTGGAAATGCCATCTGTGGCCACACTTCCTGTTCCCAAACCAATCAACACTTCCTGTTCCCCAACCAATCAAAACGCAGTTCCCTTTTCCACTGTTGGTGCGTCAGTCAAACAGGCTAGCTCCCTCCTCCCGGACAGAAAAGCAGGAAGCGCTGGCTGGCTAGCTAGTCCCTGTAGTAAGCCAGGTAGGACCGGAGGGCGTGGGGCATGGGCAGCAGCTTGATGCGTTCCTTCATCAGCTGCGCTAACGTGGGCCCCTCATACTTCTCTGTGCTGGCGCTCTCCCCACTGGCCTCCCCCTTGCTGCTGGTCTTGGCGATGACGATCTTGTGCGTCAAGGAGGCCAGGCCTTCCTCTAGACCCGCATCCTCCTCCTCCTCCTCCACGCTGCTGGGAGGAGAGTCCCTGTCACCACCCATCCCTGGGAGGTCCAGGGGCTCCTCCCCGAATGAGCCAAACCCGGAGGTCTCCGACGTGTCGGCGCTGGTGGACGAGGAGCAGCGGAATTTGCGCGGGATGGACAGAAGGTGAAGGGCGTTGAGGACAGAGGTGGGGGTGGCGGGCGCTTGGAAGGCCGTTGCTGCCTGGTCCATGTCCATGTTCTCCATGTCGGAATCCTCCAACGACAAGTCTCGCTGGGGCCGCTGCGACCTCTGCTCGATTCGTATCGGGGAGGAGTTCAAGCCGTTCCCTTCCTCTGCGTGGTCATCGTCTTTCCCTGCCTCCTCCTCCCTGGTATCCACGCAGCGCATCCGCTTTGAGGCGTTGTCCCCCTGAGCCTCCTGGCAGAGGGAGCTCGGTGAGCTGCGTTTGTTGTCGGTGCTGCTTGAGGACAGGGAGGGTTTGGAATCCGAGTCGGTCCCGTTGTTGGTGCTGGGCTCATCGCTCTGGCTCTCAGCAGCGGCTTCGATCTCGGGCTCCTCTTTGATGTAGTCTTGGCGGGGTTTTCTCTTCACTTTCTGCTCAAATTTGTCTTTCGGATGAACGTCAGCCGAGCCGTTGCTGGCCGCTTCAGCCGTCTTCAGCTCCCCCTCCCCCTCTCCCCCATCGTGATCATCGTCATGAGTGGCACTGTTCTCATCGTCACTGTTTTTTGAAGGCCCCGATCCATCGTTGCTAACCCTGTCGTCATCATCATCATCATCGTCGTCGTCATCCTCATCGTCATCAATATCATCATTGCTGTTGTCAAAGTTGTCGAGGATCATCATGCCCATCTGCATGGGCACAAGGTTGACGAGCCGACCTCTGCGCTCCCCTGTCATTTTCGGCCGTGGGGGCCGCTGCTTGCGAAGGGAGCGCTTGATGTTGGGGTACTCCAGGCAGATGTTGTTGCGTATAATTCTGCGAATGTTGTGTCGACACACGTCTTGAAGGCTCAGCACCTGACAGTCCGCTGCAAAGGAGAATCAGTGTTTTGGTAGAGTCAGCTGTTCAAGTTCTATTCTGTCCTAAATGAGATGCTACCAATGTACCAGGAGCATCAAACACATTTGACAGTATCTGTTTAGAGACCTGTACATAGCTGCTGAAAGATATTTGTCAAACACACACACACACAGATGCACACATTCTCCTTCTCTCTTTCTCTCTCACTTTACACAGTACATTTTGGATATCCATCAAAGTGGTTACAGCTGTTGCCATGTGAAACCACTGCTGTCTCAGACTAAGTTCTGTGTACACCATACAACCATGCACCAGTTTATAGTGTCGTTTTATTTGAAGCCCATGTGTGTTTAGCTGTAACCTGCTACCTGCACTTTTGGCAGAATGGCCAGGATCTTTTATGTGCTACAGCAGTAACACAGGGCTGGAATGGATACTGAATGAGTCAGCACAGAAAGTTGATTCTGGGGGAAAGAATTCTGCTGCTACTCCTGCTGAGCCCATGTGTGTTTAACTGTAACCTGCCACCTGCACTTTTGGCAGAATGGCCAGGATCTTTTATGTGCAACAGCAGTAACACAGGGCCGGAATGGATATCAAACGAGTCAGCACAGAAAGTTGATTCTGGGGAAAAGAATTCTGCTGCTACTCCTGCTGAGACTCGAACCCCAAAGACCTATCTCTTTCTCTTTCTAGAACTGGGACAAATGATACTTACGCAAATCTACTACGTCTGTTTTATCTTTGTTGGCAGCCACCAGGGTAGCGAAGGACACTGGAAGAACATTTTTTGAGGTCCAGTCTGTTTCTGCAACACGCCGAATCTGCAGCAACTGCCAAAAAAGAGAAATCAGTTCAACTGAGGCACCTTCACAAACCCACAGTCTTAATCACAGCCACATAAATAAAATGTACCTATGCATACACATACACACACAAAAACCCTAGAAACATATCCAACTTGCAGGCTTTACCCTGACCTTGAAAATGGATCAAGGTTGGCCAGACTTGTGCATAAATGTGCAAAGCTCAAAGGAGGTTATTGTCTTCAAGAGATTGAAAAAAGTTGGATTCCACAGTGTAGAAGAAAATGCCCATGATGTTTTTGAATTTGATATGGCAGGAAATACATTATTATTATTATTGATCGCTTTTATATAGCGCTATTCTCCGCTTTCGAGCAGACTCACTGCGTTCGCATGTGATTCTACATGAGTGAATAGCTTTTTACAGCACATTTTTGAATATCCACCAAAGTGGTGTACTATATACAATATATATAGTTATCATCTTTTTCTAGTTTATGTGCCAATCACAGAAACCATGATCTGTATGACCATGACTGTATAATATGTAACAACATACTAACAACATACAGTAGGAGAAAATACACATGTAAGTATATATATATATCTATAGCATTTATGGTGTGGCACTGTCTACATATATATATATATATATATATATATACATATACATGTTAATACCACTACCATACAAATTTTGAGCTAGGTCACATAAGAATGTGTCAGCAAAATTAAAAGATAATTTTCAGTTCCATCTTTCTGACGCCATTGTGACTGACCTTAAAAGAATGTCAAGGTAACATTTGCACATGATAACCATCAACCTAAGCCACAAACCCTCTGAGTGTAAGAGCAGACCAGCTGTTTCAGCTGAATGCTTCAGAAACAAATGTTGCCTGTCTATGGGAACCCAGCAGCAACACTTAACATCATCAGCTGGCAGATAATTGATTTTTAGCACCCACTCAACCGTGATGGTTATACAACAATAATAATAATAACTTACATTTATAAAGTGTCCTTTCTCACAGGAGCTCATAGCACTTTACAATTATTAACATTTACAATGACAAAATGCACAAGCATCACAGATGCTGTGGGTCATGCAGATATAACCTGCTTATTACTGACACACACACAAACACACACCACACACACACACACACACACACACACACACATCAATCAGTACCACACAGGGAAAAGATGTGTTATAATATCGACTAATATCTGGGTAAAGCTAACATTGTGCAAGCGCTGGCATGGCTGGCGCCACATGAAACTGCTGCCATCTCAGCGTGCTCTGTGTTCACCGTACAACCATGCACCCTTTCACTTCATGCAAAGCCACACACATAAGGTGCATGTGTGTTAGCTGTAACTTGCCACCTGCACTTTTGGCAGAATGACTGGGATCTTTTACGTGCTACTGCAGTAACATGGGGATGAAACAGATACCGAAATAAGAGTCCGCACAAAAAGTTGACCCTGGAGAAGAAAATTCTCCTGCCACTCCTGCAGGGATTCGAATCCACGACCATTCAATCACGAGTCCAGCACTCTAACCACTGATCTATCCCTGCTCCCTGTGGCCCTGTGATTCAGGTGCGTGACGTAACCCGTTAGCCGTGAAACCAACCTTTAATAATGACGAAAATCGTTCTTTCTAATTATGTAAAAACCTCACCTGGTCGTTTAGAGGCATGACCAGTATCCCGCCGACTTTGATCAAGTTCCTCATGTAGTTCTCATGCTCACTTGGACAGGCAGCCCCACAGTAGACTCTATCGTAGAGACGGCAAGCAGAGTTGAGCTGCAAGCAGTTGCCGACCACAAACTGGGGCTCACTGAAGTCAAACTCCTCAAACGCTTTGGTCTTTGCTTTGAATTCTTCCAGTTTTGCACGTGCGTATTCCACCACATCCTCGTGAACCTCCACCCCGTGGTTTACTCCATATGTGCCTGTGAAATAATTCAGTTCAGAAGTTACGGATGCTGGGGAGTAACTACATTCACCACTCTGATATATACATATATATAAGTCTGCTATTACTAGTGTTAGCATTATTATGTTGAAGTAATGTGTTTTCCATATACTCCATATATATATATATATATATCTATATATATATATATACATATATATATATATATGTGCCTGTGAAATAATTCAGTTCAGAACTCACCACTCTGATAATATACATTTAAGTCTGCTATTACTAGTATTAGTATTATTATGCGGAAGTAATGTGTTTTCCATATACTCCATATATATATGTGCCTGTGAAATAATTCACAGTTCAGAACTCACCACTCTGATAATATATATTTAAGTCTGCTATTACTAGTATTAGCATTATTGTATGGAAGTAATGTGTTTTCCATATAATACTATATATATTGTTATGTGGAAGTAATGTGTTTTCCATATGATACCATATATCATCAGCTATCTGTCATCTCCCCCCCCCCCCCCCCCACCCCACCCTTTCCCAGAATGGACATGTGATCTCTAGCACAATCATCTTAGTGTGTGTTGTGCACTGGAAGGCAAGAAATCACTAACGAGTCTTCAAGAGCATTGCCTTGGAAATGCTAAAAAGGTAATTTCATCCCATCTTAATTAATAGCTATTCAAAAGCATAGTTTAAAAAAAAAACTGAATACAGCTATCAATGGCTGTTTTTTTGCATCACACTCTGTCATGCAACACCAGCATATTATCAGTTGCAAAAGCTGTGAGGTTTCAAGACAAAAGAGTGATATTTTCTCTCCCTCAGAATTTAAACCCTAAATGCAAAACTGGCCATGAATAAATAGCAATTCCAATGACTTGCAAGACATTCTGGCCCCTGGTGACACTTGATCACATCAAGTCTGGCTGCAAAAGTTTCAGCAGTCCAAAAGACATTCAGACCAAAACCAAAACCAACAAACAAAAAAAGGCACGTGGACATGGCGATTCCAACTGACGAAATACAACCACCACCATTATGGGCTCCCATTACTGGGGTATAAATTTTTTTTTAAAGCTCTGCAGATGTTAATCTCACTGAGATCATCCACCGATCTGAAAACCAGTTCGTTCGATCAGATAGTCTCAGCTGGTTTGAATTCTGCCCTTCAGGTCACGTGGCAGAGCGAAACAAACAGTCATACAGGTCAGACAGTGCTGCACAGGTAAGTTTTTATGGTGGAAGCTTTCCATCAGGACCAGCCCCAAAATCAAACAAATGTGGTCTCAAAAGAAGGGCGATTCTTGGTCATGGGTTCATAAATTTATGTTTACATGGAAACATGACGCCCCTCCCCCCCCACCCCCCACTCCCCCTTTTTAACAGCATTTGTATTCTTTTCTTCGATAAGAGTGACCTCTCAGAACCACCTCCACCCCCAGGCTCTTTGCTACAACCCTCACCCCTCCACCCCAACAACAACAAAAATGGGTATGACCCTCACCCACAGAGAATAGGCGTTGGAAGATTCCACTGCATGCATGCTGATGATGTACTGTTCTTTTAAATTAAGCAGTCTCAATACATACGCAGAGTAAGTAAACTGGCATTTTACGCCCAGTCAACCAGTGCGATTATATCAGGGCAATACATACACAGAAAGAAAAAGAAAACCCTCATTGGAAATTAACCACTTCACTGCCGCAGCCTGTAAAATTTCCAGGCTGAAAAGTGCACACATACACGCCTGCAAACAGTGTATTTGATGGTCCTGTAACAAATCTACTTTCAATACTGTGTATTTTGATAGAAATCCATTCACGTGCTCATATGAAGGGGGCAAAACAAGCCTTAATGGTTTCAAATTTGGCACTTTTATTGGTCGTTTTCTGAGCGACGGAGCGGCAAGCTTGGCAGTGAACAGGTTAAGATGTTCCAGCTACAGGTTCCCCAACCCCACCCCACCCCACCGCCGACACTGAAAACAAAGCAACACATGTTTAAAATGACTCCTAACTTCTCGTATATAATATATATACATTTCCTCTAGTTTGGGGGAGGGGGAGGGGGTTGGTCAGAGATGAGACACCTGCGTAGTGAACACACTCTACTCTAGCAAGCGGCCAGCTCACCCAATATTAGCCCTGCCATGGTGCTGAGGTAGCCCGTGCCACTCCCCAAGTTGAGGAACGACTGGCCCTCCTCCAGTTCCAGCGACTCCAGCACTTCCGAGTAGATGCAAGGTGCCGACAAGTGCAGGTGCCCATGCTTCCAGGCGAGGTCCTTGTAGGCACTCTCCCGGTGGTCGGGGAGGAAGTAGTCTGCTCGATCCACAGCGCGGAAGATGCGCTCTGTCTTGAGCGATTTGATGTAGTCAGCGTCAACCAGGTTGTCTACGAGCTCGTCGTTATCATCGCCAGTGCTCACGGCACCTCCCATCTTGCTGACTCCTAGTCCTACCGCGTCAGCGAGTCTGTGAAAGACAGGCAGGGAAATAACAGATCTAATCAATGTCATAATCTCCTCTGGAACTTTCTGACACTGCAAAAGGGATTGAGGGAGATCAAGAAGAAGATAAGTTGGATGAACCTGAGCAAAATGCATTTGAACTGCTTCTTACTTTGGACATTTTTGGTTTGCCATTCTTGCATTCCACCTGCATGCACTTAACTTTAAAGTGACGCTTGTTGAATGCCTCAGAATACCGAGGATTGCAGGTCATTAAGCAGCTGCTACACTGTCTCTATATACTGTTCTTTTAAATTAAATAGTCTCAATACATACACAGAAAGAAAAAGAAAACCCATGTTCAAACATCCATAAAACTATACAAGAGCAAATGCTTGATACACATTCATGACTGATTCAAACTTAAAAAATATGCCTTCAACAACTGGTTCACTCTCCTGTAACCTTCAAAATGGATCAGTCAACAGAACCAACCAAGCTCAGTGAATCATCATGCCGAACTTCACAGAACTCATTTCAATAAACTGAAAAAATACCACCACTTTAGGTTTCTCTCCAGACCCTAAACAGGTTCATAATCTCCCTGGCCCTAGTAAATGCAGGTACGCCAATGTCACCAAACGCCACTTTGTGCATGACCTTGTCCACAGGAACCAAATACAACTGATGCACTCATTCAAAAAGTTATCAGCAACACAGGTTTGATTTTTTTAAAAACACTTCCCTCAATCTCACAGTGTGAACAAGCATCCTGATATTTACTGACCACCAGGTGAGTGCAACAACCAACCCTCTTTGAATTTCATCCAAATTTACTCACTGAGGTCAAATGTTTTCTGTAATATTATATCCTACTTTCAACACAGCTGACCCACATTGCACCTTGCAAAACAAGCATATCACTGGTAGCCAGTTAAAACCCTGTAACTATCTTTTCCTCTGTGTGTGTGTGTGTGTGTGTGTGTGGTGTGTGTGTGTGGTGTGTGTGTGTGTGTGTGTGTGGATGGATGGTGGGTGAGTGGAGGGTGAGGGACAGTAGAAATCTGCACATTTAAAAACCTAATTGAGTAATTCATTTGTACATCTCCAATGAACACCTCAAAGCTCTAACTAATACTGTTGCTGGGGATGGGGTGGGGTGGGGGGTGGGGGAGTGTGTGTGTGGGAGGTGGGGGGGGGGTGGGGGGGTGGGGGGGGGGGGGGGGGGTGTGTGTGTGTGTGTGTGTGTGGAGGGGGGTGTCTTGTTGAGAACTGAATTCTCAAACAAACAAGCTCAGAACCTCAGGTCATCATTTCAGAACAAGCATACAAGTTACAACAACATACATATTACATACTAACATAGATTAGATTTAGACTACACACACACACACACACACACACACACACACCAAAAAAATAAACAAGTTCAGAACCTCTGGTCATCATTTCAGAACAAGCATACAACAACATACATATTACATAGATTAGATTTAGACCACACACACACACCAAAAAAAAAGAAAAGAGAAACAGCTGTTGCTGATGAGTTTGTTTGCAATCAATATTTACCACAACATTTGTGAACCAGGAGAATTTCCCTAGTTGACAGATGAGTGTGTTCAGATAAATTTATACTGATTTTTCAAAATACATAAGTTTTTTTCTTCTTCAAAACTTGAAACTTTGAGTTGCAAGGTTTCAGCTGGTCACCGGCAATATCTGACATGCGAACAAGTTCATCCAGTTTTACAGCACACTGCTGTGTGCCTGAGTCTGAAATCAATAGAGGTGAAAACTCAAAAGGACTCTGAAGTAATTAAGTAACCAACCATGGTGTTTTATGTCCACAGAAACCATAAGGCTTATTAGGGATGGGGAGAAGAGGGGAAGGGGGTATGGTGGTGGTGAAAGAGGGAGATTATATATATATATATATATATATATATATATATATATATATATATATATATATATACCTATCACTACACTGTCAGTGTCACCACCAGAATGACTCCTGCATTAAGATGGGCAGCAATGAGAGCCATTTTAATGTTTCGTTAATTGTAAGGAACAAAGTCACAAGACAGTGTAAACAAACCACAATCTTTTTGAAAAGAAGGGAGAGCTGAAGTGGAATCAAGCTGATGCCCTTCTGCTTACCAGCCTAACACCTTACCACTAGGCCAAACTGGCTCACGTACAGTGAAGTGCAAAATGGCATCAAAATACCAAGGAAAGACCTTTCGCACTGTCCCAGCTTTTAGTCTAAGCTTCAAAGCTAACCTTCTGAAAACATGTTTTGTCCAAAAATTGGGCCTTTCTCCCAGAAGAGGTGAAGATAAAAATATAAACTGATCCTTTCATTTTAAAAATGATCAAATGGTTTTATTTTCAATTCAGAATCCAATTTGCACCAGTGACACTTAGCAGGCCTCAATGTGAACAGCCAAATGTCACAGCAAACTCCAAGCACTGGATTATGATGTCCTTCCTCCAACAACCTACATAATTGTGTGCGTGTGTGTGTGTGCTAGGAAATAAGTGGATGTATAACTTTAAATTTTATTCTGTGTTGTAGCCTGTTGTCACTATTTTTGCTTTTGTATGTGCCTTGGGCTGTTAAAATATTTTTGCTAGGTGCGGCACTTACAAATTTCCATTATTATTATTATTAATTGGTTATGCCATAGGTCTCTGAATGCTTGGAGCTTGCCATTGGTGCTCAAATGGCCTAAGTTTGTAAAAATATTATATCAGGTGTTTCTTTTATAATCACCCACACTGCTGATGCCAGCATAAATAAAACCAAATCATTTCTATCAAGATGGAACAATTTTTTGACAAGGGACGGATGCACTTCATGTTTATGTACATGCTTCAATGCTACTATATATATATATATATATATATATATATATATATATATATATATATATAATAATATTACTACTTCCACAGTCCTATTACCAACATTAGTGCCCAAACATTTTGGAGCACTGGCAGTGACAGTGTCAGCACACAGATGCACAGAGGTAAGGAGTGCCCCTTTTTATGCTGATCTGTCATTTTCTTCTCATTGTACCAACCCATTTGGTGTGTGTGTGTGTGTGTGTGTGTGTGTGTGTGTGTGTGTGTGTGTGTGTGTGTGTGTGTGTGTGTGTGATGAAATGTGTGTGTGTGTGTGTGTGTGTGTGTGTGTGTGTGTGTGTGTGTGTGCGTGTGTGTGTGATGAAATGAGTGTGTGTGTGTGTGTGTGTGCGTGCGTGCGTGCGTGCATGCATGTGTGTGTTGAAATGAGCGTATCCATATGTCTTTGTAAACACTCTGGGCTCTTATGAGATGAGGCGCCATAAATAATCTACTATTATTAAAATGCCAGAGTTTGGAGGAAGGGGGCTGGAAATTGAGGCTTGGAGTGTGGTGTCACTGCTGGCCTAACATTAACAGTTGCCTGCAGCCTCTTTGATTTAAATTGCTCCTCAGGTCAGGCTATTGTCACTTGTGAGCATACAGCTTTCATGCCCAGAGGAACCACATGGGAGAGCTAGGATACTGAACTCCTGTTTGCAGCCAGTCCCGCTAATCGTTACTCATAAATAAATAAAAAATCAGATTAGTTAGTAATTGGATTTTAACATCCTGTCCACCACACTGGGTCACCACAGGGCAGTCAAACTCAGGTTGTAAGCAAATGCACATTTCAGAACTCTTCAAAACTCTTCTCATATTATATATAAACCTTTTGTCAAGTCAATCGACAAAGAGTTAGTCACTTTAATATTACCCCTGTTAAAAGAGCACATAAGGCTAGGACATGCTGGTATTGTCGACCATTCCATCTAATTTATCGATACCACATTACCAGACTAAGGGGAACAATTTCAGATTAAAAATTATTTAAAAAAAACAAAAAAATGGGGAACATGGAAATAAGGTGTTTGTTTTTTAAAATCCTTGTTTTCAGGTATGTGTGTTTTTGTTGTTGTTTTTCAGCCTCTTCCACCTGCTAGACAAATGTTTTTTTGAAAAGAATATCTCCTGGTCTGATAAAAGCAAAAACCTACCCCAGCAAGACCGTCAGTAGAGGAACTTGAAATCACTTAAGCCAATATTACCTACTGGTAATAAAGCATACAAGCTGTGATCTTAGACATGAGCAAATTATTTTAAAAAATCCCACAAGGGAGGCCTGCAGAGCTCTGCATGTTTAACCAGTGGTGACCAGGCATCCTTGACCAACTGTTAGTATGAGGCAGACCGTGACTTTGAGTTTGAGCTCCAGATCAGTCAAGACAGCACAAGAACAATAAATAACACCAAATTCAAAATCAAATTGTCAGCTTTGTTAAACATAACCTCAAATTTGTTATAATGTGCAGATGCCATGATCAACAAGCTATAATGGGCCTCCCTCCAATAATGCAGGGCAAAAACAGAAATTAGGCTCTGCCTTTAAAACATTTTAATTAGCACCACTGTAAACTGATTAACACTGATCAAGAATCAACACACAAGGAAATTAATCAGTGCTAAGATGTCACACAAGCACAACAACAGACTTGAGTCGCCTATGGTAACTCTCACCTGGCGTGCATAATACAAGGTACATATATGTATACACTCCACCTGAGGTACATCTTCTGATCAAGGCTCAAAATATCTGCCAATGTCTGAATACAAATAATAATAATAATAAAAAATACAATGCCAGAACCAGATTCCAGCTCTGCCATCAGAAAGCACTGTTTATCAGGACCATACCACTTTGTCACAGTGAAATAAACCATTGTGCGGTCCTCATAGAGTTATACCACACTGGAATGGTCAGCTGGGTTGTTCCAGGCTTGACAATAAAATATATATGATCTGCCATTGTCCAAGTGCAAGAAAGAAGAACTGAGGCCACATCAGGCCCAGCTCTGTAGCATCAGAAAACATTGTTCAACACAACCATACAAGACTACAGCGGATACACAACTATACAAGACTACAGTGTCAATGGATACACAACCATACAAGACTACAATGGATTAAACAGTCTTTCACTACCGTTGTGAAATGGCCTGCCTATCCCAACCGTGTTTTTGTTCATCTTCATCCATTACGTGTCCACAATCAGTCACTGAAAAATGCTTTTCCATTACATTGCCACTTTGGGGGACCTGACACTAGGGGGGCAAAACAAAAGGGCCAACAACTTTACAGTCAAGTGAAGGGCTCTGTGTGAACACCAAATAGCAAAACAACAATTAGATCCTTGCACAAGTATGCAGCTCTTCTCTGGAATTCTTCTTAGAGTGGCCTCAGTGATACCCTGTGTGCGTATTTGTTTCTTTCTTCTTTTCTTTCTGTTGCTAATTTTTTCGGTTCTTTGAACTAACAAAGCTGAGAATCTGATTTTTGTTTTGTTTTACTGGTGCTACTGTTCCAACTCCAAGTCAAGACTCGTAAACTGATGAAAACCATACATTGCATGATTTCTCCCTCTGCCTCTTTCACCCCTACTTCAAGTACGACATAACCTTCTGGTTCTAACCTGATATACTTGCTGTTTACGAGCAGTAGAAAGAAGAGAAGAAAGCGTACTATTTTTAGTCATGACCTAATGTCACCTGCTGATTCTGGCAGATTGCTACATGGAGCTTTTTTTTTTAATGCAGTTGCTATTCGCAGGCCACCCCAATGCTGCTGCTATTTTACGAGCCCGACACTCCGTAATCTAGCACTTTCCTTGGTGAAAGATAAACCTTGCAACGTTTAGTTCAAGGGTACACTGACTGTTCCTTGTGGTTCACCATGGCAGACTAACGACCACTTGGCTGCGAGTCAAACATTGTCCAACTTTGTTTTGACATCCAGTACAGCATTTCGTACAAAAACTGACTTGCTGAATTCTTCCAGAACACAAAACCAGCAAGGGTTTGTGCAGTCAGTGCAATCAGAATGCACACGTAAAATCACGTTCATAAATTCATACATCGAAAAAACAAAGCGAAGCCCAATATGCGCAAGTGGGGTCCTGTCAAACACGAAACATCATCGAGGCAAAAATATCTGGAACACTGCAAAAAACCAAGGAACGGCTCAAACGAAATCGAACAGAGCACAACAAACCAATGCCTTGTGACCAAAAGAGCTCATGTTACATTTCACCTTTGAGATCAGGTAATCAGTTTTTCCCAAATGTTCGTGTTTGGAAGAATAACAACCTCTTTGCAGCAAGACCCAGCTGGCTCAGAACAAAACAACAACATTGACTATGACGTCACAATATTATCATAGACTATGTTCGCAATACCGAAAAAAATCGACACAGCACTAGCTATTGACACTAAAATCATCAGCCGAGATTATGAATATTAAACATTTTAAAATTTCCAAAGATAAAAAAATATACTTTTCTTTAGGAGTCTACATGGTTCATGGAACAGCGTCCAATCGGCTGTTCCCTTTTACCCCAGCGGTAAATGGCCAAGGCTGATGGAGGTATCGAACTAACTCATTGGTAAGAAATCGTTATTTTTTATTCTGCATAACTCTGTTCAGGTTACAAAAGATTATTTATCGCTCTTGTAAGACGTTGTTTTACACTTTAGAATATTGTTGCTAGAATAAAAAACGTTATTTTTGTTGTAAATCGAGAATTTTTAGGCACACATGAGGAAAGTTTTGTTTTTAGCGTTCTCTTGATTAAGTTTTGACACAATTGACTTAATTTTTATGCATTGATAACGTTTGTGTAGATCGGTAAGCTTTTCGTTAGGTATCCTTGAATGCTGAGCTAATATTTAGTTTTTGTTTTTCATATTTTCTTTGGATCTTTTTAAAGTTTATTTGATAAAAAGTGCCTTGCGAGAATAGAATGAGTAGGCCATCGAAAACGAGGCTGCGTCCGCGTATACTTTCCCGGGTTTCCGCTTACCCTGAAATGATTTTAACTCGCGAAATTACTTGGTTTACAAACTGTTTTCCTTCAAATGTCGCATTGAAACTCATTAAAAAGAATTCGATATTGTTATTGCATCCATTTGAAATATTTTTGTACCAGTATTTGATTTTAGAAACTGGGTTTTGTTTTTCCGCCATTGGTTAAAAAAGAAAAAAAGAAAGAAAGAAAAAAGTGTCACCTGCCTATTCGCCTTAGGGGAGCAAAAACAAGTGGAGCCGAATAAAAATGCGCAGTAAACAGCAATAGAAATATATTGCAAGTTGCATCAGCTTATTTATCATTCACCGTTTGAGGAAAATGTGGAAAATCATTGGAAATAGAATGTTAAAAACAATTTAACTTGACAAACCCCAGACTGAAACTAATAAAAACTTGAAAGTAAAAATATTTATTAATGATTTTTTTCCTGACTGATGGTTGCTTGCAAATGTAAACAAACAGCAAAACAGTGAACATCCCGCCTTTGCACAGCATGTATTTTATTTGTTTAGTTTAGATGTATTTAAATGGAAATTATCAATATCATGGCACTGTTGGGCTCCCCAGTGCAGTAGATGACTGACCAGTTTTTGTTGTTGTTGTAGCCTGGTTGTTTTTTGTTTGTTTTATTTTTTGTTATTTGTTTTGTATAATGTGTGAGGTATTATATATGTACAGCTCATTTTCAGCTGAGGAAATATTTGTATTTTTCAAGAAACATTTATATTGACATAATGGACTGAACATACCTGAGAGTTTCCTAGTGTGTTACTGTTAGAATTATACATTATAGTTATTTTTTAGTTTGTTTAAATCAATGACTTTAAACTGTATTAAAGGAACTGACTCGCTTCTCAAAACATGTTTTGCCCAAGAAGGCCAGCCTTTTTGAGTTTCAGTCTTCATGAGGCACAAGAGATCAAAGTAAAAATTGTAGATCAAGGACTGATTTTGTTTAAAATGCCAAATTTGATTTTGTTTTCATTTTAGAAGCATCTTGTGTCATGTGTTGATTTATCTGTAACAACTGCAAAACAAAACAAAAAAACTTAAGGTGTGACACTCACAGCCTAACAGTAACAGTTACCTGCCATAGCACCAGCTTTAACACTTCACTGATAGTACTAATAGTGTTACAGCAGCATACATCCAGTCCCTCTAATGGGTGTAATCCTTCCTGACAAAAATCTGAATGTACATCAGGGGTTGCAAATACCTCCAAACCTGTGTTTTTAACACAGAATAAACCCCTCTGGTGCAGTTGCTCAAACTCCATGCATACTATGCATAAACAAAAAAGTCCAGATCTGTATGACAGAATCTGATACTGTGATAACTAGTGCATTTTATTATTTTAATTAAAGGCTTTAGGTTTAAATTTGAACAGTCTTTCTAGTCTAGCTGTGATGTCTGGGTGCGAAATTGGTTTTCAGTACATATCAACTGTTGACAGTTGCCATGCCAGGGTGGGTGGCATTGAACGAGATAGTGGTAGTTAACTGCCCATGTCAGTATCTGACTGTTTGCATACGTGACTGACCACATTTTGCAGCTCAGTATCATGTCATAAAATTAAAAGACAATGCAGAAAACTCTGATTTCTTTTCTTTTCTTGTGGTGGTGAGGATTGTTGTGAACCAGTTCCTTCCATTAGTTCTGACAGTCAGCCAGTTGACATTAGGCCACCTACTCAAGAAGGTAAACAAACTGCCAGGAATCAGCCAGTCACCAATGAAAGGCCAAGTTATATAACCAGGCGTGTGTGAAAAATTTTCAGACTGAGTAGTTGTCAAAATACCCAGCGCTAAAATTAGAAGAGGATGACAGTGGAAGCAAAAAACTGTTCTGTATCTGGTGCATTAACTTCAAGTTTGATGGGAAAAATGCTTTCACAAAAATTCTGCAGTAGGTGTGAGAGGTACACATTCAGCTATGTAAGTACAGGATGGTTCTTAAACTAAATTTAAAAAAAAAATGGTGAGCAGCAGCATGTTTCAATTTGTTTGGTTGTACAAACTCATTTTATCATCTATGTTCAAGACCCTGTGTTTCCTGTACGCACATTCTAAAAAATGTTTGTGACCCCAGCTACACTGAAGATAAAATCAACAGGGCATCAGAAAACCAAATCACTGGTTTCAACATAAAAGTTTTAGGTTTGATCTCCTGTACCTGCGGCAGTAAAAGCCTGTCTTTGCCACTTTGGGACAGTGCCGGTTTTGAGAAAAATAGTACCTTTCAGAGTAACAGTCATGAATTTTGGCAAGTTGAGTGATTCTTGACACTAACATTGTGTAACAAGTAACATTGTCCAAAAGAGATCTATATTTTGAACCATGAACTTGGAGAAAAGCAGTTTCCTTGTAAAAATTGTACACAAAGATTGTTGGACTAATGATATTTTGCTTGGATATGGGCAGATTTATACCGACTTACACTTTTTGTTACAGCTTATGTCAAAGACTCAGACATAGTATTTTTGATTTTTTTCTTCATTTTTTCATTTCAAAGTTAAAAAGGAATGAAGAAAAAAATCTGAAACAAGGATGACTGCTAGCATACTGAAACAAGATTCAGACAGGGGAACGGTTACGTGGTGCGCTTATAAATTTAATATGACAATACAAAATGTGCACATTTTCAGGGTAAGCCCCTTTTTCAAGCAACAAAAACAACAGTTAAACAGTGAAAAATGTAAATATACTTGTCCAGCTTCACTTGTAGTGTGTTCTGAGTGTCTTGAAGAACGGTGAAAGGAATGTTCCTCCTGCAAAGTGAGGGGTTACACTTACAATGTCACACCATTTTACATAATTCTGCATAAATTATAAGTAGTGCGTTTACCTAAAACCCCAATTTTGGGGGGGGAGGGAATTTTGCTAGCATTGTACATATTTGTAGCTGCAACCTATTATTGTGAAAATTCTCATTAATTTTATGTTCCAGGAACCTCTTCAGCATATGATGAATTCATCAACCACAGAGAGTGTACTCGTGAATGCTTGTCCAGTCACCAGCACAGCTACATTTGGGACGAATTCTGATGTCAATGAAAACAATGCTACCAAGGGACCTCGCTTGCTAACTCCAACAGTCAGCAGTATGGGCGATGGGACGGTGCCATTGGTTGCCAGTCCTGCTGCCATAGTGACCTCTATGCCATTCTCTCAGGTGTCTTCACCCCAAAATGTTGTGGCATTTCCAACTGGAATCAACTTGACTATAAGCAATGGTAAACTTAAAACCATGACAGTCATCACTGTTAATGTTGTTATGAAAACATATCCAAATAAAATAGTTATGAAGAAGAGCTTGTGCTTCAAGCTTCAATCTTGGTTGGATTTTGGTGCAATACCATTACCAGTCTGTTTGAAAAGCTGAAGTGGTCAAATTGTGCTTGAGCTTGTAACTTCTAATCTTGTTCACCCTGAAAGCATGCATTTGCATACTATGAATTTATTCAACAAACATAATAATGATTACTGGTGTCCTTTCCATCCTCCCAGGCATCATTAATGTGAAGAGTCCCAATGGCAATGGAGGGGAGAGCACTCTTCTGGTTGCTCCTGCCACTGCTAGTCTGTCTACACCTAGTCCCTCTAGTTGTGCAACAGCCCCCAGTCCCAACACCGTGGTGAAGGGTAAACTAACTGCCACTCCGTCTCGTTGGTTGTTTTGTCGTATTCATCTTTTTTTCCTGTTGAATCTGTTTTCACCTGAAGTTGGCTCGTTATTTTCACCCAGCCTCCTTTTTTCCCTCTCCCGCTCACCACTTGCTTGAAGTTGGAAAGTTGTCTTTGTAATGATGCAGTGTTGGCCCGGCTGGCCTGGGATAAACTTGGTTGCTGTTAAAATGAGATCTTTTGAAAGTTTGCATGACACTGACAGTGCAAATAATAAGTTCTTTGATTTTAACATCCTCTCAACATGATAAATATGCAATCATTTCAAAGTTGTTTGAAATGATGAAGAAGAAGAACACTGTTTGAAACAAGTCACATTGGTGATTGAACACTTTGCCCCATAGCATCTTGTTGTTCTGTTGTTTTGTTCATTTGATTTTGTTGTTTACATTTGTTTAGCTGTTGCTTTCCCCTTTGGGACTGCCTTAAACTAAGCTGCCCTCTCAAAATTTATTTTGTCCAACATGTAAGAGAGTTAAAAAACAACAACCCAGCAACTGAGAATGAAAGGTTTTGTTTTTAAATGACCCAGTCCTAATCATCAGAGCATTTTGAAACAAAATATTGATTTTAGGTTTTTATTTTGATGTGTTCTATTTCTTGGACAAAACATCTTCTGAGAAGGCTATTTAGTTTAAAAGAAAAACCCCATTTAAAAGCCTTTTTCTTTGTGGCACCTCACCCCCACCCCCCTTCCCCAACGCACACATACAGTTATTCATTTCACTTTGCGCTGGTCCTGGGGGGGGGTTCCAACAGTAACACTGAATCATATCACATGTGTTTTTAGAAGATGATAATGATGCATTTAAAGTAAATCAAAAAATGAAAGTGTCATTATGAGTTTCCCCCCCCCCATTTGATTTGATGCAAAGTGCATGCGATTGTTTGCTTACACTTACACTACTGTTGATCAGCTCATTTCAAAATAGTTTAATACTGATGTTACAAAGGCAAAGCCAACATTTGACATGATTTCAGACAATTAAATACCTTGACTTAAAAACTTTTTTTGAAAGATTTCAAAGCAAGAGGCAATTGTAGTGCCTTCATCAAGCTTCGTGGCAGTTCTGAAAAATTTCAGTGGTTTTTAATTTGATGCGAAACTTTCATTTGATAAACTCAGTAGAAATTTTCATGACACTTCCTGAATCAGTTGAGTGGTAGGTAATGGGTGTTTTTACTTCAGTTGAGTAAGCTGGAAAAACATTTTCTTAATTGGTAAACAACTTTATTAGTGTGAACAGTTCTGAAGTCAGTTACTAGTATGTAGCTTCTGATCAACAGTTAGTCTTGCGTTTAGCTGTCACTGATTATCCTGCATATAAAACAAAATACGTGTGTGTGTTTCCTGGCAGATTCTCTTCACTAGAAGGAAGATAGTTTGGTTTTGAAATGGCTCTCTGGATATTGGTAAATGTTGGTCTCTTTGTATATTTTCTTTACTTTGGTTGCATACAGGAACATTGCCAATCGTGTCAACCCCAGCCGCTTCTGTTGCCATGACAACACCTACAGCATCATTGCTAGGCAACACCCAGGTGACCCACAGCCACACCCAGCTCAAAGTACCCAACCCCACCACCATCCAGCTTCGAACTCAGATGTACAACACGCTGCAGAACAACAACATCGCCATGGCGATGCAAAACCGTCTGTCTCTACCCTTCCAGACAACCGGGTCCCAGAACTTGGCTGCACCCACTTCGATGAACACGCTGCGTGCGCTTGCCCCGGGGTCAATCCCAGCCACATCTGTTCTGTCTCAGCAAGTGCAGTTCCAGACGATGGCTCCGCTTCGTGGGAGCGGCGTGACGATCACAACCAGCAGTCCGCCTGGGCAGCAGCAGGGGGCGCAGGCACAGCAGATGTCCATCCGCTCGGCTGCTGCTGCTGCTTTCCCCTTGTTGTTCAACAGGCCCATTGCCTTCACAGGTACTGTGGCCAGTTTGTTTGACTCACCTGAAGAAAATCAGCATCTGCTGAATGGTCCATGTTTAAAAGGCTGTTTGGTTGCTTGGCTGCTCAGCCGGCATGGCACAAACCATAGCGCTGTGATGCTCTTGGACCCTGTGGACTTGTGTCGTCAATATCTAACTTTGCTCGATGATGGTACTTAGCCAGGCTTTGACTGTATTTGAAAGGTCACGGCAGCGTCGGACTGTTAACGTTGAAAATAACTTAGGGAGTTCTTGTCCAGTGAAGTTCAGACTTAAAATTTCAGACTGTTTAAATGCATGAACCAGATGGGTAGGTAGTTTTGACTAGAAGTTCCTCCATAAGCTCCCCCGATGCTGCGTCTAATCTAAAGTTGCCCAATCTTAACGAAAAGCTAATGTGCTGGATCTGGAGGTTTGACCGACTTGCCGGAAACTGCGTTTTTTTGTTTGTTTCTCTTTCATCTGGATGGTGCTCTGCTGCCACATTCCTTGTGTTGGAGGATCTGCTACCCTGTGTCTCACCACTTTAACTGCTGTTGTCACAGGGCGTCCGCAGCTGATCACTGCCCAACCTACCCGTCTGGCACCTCGACAGATTGGCGCCCAGGTAGCGCTGCAAGTTGCAGGCCAGCAGCCAGTGTCAGGAGCGACCATCATGCCGATCTTTCGGCCCACCCAGCCAGCGAAAGCCATGAGTGTTGCTACGGCACCTGTTGTGTCCAGTGCAGTCATGAGCACCCAGGTTCAGGCCACACAGCCCCAGTTTGTTAACCAGGTAATCCATAAATTTGTGGTGGTGCACCTTTTATCTGTAACCAGGTAATCCCATAAATTTGTGGTGGTGCACCTTTTGTCTGTAACCAGGCAATCCCATAAATATGTGGTGGGGCACCTTTTGTCTGTAACCAGGTAATCCCATAAATTTGTGGTGGTGCACCTTTTGTCTGTAACCAGGTAATCCCATAAATTTGTGGTGGTGCACCTTTTGTCTGTTTGTGACCTTCATTGGCACACCTGGCAGTGAAACGGAAGGAAATACTTTGAGGATTAATTAATCTGTGTTCTTTTGGGCTGCTTGCATTCCACCATGCGCTTGGGTGCATCCAGCAAAGTAAAATGCAACTTTTGTGTTTGCATTCATTTCATGCTTTAAGCCCCCTGAAGAGGATGTCATTCACGCAATGGCAGGGCTATGGTAAGGCATGTTGTGGTTCACTTGCCTGCGTTGGTAGTATGTAAACTGCTGACGGCAGTAGCAATAATAATAATAATAGGTAACTTTTGTATAGCGCCATTCTCTGGTCTAAACAAACTTGCTGCGCTTTACAACGTTCTCCGACGTACTTGAACATTAAGTGATTTTTTTTTCAAAAGTGACACACTCTGTGCGATGCCTCATGGTCAAAGCCCTGAACTTGATGCGGTATGGTTTCCTCAGTAGTGGGGCACACTGCTGCGTGCAGGAATAAACTCAAGGTGCAAGATATCGCCTGGCCGTAGGTGGTGGTTGGAAAAGGAAGAGAATTTTCGTTCAGTGGGTATTGTCCTGGTGCTGCCCTGCCAACAGTTGCACTGTTCAGAGAGCAGTTACGCATGCAGGCACTTCCCCTTCCATGTCATGGAGAGAAATTGATCCTCTTTTTTTGGGTTGGTGGCTCCCTTGAAAAAAACACCCTGGAGTACAGCTTGGCGATCACAGTCAATGTTTCTCCGACAAGAATGGTAAAGGCAGATTTCTCTACACAGAGACAATAAAGTTGTATGTGAGTTTGGTACAAAGGCAAATTTCTCTACACAGAGACAAAGTTGTATGTGAGTTTGGTACAGAATTATCACAAGGTCACTTAATGCCTGCCTGATGTTAGCAAGCTTGAGCAAGGGTAAGGAATAAGGAAGTTTGTCCTTCTCTTCTGCAGATGGTAGCAGCAGCAACCGTGCCAGGCATGACCCACATCAGTTTCAGACCTACCGTTCCAACCACCAAAATCCTCGAACGCCCACAGAAAGTTCCAGACACCAGACTTCTGACAGGTGTTCCGGTCAACCGATTCCTGAGGCCAGCTGGGTCAATGGCTGTCACCTCTTTGCCCTGTTCCACTCTGGCCAGTGAGCCTGCTCTCAGCGCCTCGCAGAGCGTTCCTCTGGACACTACGGCCGGGGCTGTGCCACAGTCTAGGGCCGACAATACAGCGCAGGCATCTGCCAAGAAAAATCTGGAGTCCTCCGCATCGTTGGTAGGTGAGCCACAAGTTCGACTTGCAAACCCCACTCTGCAAGCATCCTCCACGGGCCAGGAGAGCGTCGTTGTCTCAGGGCAGGGGCCAGCAGCCCAGGTGGCCCCAAAGTCCCCTGCGGGGAGTGGCGTGCAAGGGGGGACAACTGAAGGAAAGCAGGGGCAGGTTGCTGACCCTGGCACACCTGTGACGGCGTCTGAGATTGATGCTCTCAAGGCGATGGAATGGTCTGACGGCATTGCAAGCTTGCCTGGCAGCAATTTAAAGGTGAGTTTGAGTGCTGTAATTTAATGGATGGGGTGGGGGTGGGGGGGACGTTAAAAACAGGGGGTATGGGGTCTCATTGCTCACCTCTTCACTGGCAAACCGTATCAGTGCGTAGATTATTGCTAGTGCAGAAAGTTCCTTTTTGAGCAAGCAGAAATTATATTAACGGGTAAAGTGTAATGTTTTGCTTGCATCATTGTGTTTCAGTTTAAGCTGAACGAGTTTGGTTTGATGGAAATGGTGACCGAAGATTCGCCCCAGGCTGTGAAAACGGTGGTAGACTCTGCTGTTGGCGTCAACACCACTGACTTCACTGTCACAGCCTCCCTGACTTCTGATAGGGGTACGGTTTTGTTGCTTGAACAAAAGTGTATGTCTTCTGGTATGGTAGTGTGTGTGTGTGTGTTTCCCTGGGTGTTATTTCTAAGTAGATGGTGGTTACTACTATGCAATATTTTGTACACAGTTTCTGACATTGGCCCTTTGTTATGAGGGCCCAGGTAATGAAAGAAAATGTCATATGCTTCTGTTCATTGCATCTCTGCCCCCCAAGTATTTAAACAAAAGTTTTATCTTTTCTGTTTTTCTTTGTCACAAGCTCATATAGTTCATACGTATATATATATATATATATATATATATATATATATATATATATATATACACACCCTCCCCACACAAAAACGCATGACAAAAAGCAACAACAAAACTGTTCCTCCAAACACCTTGACACACATGTGACATGTACTCCCAAACACTTCAGCACACATTTCCAGTGTTTACAGAGGATGAATAAATATTCTTGACTCTTCATTGCACAAACAAACACTTGTGTCCACAGATGTGCATGCACACAGCACACTTACCCAACCATTTTTGCACGCAAGACTTTCTGCCATCCAGCCTGTTAGCAAGCATTTCTACAGTCCTGTTTTCATGTATCTGTTGTAATTAGTTTCAGATGTTCAAGCTGAGATGTCCAATAAAGAAAAGGAGCCATTAAAGAAATGTGAAAACTGCGGAAAGTATGGCTACTTGCGTGATTTCTGCAAAACCGGGCGCTTCTGTTCCCAGGCCTGTGTTGGTGCTTACGCTGGAAGGTGTGTTGTCATTTCTGTCCTTCTAAAATAACACAGTTTACAATCGGTATCATCAGTGGGGAGCAGAAGAAGATGGGCTCATGGTGTAATTAGACACATGTGCCACACATTGCAACTTGTTCTTGGTGTCAAAGATACGGGCTGCCAGACTCAAAATGCTTTCTTCTGAAGCGCTTTGGTGTTTTGATGCCAGTAATGTGATTTTGTGTTTGCCACATTATGGGAAAAGAAACTGCAGCTTGCATTTATAAATATTTTATTATACTCAGAGTGTATCACTGTATGGACTCTGTAATGCTTTTTTACAAGTTGATTATTCTATGGTGGCGTTCTGGTCCAAAAGCAGTACAAAAAGAACAAATGATAACACCACATGGCTCACTGGTTATGACAAAACTTACACAACTCATGTATTTCATTTTGCAGTATTCTGCTCAAACCCATTGTGTAAGCTCTGTCATTCAAGTAATCCATTTTCACATAAATCATTGCTTGCAAAGATGATGTCATGATACGACTGATCAGTTTATATTGATCAGTAGATTATCTTCAGATACGTTTTGCTGGGTTAGCACACTGATGAACTGTTGTGGACAATGGAATAATCAGTTTATATTTATCAGTAGATTATGCCTCAGACATATTTTGCCCTGTTGATACATGTTTTGGGTGCTAGTGCATAGCCATAACACAAGTTGCACATATTTTTGTAACACAAGTTCAGTGATCGCACTAGACATTTTTCAGACCAACATGACGTCTACAAGGTGGTGAAAGTGGTTCACAGAAACGAGACAATCACTGTAATCAGTCAGATACACTGCCATCTATAGATCCTGCTATAGAGCTTTGCTGTTCTACTAGCAAACATCCTGTTCCCTTCCCTATCTAGAACCCCCCTCACACACACGTACACACACCACTCTCTCTCTCTCTCTCTGCATGCCGCATTTATTTATATATTGGAGAAGAGGTCAAGCAAAATAACATGTATGACTGATTGCTGATTTTTTTCTCTGATGTGCTGATCTTGACCAGTAAAATACTGGAAATACCGTGAACCTATATGCTTGTGTAAAGGATACCTTTAACTGAAATCTTGTGTCCACATTCAGGAAAAACAAACAGCCAGGACAGAGTTTGCTGTCGTCCAAGATGCTGCTGACGTTAAAGAAGAAGCAGAAGAAGATGACCAGCGAGGAGAACCAGATAACGGTCATCACGCCTTCAGCAGCAGAGTCGGCGGAAGTGCTACCTGAAAAAGAAAAAGTGCCTGCCTCTGTGCCGAGTGAGTTTGAATTTGATCGGCTTTCTGGCTGATCGAGTTTTGTTTGAGTTTGAATTTGATCGGCTTTCTGGCTGATCAAGTTTTGTTTGAGTTTGAATTTGATCAGCTTTCTGGCTGATCAAGTTTTGTTGGAATTTGATTTGATTTCTGGCTGATCGAGTTTTGATTGAATTTGAATTTGATTAGTTTTCTGGCTGATTGAGTTTTGTTTGAGTTTGAATTTGATCGGCTTTCTGGCTGGTCAAGTTTTGTTTGAATTTGATTGGCTTTCTGACTGATCAAGTTTTGTTAGAGAATTTGATTGGCTTTCTGGCTGATTGAATTTTCTTTCAATTTGATTGGCTTTCTGGCTGATCAAGTTTTGTTTGAAATTGATTAAGCTGTCTGGTTGATCAGATTTTGCTTGTTTAATATTATCACCAATCATTGAAGTGCATTTTTATATTCATGCACTTTGTGACAGTCTCATTGGTAGCAGCCATAGCTCTGGTGGCTAGGGCAAACACATTCTGATAAGTAATTCTGCTGCTACTGTATTAGAGGGTGTGGCCAAACTTTTGTATTTTCAGTAACTGTTCTTTGAGTTTAAAAATTACACAAATGTGTTATTGTGTACTGTGATGTGGTTAATGTTCAGCCACGTTTTAATTTCTCTGATGAGATAATAATCTTGAATCTTTGTTGGAGGCTGTCCCGCTGTTGAGATGACGTTTTTGGTTGTTCAGTTTGCCAGGATTTGCAATTTATATTTTTGACTGACGGGTTCTTCAGACAAGCATGTGCGCCAGGTTTTAATCACAAATAGGCACGAAAGGTACAAGAACCAAATTGGAGGGGCATAGAATTGCTTCGTAGTCTGAAAAGTATGGTACTTTGGTAGTATGTTTTCAGCATACACAAACAGTAGCAGTAACTTGATGTTTTATGCCCAGTCAACCATTACAGTTGTGTCAGGGTGAATTAACATACACAAGCATTGTGTTATTTTCAAAACTTGCTGTACAGGCCACAAGCCAAAAGGATTTGACTGGCATGCGTATCTAGATGAAAAGAAAGCTGTTTTCAGCATATGCAAGCATTGTGTTATTTTCAAAACTTGCTGTACAGGCCGCAAGCCAAAGGGATTTGACTGGCAGGCGTATCTAGATGAAAAGAAGGCTGTTGGCGCTCCTGCAAGACTCTTCAAGGATGTAAGCATTAGCCTGCCATTTTCATTTTTCCTTGCCTCTGTGTATGGTGTGTGCTGTCATGTCCACGCATGCACATGTATGTGTTTGTGTGTACTGTAGAACCTGCTGTGAAAGTCTTGAAAAAGATATAAACAAGATGGGCCTGCAGTCTTCATATCATATTTTTATCTGGCAAGTAAAGCATTTTTTATATTTCCATCAGTTCAGTTTGCAGCCTGCATTGTATCAAATTCATCTTTCTGTTTGTTAGAAAAAAAATTGGCTTTGGAAATGCTTTAGTTTCATAATTTTTGTGAATCCTTCTGTTCTGTAGCTACATGTCTGCTTTCATTCCATGGCATAATCATTTTTTAATGTTTCAGTCAAAGTTGCAGCCAGCATTGTAGCAAATGCATATTTCCATTTTTTAGATTGGGGGGGGGTGGGGGGGGGGGGGGGCTTCAACTTCAAGAATGCTGTAGTTTCATAATTATGTGAATACTTCCATTCCATAACTGTGTGCCTACTTCCATCCCATGTCTTTGTGAGCAAGTACTATGAGCAAACAAAATAAAGAATTCGAGTGACAAGCAAGCCACTCCAAAAGGAGGTCACCTGTAGCCACTTGGGATGAAATGTCCATTTCGGACTAATTTCTTGACAGGTGTTCATGCTACACCTACACTGGGTGTTCTGTTCTTGATGCCTGTAGTTGAGGTTGTGTGTTACTGCTGAACAAAATGGGATGAGGAGTGACCCAGTGCTGTTGTCTTCTAACAGCCGTTCCCTGCACAGAAGAACTGCTTCAAGGCAGGGATGCGCCTGGAGGGAATTGACCCCAAGCACCAGAGCCTCTTCTGTGTATTGAGTGTGGCCGAAATCCAAGGCTACCGACTGCGTCTTCACTTCGATGGCTTCTCCGAGTGTTACGACTTTTGGTGCAATGCTGATTCGCCCTTCATCTTCCCTGTCGGATGGTGTGAGAAGAACAACAAGCCCCTCCAGCCCCCTAAATGTGAGTGCTTGTGGCATGTAGGGCTAGTGAACCTGGCTATGCTGCCATGATGGGTGAGTTTCCTTTAAAAAAAGAGGAAAAGATAACAGGCCCATCCTAATGCAGCTGAAAAGAAAATTAATGTTGTCTTTGGGTGGGTATTGAGACTGTAAATGGTCCCTGCTTCCACTGCCAACATCCCCAGGCCACTGCCCACCACCACCATCACAACATCAATCAGCAGTAATAGACTCACACAAACTGTCATTTGAAGCAGAGTGTAAACTGGGGGTTAGAAATGTGCAGAAAAAACACACACATTTACATCAGAAGAAACCCTGCGATACAGATACAACTGCTCGGACCCCATGCAATTCACTGATGCTGTGTCTTGATTTTTCTTTTCAGATATTCTTCGCCAGAATTTCAACTGGGCCACTTACTTGAGAACTACAAAGTCCATTGCAGCTCCTAAAACTCTGTTTGTCAATCAGCCTGCGACCGTAAGAAGAGTTTTATTTGTTTGGATGTGCTATGTGACAGGCTGTGTTTAACTGAATCCCATGGCTAGAACCTCTTTTTTTTCTTTTTCTTAATAAGCTTGTTTTTCTCTCTGAGAGTCTAACTAGTATTTTTGTTTCACAGCGTTAATTTTGTACCATTTTGTTTTTAAACACTGACCATTCAAGAAGGTGTCTAATCAAAGTATGATGGTAAAAATTTGAAACGGAACAAGGCCCAGAATGTACTAGAGGATGTACCTCCGGTGGAGTTCATGTACCTTGTATTTACATGCATGCCAGGTGAGAGTTACTATAGGTGACTCAGGTCTTTGTTGTTGTACTTGTGTATTTTGAGCGCTGATTAATTCCTTTATGTGTTGAAAGTATGATGGTGTTGACCCTGTCTACTGTCGCACCACTGTCTTGCAGGCTGTTCCAGTCTGATGCAACTCTCTCCTCATTTTCCCTCAGGCTAAATTTGCACGAGCTGCCACGTCCAGAACTGTGATGCGCAAGGCTTTAACGCTGACTGTTTCCCCTTTTCAGCAGACGGTGACCCCCAGCGCCTTTCGTGTAGGCATGAAGTTGGAGGCAGTGGATCGCAAGAACACAGTCCTGATCTGCGTGGCCACTGTGGCGGACATCCTGGGCGACAAGGTCCTGGTGCACTTTGATGGCTGGGAGGACGTGTACGACTACTGGTGCGACATCACCTCACCGTACATCCACCCCGTGGGCTGGTGCCAGGAAAATGGCCGCACCCTCTCTCCCCCCTGTGGTAAGTGATGTGTCACTGTGGTAAGGAGAAATTGTATGCTGTCCTCCCTGTGGTAAGTGATGTGTCACCGTGGTAAGGAGAAAGTGTCTGCTGTCCTCCCTGTGGTAAGGAGAAAGTGTCTGCTGTCCTCCCTGTGGTAAGTGATGTGTCACCGTGGTAAGGAGAAAGTGTCTGCTGTCCTCCCTGTGGCAAGTGACGTGTCACCGTGGTAAGGAGAAAGTGTCTGCTGTCCTCCCTGTGGTAAGTGACGTGTCACCGTGGTAAGGAGAAAGTGTCTGCTGTCCTCCCTGTGGTAAATGACATGTCACTGTGGTAAGGAGAAAGTGTTGAGAGAGATAGCTCTGTCTGCTCTCCCCCCTGTGGTAAGTGACGTGTCACCTGGTAAGGAGAAAGTGTCTGCTGTCCTCCCTGTGGTAAATACAGTCACCGTGGTAAGGAGAAAGTGTTGAGAGAGATAGCTCTGTCTGCTCTCCCCCCTGTGGTAAGTGACTGTCACCGTGGTAAGGAGAAAGTGTCTGCTGTCCTCCCTGTGGTAAATGACATGTCACCGTGGTAAGGAGAAAGTGTTGAGAGAGATAGCTCTGTCTGCTCTCCCCCCTGTGGTAAGTGACATGTCACTGTGGTAAGGAGAAAGTGTTGAGAGAGATAGCTCTATCTGGCCCCCCCTGTGGTAAGTGACGTGTCACGTGGTAAGGAGAAAGTGTTGAGAGAGATAGCTCTATCTGGCCCCCCTGTGGTAAGTGACGTGTCACGTGGTAAGGAGAAAGTGTTGAGAGAGAGAGCTCTGTCTGCTTCTCCCCCCTGTGGTAAGTGACGTGTCACATGGTAAGGAGAAAGTGTTGAGAGAGATAGCTTTGTCTGCTCTCCCCCCTGTGGTAAGTGACATGTCACATGGTAAGGAGAAAGTGTTGAGAGAGATAGCTCTATCTGGCCCCCCTGTGGTAAGTGACATGTCACCGTGGTAAGGAGAAACTGTTGAGAGAGATAGCTCTATCTGGCCCCCCTGTGGTAAGTGACATGTCACTGTGATAAGGAGAAATTGTTGAGAGGGATAGCTCTGTCTGCTCTGCTCCCTGTAGTAAGTGACATGTCATCGTGGTAAGGAGAAAGTGTTGAGAGAGATAGCTCTATCTGGCCCCCCTGTGGTAAGTGACATGTCACCGTGGTAAGGAGAAAGTGTTGAGAGAGATAGCTCTATCTGCAAGCCCCCTACCCCCTGCCCTTTGGTAAGTAAGATGTGTTCCAGTCCTAAATCTTTGTTTCCAGCTGGTGGTGAGCAGACAGTGTTTAGAGTGGTACTCCATCTGCCTGCTGTCATAAGTGAAGTGTGTTTAATTTGGAGAGAGATAATTCTCACATTATACATCTGATCGCTTCCCTGTGGTAAGTAACACACGTTTGATTTTGATGGACCACGCTGATATAAATGTCATGGTTGACTGAGCATTAAGAGCCAATCATTTGTTTATCGTTTGAGTTAGAGAGACAAGGAAGTAAAAGTATGATGGGATTCATTTGATGAGACATACCTGAGTAGGGGACACACTACACTATATTTCCACTTCTTTGTGACATCCAGTAGCCTTCTGGGATAGGTTGCTGTTCTCGGTCTCAGTCCAGTGCTAGAAACAGGAGGCCAGATCTGGTTGAGAGTGGAGACCCCCCTTTTTATGTCAAACAAAACTTTACCAGGACCTAAGACTGTGGCTGGGTTCGGCTAAGTAAAAATGTCATCGCTGATGAGGGCATGCAGGCTGGGTTCGGCTAAGTAAATTGCTGATGAGGGCATGCAGGCTGGGTTTCAGCTAAGTAAAACTGTCATTGCTGATGAGGTCATGCCAGTACTAAGCTGGTGGACGCTGCTTCTGCTTTTCTGAACAGGGCAAATCAGTTGTGAGCATGTTTGTCTTGGGGGAAAATGCTGTTGATGTTGCTGTGTGTGCATTTCAGACTGGCCAGACATAGAGAACTTTACCTGGGAGGACTACCTGGTTCACACCAAGTCCGGGGCTGTGCCGGCCCGTGCCTTTAAACCGGTGAGTGGGACCTTGACTGGCTGGTGGAGTGAGCAAGTTAGTAATTGGATTTTAACGTCCTGGCCAGTCGTGGTGGTCAGACAGGATTTTAACATGATTTTAACATCCTGGCCAGTCATGGTGGTCAGACAGGATTTTAACATCCTGGCAGGTGGAGGTGGTCTGACCGGATTTTAACATCCAGGCAGGTGGAGGTGGTCTGACAGGATTTTAACATCCTGGCAGGTGGAGGTGGTCTGACCAGATTTTAAAGTCCTGGCAGGTGGAGTTGGTCTGACAGGATTTTAACACCGGGCCGGTGGAGGTGGTCTGACAGGATTTTAACATCCTGGCAGGTGGAGGTGGTCTGACAGGATTTTAACATCTGGGCAGGTGGAGGTGGTCTGACAGGATTTTAACATCCTGGCAGGTGGAGGTGGTCTGACAGGATTTTAACATCCTGGCAGGTGAAGGTGGTCTGACCGGATTTTAAAGTCCTGGCAGGTGGAGGTGGTCTGACAGGATTTTAACATCCGGGCAGGTAGAAGTGTCCTAACATACCTTTTTTGAAACGTGTTTTGGATTGGAGGCATAGTTATTGACTTAAAGTTGGCATTTACAGGAAATCATGCTAGGTGTTGATGCAGATATGAGATAATGATCCAGTAGATGCAGATATGAGATAATGATCCAACAGCTAACTTGTCTGTGTGTGAAACTGGTGTATCCATACAGTTGACACCATGTGATTGAATATTATCAGGACTGAACAGAAAGTAATCATCAGGATTGAACAGAAAGTAGTTCACTTATAAATCCAGTGTGTTCAGTTACACAGAGCTGCATGTTTTTCATTTGCAGGTCTGTCTGCATGTTAGGTGTGAATGTTTGTTCACATCTTATATGCAGTAGGATAGCAGTTCCAGCACTGTTGGGCTTTTTTCTTTTTTCCTTTTCTGTTTCCATTTTTATTTGTAAGAGAAAAATGTTTCCCATCAAAAAAAGAAGAAAAAAAGCCCCATACAAAAAACAAAGGAGAAATAAGGTCAGTACAAATGCTCTGCCAAAGCTGTTGTGGAATTGCTACTGCCTGCTGGAACCCCCCTTCTCACCTCCGGTAGTGTTGCTAGCCAGGAACTGTTTGGGGAATCCCCAAGTTCAGTCTGGCCTGAGTGATGGAATTTGTATTATTCAGATAAATCCCAGAGAAAGTGCATGTGGAAATGCTGTGCTATCAGCGTCTAGGTGATGATGTGTGCTGGCGCCATGAAAAGCTTGCAGCCCATCTTCAGAGCTCTCATTTGCTCTTCCTTGCAGAGGCCACCGGTGGGGTTTGAGGTGGGGATGAGGGTGGAGGTGGTGGATCGTCGCAACCCCATCCTGGTGCGCGTGGCTTCCATACAGGAAGTGAAGGAGCACCAGGTGCTGGTGCACTTTGATGGCTGGCCGGAGATGTACGACTACTGGGTGGACGATGACTCCCCGGACATCAAGCCGCCTGGCTGGTGCAGTCGCACCGGGGGCACGCTGCAACCTCCTTTCGGTGAGTAGACCCTGGTTGTCGGCCTTTCCCCATCTTCCCTTGTGTGCCTGCTGCCAGCAATTCTGCTTTTCTGGTTGATTCCTCCCTTTGAGGTTTGTGGTTTATTCAACTAGATTTTGTCCAGAGCCTCTTTAAACGTGAAATGGTGTGTGTGCCATAACGCTACAGTGATTCAGACTTTTACAGATGATGCAGGGAGTTGTATTTCACCCTGATAGGAGCTTCACGGAGGGTTGAGCAGTAAATGTTCAGTAACTGAATCGTGCAGAAGGATGAACATGACAGTTGTCATGCATTTTGGAGAGGGAGGGTGTCAGAGCCCACTTTGAGTGATGTTATTTGTAAACAGGTATTTAAAGCCTTTGGAATGAATGATAGAGGTGGTTGTAAGTTTAAGCAGACTAACGAGCACCAAGACGTTTGTTTCCCTGTTGGTGCCTAGTGACAAATGGGTGGTTGTACGTTCCAGTTCGGGACACCATGAAAGAGTTGGTGCCTAGTGACATGTGGGTGGGTTGTACATTCCAGTTGAGGACACCATGAAAAGCTTGGAATCTAGTTACAAATGGGTGGTTGTACATTGCAGTAGAGGACACCATGAAAAGCTTGGAATCTAGTTACAAATGGGTGGTTGTACATTCCAGTAGAGGACACCATGAAAAGCTTGGAATCTAGTTACAAACGGGTGGTTGTACATTCCTGTAGAGGACACCATGAAAAGCTTGGAATCTAGTTACAACTGGGTGGTTGTACGTTGCAGTTGAGGACACTATGAAAAGCTTGGAATCTAGTTACAACTGGGTGGTTGTACATTCCTGTAGAGGACACCATGAAAAGCTTGGAATCTAGTTACAAATGGGTGGTTGTACATTCCAGTAGAGGACACCATAAAAAGCTTGGAATCTAGTTACAAACGGGTGGTTGTACATTGCAGTAGAGGACACCATGAAAAGCTTGGAATCTAGTTACAAACGGGTGGTTGTACATTCCTGTAGAGGACACCATGAAAAGCTTGGAATCTAGTTACAAACGGGTGGTTGTACGTTGCAGTAGAGGACACCATGAAAAGCTTGGAATCTAGTTACAAATGGGTGGTTGTACATTCCAGTAGAGGACACCATGAAAAGCTTGGAATCTAGTTACAAACGGGTGGTTGTACATTCCTGTAGAGGACACCATGAAAAGCTTGGAATCTAGTTACAAATGGGTGGTTGTACGTTGCAGTTGAGGACACCATGAAGGAGGGCGGCTGCCCCACCCCTGGCTGCAATGGTGTGGGGCACATCAAGGGGTCCAAGTACATCGGTCATCACAGGTGAGACCAAACAGCACTGCAACTACACCACTTGGGTGGATATTTAAAGCACACTGTAAAAAGTGACAGTCACATAGTTCAGGAGCTGCGTGAGAGTCAAGGTGGCCGTCCTGGGCTGTCCATCCTAACGAGCCTTCTGGTTTCCATGGACGTAAAGCTATATTGAACCGTGCTTCGGCATTGGTCACAGCTTGTCCCTAATATGTTGGCCGACATCTGAGGACATTAAGCATCACTTCATCATCATCAGTGACTGTCACTCATTTAGAGTCACAAGAGTGCCGAGAGTCTGCTCGAGAGCGGAGAATAGCGCTACATAAAAGCGATGAACAAGACCAGGCTTGAATGCTGTGGCATTCTTTAGCAACAGACCTCTCGCTTTTGGCCAGGGCTTAGCTCTGCCCACCAGCCAAGCAGAGCAGACAGCGTGGGTTCGAACTGCCTTACATCTGATGGACCCTGTGTTGTTTGCTGGATTGCTGTTTTGAAAAAGAGCGCAAGTGCATGCTTTGTTAACATGACTGGTGCTTGGACAGCCCATGGAGGTGTGTTTGTACATGCGTGCTGACTGGCCAAACCTCACTGGTCAGTCAGCCAGAGGGTAGGGAGGGAGAGGACCTGCCCTCCCCATTGCCTGTTCTTGGTTTGCCTCCTGATTTGTGAGGGGCGTCCAGCATTCCTGATAGTGGAATTTCATTAAAAGGATTACAAGTGACAACCTTAGATGCGCTTGTGTGCTCGGTCTTCTGTTGGGTCAGGTCAACGCTTTCTTTGAGGCTACAGTTTATCTGTTTAAGGTCTTGTGAGTGATATGTTTGATGACTTTCAGCTGGTTGTGTTACCCGAAACATTTTGGTTGTGGTCTCTTCAAGTGGCTTTTGCACTTTGTTGTGAGTGTACGGCGCAATGGTCAGATGGGTGGCCAGGCGTATTGAATGTATTTTCCAGTTTGCACATTGTATGTTTTAAATTTTGAATTGCTTAAAAACGACAACACACAAGCCTTCAGTGTTACTGTCAGTCGATCTGTAGTCCATACGACTGATGAGGGTGATCTGCACTCGGAAGGATCTGTAACGAATAGGGGTGGGGTGTGGCAGGAGTCTGGTTGTCTAGGGAGAAGATGTTTATTCTAGGTGTGTGCTGTTTGCAATACATGTGTTTGCAGTGCTTTGGTTGTCTAGGGAGAAGATGTTTATTCTAGATGTGTGCTGTTTGCAATACACGTGTTTGCAGTGCTTTGGTTGTCTAGGGAGAAGATGTTTATTCTAGATGTGTGCTGTTTGCAATACACGTGTTTGCAGTGCTTTGGTTGTCTAGGGAGAAGATGTTTATTCTAGGTGTGTGCTGTTTGCAATACATGTGTTTGCAGTGCTTTGGTTGTCTAGGGAGAAGATGTTTATTCTAGATGTGTGCTGTTTGCAATACACGTGTTTGCAGTGCTTTGTTGTCTAGGGAGAGATGTTTATTCTAGATGTGGTGCTGTTTGCAATACACGTTTTGCAGTGCTTTGGTTGTCTAGGGAGAAGATGTTTATTCTAGATGTGTGCTGTTTGCAAATACACGTGTTTGCAGTGCTTTGGTTGTCTAGGGAGAAGATGTTTATTCTAGATGTGTGCTGTTTGCAATACACATGTTTGCAGTGCTTTGGTTGTCTAGGGAGAAGATGTTTATTCTAGATGTGTGCTGTTTGCAATACACGTATTTGCAGTGCTTTGGTTGTCTAGGGAGAAGATGTTTATTCTAGATGTGTGCTGTTTGCAATACACGTGTTTGCAGTGCTTTTGTTGTCTAGGGAGAAGATGCTTATTCTAGATGTGTGCTGTTTGTGATACACATTGTGTTGTTTGCAGTGCTTTGGTTGTCTAGGGAGAAGATGCTAATTCTAGATGTGTGCTGTTTGCAGTGCTTTGGTTGTCTAGGGAGAAGATGCTTATTCTAGATGTGTGCTGTTTGCAATACGATTTGTGTGTTGTTTGCAGTACTTTTGGATGCCCGTACTCCACCGTCAACATGAACAAAGAGTCCACGCTTCAGGATCGCCTGGGCTCCACACGCAATGAAGAAGGATCGGCTGCTCCCTTGGCTGTGCGCGTCAAGCTGGAGAGTGGGGAAATCAGGTACACACCCCTTGCTTTCTGCCCTAATGGGATAACTTGGCATGCACGGACATTGACTACTTGTGCAACTGGATGCTCAGCTCCAGAGACCTGCCATGTTTTTGTCCGCTTGTAGGCGCTTTGAGGCAGCTTCCATTCTGAGAGATTCGGAAGGAACAGGGCTTACCAGTTTAATTGATATGGGCGAGAACCGCAGGAAGCTGTCTGCTGAAATGTGACATTTTTGGTTGTTTGTTTAATTTTAAAGGAGCACTCAATTAATTTTCCACTGTACCAGTGTTTCAGTTACACCAGTACTGGGACTGTGTTTTTGTCATCTTTAAAATACTTACTGTGCCCTTGCGTAGACTGATTTTGTTATTTGCTGAAAGTTAACAGAATTCAGTGTCGATCTTTCTGATGATTTTTTTGCGATCATTTTAATGCTTGCTTATAAAATGTGTGACTACAGTACCTGTATAGATTTTTATTTTCCTGTGGAAATTCTGTCATTTTCCTGAGGAAATCCTTTTTCATTAGCTAAAGTGATACTGACGGCAGTGAGATAAGAATGTGGGTGATTGCAGAAAATGCCCCACCCCAGGCTGTGACAGCTCAGGCCACATCACAGGCAAGTTCACATCACACCACCGTCTGTCGGGCTGCCCACTCTATGAAAAGAATGTCCTGCGCATGAATGCTGAACTGGCTGCAAAACCCACAGTGCGCCCAGGGAGAGGAAGGAAAAGGTGCGTCTGGAGTTGTCTCATGCATGCATGCACATGCCGCGTGTGTGTGAATGTGTATGTGTGTGTGTGTGCCGGTGTGTATGTGTGTGTGTGAGTGCTTTGTGCGTGTGTGTGTATGTGTAGGTGTGTGTGTATGTTCATGCAGGGTAGTAAGCAGCTGGAGGTTTAAATATCACTTGGGTTTTTATTGATTTGATTAGATGAACAGAAGATTGACAGTTCATTTGAATTTTCATGTGCATTGATACAGCAGTATTCATCACAATCATTACCCTCTTGCTGCAGGTTGTAGTAGTTCTGTGACTTGTGGCTTGTGATTCTTACCCTGGAATAAACTGTCAAAATGCTCAGACACTGAGTGAGTCGGTTCTTGAATTGTAACTGCCTGTCAGTGGCATAGAGTTACCCCAGGACAAAGAAGCGCCATTTCAAATCATACATTTATCTCAGATGGAGTGATTACTCATTCTGTGTTTCTGCCACAGCTTCATGTCTGAACACTCATCTACTTTCATTTGTTTACAGGAAGCATTTCAACTTTGATGAATCGGATGTGAAAGATGTTAATGGCCCAAGAATAAAGAGAGGTAATGCATGTTGTGTGTTGTCTGCTTTTTCTTTTTCCTTCCCCTCCTCTCTGTGAAGTGTCTGTGTGTGATGCTAACAGTGGGTGGGTGAAATGTAGCAGCTGTGGAACTTCTGACCACCTGGTGACTGTGTACTTCTGTACTTTCAGTGCTTATGGACAGAATGCTTCTCAACATTTGAAACATTCGAAGTGCTAAGCTAAACATCTATAAAGCAGCAGTGATATGGGGGGGGGGGGGGGGGGGGGTAATTGGCTGGTCTGAAAAAGATTTCATTTTGTCGGCTAATCTTTGTTTCTGCTTGGCAAGGGTGGGTGGGGGTACACTGCCAAACAAAAACTGCACATTTCTAAAATTGGCCAGCATCACCGTCAAAAGATATTTTATGTTAAATTTTGACACTTGAATATTTTTCCCAGTTTTCTGGAACAAGCCAGATTCAGCAGTGTCACAAGACAGATTTCCCCCTGTCTTTTACTTTCAGAGAGGTTCGATTCTTCAGCATCTTTCATGGAGAACGTCCACCAGTCTGTGTTTATGTCGTCCGTGCCGGCCACACCGTCACAGGAAGGTCCCGCATTCTGGGATTACCATGCCAAGCTCTTGCCAGGTGTCAGCGAGGTCAGGGGGGAAGAGGTCAAAGGTTGGGATGTGGATCGGGTGTCAGCCTTTGTTGGCTCTTTGCCTGGCTGTGAGGACCATGCCAAGTACTTCAGAGAACAGGTGAGTGAGTGACTAGATGTGTGCATGTGTGCGTGTGTGTGTTAAGGGAAGTTGAAGAGGGAGGTTTGGTGGGGGTGGGTGAGTGAATGACTGTGTGTGTGTGTGTGTGTGTGTGCTAGGGGAAGTTGAAGAGAGAGGATTGGAGGTGAAACGTGAAGAGTATGAAACAGCAGGTAAAGCAAGTTGAGAGAGGTGAAGAGTATGAAACAGCAGGTAATCAAGTTGAGAGAGGTAAAGACTATGAAACAGCAGGTAAAGCAAGTTGAGAGAGGTGAAGAGTATGAAACAGCAGGTAATCAAGTTGAGAGAGGTGAAGGGTGAAGACTATGAAACAGCAGGTAATCAAGTTGAGAGAGGTGAAGGGTGAAGACTGTGAAACAGCAGGTGAAGCAAGTTGAGAGAGGTGAAGGGTGAAGACTATGAAACAGCAGGTGAATCAAGTTGAGAGAGGTGAAGGGTGAAGACTGTGAAACAGCAGGTGAAGCAAGTTGAGAGAGGTAAAGGGTGAAAACTGAAACAGCAGGTAATCAAGTTGAGAGAGGTGAAGGGTGAAGACTGTGAAACAGCAGGTAATCAAGTTGAGAGAGGTGAAGGGTGAAGACTGTGAAACAGCAGGTAATCAAGTTGAGAGAGGTGAAGGGTGAAGACTGTGAAACAGCAGGTGAAGCAAGTTGAGAGAGGTGAAGGGTGAAGACTGTGAAACAGCAGGTGAAGCAAGTTGAGAGAGGTGAAGGGTGAAGACTGTGAAACAGCAGGTGAAGCAAGTTGAGAGAGGTGAAGGGTGAAGAGTATGAAACAGCAGGTAAAGCAAGTTGAGAGAGGTGAAGGGTGAAGAGTATGAAACAGCAGGTAATCAAGTTGAGAGAGGTGATGGGTGAAGACTATGAAACAGCAGGTAAAGCGAGCTGAAAGAGGGGAAGATTGGTGGTGATTTGGGATGACCCTGTGTTTGCTTGTCCTTTTACAGATATAGAGGGCCGAGTAGAATAAATGAATGGTAGCGAAGGAAAAATTCCACAAAATGATGCATGCTGACATTGCCAACTGGGTAGACAGCTCACAGGAATGCAAGACTAATGATAGTTGTCCATGGTAATGGAGCTATTTGTTTGCTTGCCAGTGAAAATGAACCTGTATCATTTTTTTGTTTGTTTTGTTTTCTCAGGAAATTGATGGCGACTCTTTTCTGCTACTGACACAAGCGGACATCGTTAAGATCATGAACGTGAAGCTGGGACCTGCCTTGAAGATTTTCAACAGCATCATTCTCTTTCAACAAACAACAGAGTCCTGATAGATGATGAAGGCGATGACAGCAGCCTCATTTTGGTGAAAATCCGCAGGCGATGACAGCAGCCTCATCTTGTTGAAAATCCGCAGTCCCAGTTGTCAATGGAGACGTTAGGGTGATGGTGATCAGACAGAAATTCAAATTAAAAGCTTTATGGTCTCTGTGTACCAGTTTGAAACTTGCGTAACATTTACGTGTATATCCTAGACAGGGGTTGTGCCCCTTATGATGATGTTCCAGGCTTTTTCCCACTTTTTTGCTCAGTTGGTGAGTTTTGAGGTCATCTTGTATTAATTTGTAATGATTGTTTATTTGGGTGATTGTGCTGTAAGGAAACATGGTGTGTTGTAGGAGAACACAATGTGGGCTCTTCCTCATTTTCAGTATGCTAATTGCAGTCTAGGTTTCGTTTGGTATGGAGATTCAAGATTCCTTCATCATCTCATCAGAGAAATTAAAACGTGGCTGAACATTAACCACATCACAGTACACACAATAACACATATTGTGTGTGTGTGTGTGGTTGGGGGGGTTCATGTGGACATCATTTTTGTTCACTGAAGCAGCCATCAGTATTTAGGGTTTCATATTTTGTAGTAAAGCACAATGCTTCGACCCTCTAAGTCTAAGGCTCTAACCCAATATGCGCCCCTTTGCTGTTGGTTCAGAGGTGATTTGTAACGTTGTGTTTCTGAAAGGTAGATAATCTGTTTAAAATTCTGCAGTTCGTCACAGACCACTCTGTAGTTGTGAGGGAAGAAGTGTAATGAGATTGAAATTTAGAAGAAGAAAAAAAAGAGTTGTTTCGCAGATTTTGGGGTTTGTATTCATTTTTGTTATCCTGGACAGAGTTAGCTGTCCATGAATGTGTGTTGTAGTTTGTCTTCTTTCATGAAAACTTCCTGTTTGAACAGCAATTCTTTAATTACTGTTGAAATTCAAGTCATGTTCTTGATCATACAGCTCGTCACTGGATGTTTTTAGTCACAGGATGTTTGCATTTTCATAATCAGTTTATTGCATGGAGGTTTTTTAGTTTTGGATATTTTGACTACTTTTTGTTTTCATCACAGTTGTGTGATATGGATATTTTAGTTTTGGATATTTTGACTACTTTTTGTTTTCATCACAGTTGTGTAATATGGATATGGATATTTTCTTGATCATGTAACAGGATCTTGATTATTTTGCTGAATTTATGATTACAAAACAAAAACCAAAAAAACATTTTTTTCTCTTAAGATTTTTTATAATTTTTTTATAGCTTGTACATTATTGTGATTATTATCTAACCAATCGGGGCACATTCTCCAGATCAGTTATTTACTTGAATATGTACTCTTTTTTTTCCTTCTCCCTTTTTTCTTTCTTTCTTGGATATAATTATGGGCACCACTCAGTGATATATCCAGGCAAGTCATGGTCACATGCCAGACAAGTTGTGGTCATGTGGGTGCCACCCTGACCAGTCATCATGTGGGTACCACCCAGACAAATTGTCATGTGGGTACCACCCAGACAAGTCTTGGCTGGGTGCCACCCAGACAAGTTGTGGTCACATGGGTACCACCCTGACAAGTTGTGGTCATGGGCCAGACAAGTTGTGGTCATGTGGGTACCACCCAGACAAGTCATGGCTGGGTGCCACCCAGACAAGTTGTGATCACATGGGTACCACCCTGACAAGTTGTGGTCATGGGCCAAACAAGTTGTGGTCATGTGGGTACCACCCAGACAAGTCGTCACAGGCCAGACAAGTTGTGGTCATGTGGGTGCCACCCAGACAAGTCATGGTTGAGTACCACCCAGACAAGTTGTGGTCACATGGGTACCACCCAGACATTTTGTGGTCACATGGGTACCACTACCTGCCAAACAAGTTGTGGTCGTGTGGGTACCACCCAGACAAGTTGTGGTCATGTGTGTACCACCCTGACCAGTCATCATGTGGGTACCACTCAGACAAGTTGTCATGTGGGTACAACCCAGACAAGTCATGGTTGGGTACCACCCAGACAAGTCATAGTCATGGGCTAGACAAGTTGTGGTCTTGTGGGTACCACCCAGACAAGTCATGGTCATGGGCTAGACAAGTTGTGGTCATGTAGGTACCACCCAGACAAGTCGTGGTCATGTGATACTGCCCAGCAGGAAACTGACATACCTTTCTCTGGCCCTTTGCTGATGGAACTGTTTTGAGCTTGTGTGGTTCATACCCTGCTGTTGAGGTTCAGTCATTAGGATTTGGAGACTTGCCCATGATTCTGGGACTTTGCTCTGCATATTTCTGGCAGGCTAGGGGCTTGGTTCGGTTAATACGTTATCCAGATCATGTGCCAACTTTCACCCCAGGCACTCTCCCAGGTACTGGGGCAGCCAGCCATCTCCTGGTCAGCTGGGAACGGCCCAGTTCCTGTGGCTGGGGGCGCTGATGCCTTTTCAGCCCAGAACTCCCTTCTCAACCCTCAAAGCTGGCCTGGGGAGCAGCTGGCCTGTTCAGTGGAAAACAGTCAGTGGGAGAAGAGTTGCGGAAACATTTTGATACAGTCCAGTTTATGCAGTGGAGTCGAGTAAGAGCAATCCCATTTTATCTGATTTTACCCACCTTTTGGGCTGTTCCTCAACAATGTACGGCCATGATGCTGCTGAATATGAACCAGCTTTCCAAACCGAACAACCAGAATAGTTGTAGCATGTAACAGGTTTGTTTGAGAAGGTAACATTTCTGTTACATGGGGTGATGTTCTGCACATGCAGTGGTCCATTTTTAGATGTATTGTGGTGTAAGTTGATGGGTTTGTAACAGAAGGTTAACTGTTTTCCGATGACGCACCTTTACAGGGTTAGAAAAGCAGTGGCACCCTGGGAAATAGTGCCTGAATAGGGGTACGGTGGGGTGGGGTGGGGAGCGATTTGTTTGGTACATTGATAAGCCATAGAAAACTGACTGACTTGTACATTGTGTACATACCATAGTCCTCATCACTGTTGACTTTCACTTCCATTGTTGTGATTGATCACTGGCCCTTGTACAGTCTTTCTTCATCGTCTACCTGTTTCCCAGTCTGGCAATCACTGTGAGTGGAATGCATGGTGAGGTCAGCATGGCATGCTGTCATTGTGGTTTGCGATGACTGCCAAACTACGTAGTGTGTGCTGACACTTGTTCAGAAATGATTTCGTGGAGTGGGCTTTGTTGTGTTGAATTTGGTTGAGTGTAATTCCGCTGTCGCCAGCGCCTGTGCCAAAAACTGATCCTAACGCAATATGGTCAGCAGTATGCAGTTTATTTATTTTCAGGCCGAGCCGTGTGCTTGTTGTCAGGTTTTGTATTGTGTGTTCTGTTGTGGGATGGTGTTTCATGGCGGAAATTACAGATGAGAAAACAAAAACAAAAATGTGTGAATAAAGTGCAACATTTGGTTGTTGCTTTTTTATGAATTTGCTCAATCATGACATTAATAGGAAAAAAACGGAACAGCTTCACCAGTAATGTGTTCAGTTTAATGGAACGTTGCATGTTTTTTGTAGATAGGTGAATTTCATCATTTGTACTTGCTTTGGTGAAATCTTTCCTGTTATCTTGCACAGTGTGCTTTGAAGAATGTATTATATTGTATATAATTAATTGTATCAGTCAGTTTCTCTCTCTCTCTCATTCTTGCATTTGGTGCTTTGTCCTTGAATTGCACGATTTTTGCCCATTATGAAAAAAACGTAGCCCATGTAATGATCATTTGTTAGCACATGGCACAAAGCTTCGTGTTGTAGTTTTCTTGGACCCTGTAAATGTTGGAAATACATCATGCATGTATGTTTGTTATTTACACGGGCATATTTTTGAAAAAGATAGCTTACACATTTGGAGACTTTACGGGCACTTTAGGTGGGCTTTTTCTCTGACACGGTTTAGTCAAGGTCTTCAACACTTGTCATGATTGTTAGCACTAGTGAGTTGTGCCCATTCATACCAGTTCTGATGACTGAGCTTACTTCAAGGTCACGGTGGGTTGCAGCTCGGTAGAATAGACAATTTCCAGAAATAACACGCGAAGATAATATGCCAGTGTTTCCTTACTCTGGGAGACTGAAGTCCTCTGAATGGAGGCACCAGTGGAGAAGAGCCGATCTGCAACAGTTTTAGATCTTCAGGCATGGACCTGTTATAGTTTATACTAGACTACCAGCTGAGGGAACCTATTATCCGATCTGCACGTTCCCCGCGAGCAGTGAGTGTTTGATTGGCATTTCTGATGCTTTTTCTGCCTTTTGTTTATGGGTATCCGTCATCTTCCCCACATGCTCACTGTACCCCCAACCAAAGCGTGCCTACTCTGTGCTACACCCGTAGGCATGGACCTATATGTACAGGTCCATGCCCATAGGCACTTACTGAGTGCAGTCCCCTGGATTTCCGAAGATCATCTATTCACATGCTTGAAAGAGGACACAGAAAGGGAGCCTTAATGCCACTTGTTGTGGATGTCATTTCCATCAGCTGTTGATAAATACAACCCTAGAATAAAAGACTGTAAAAAAACATGAATCCAATATACATGTATGTATGATACAATATCAAATAATATGTAAAATATAGGAGAGATTATTCTGTAACAGAGGTAGGTGGCTTCTTGAGATTATACTTGGCATCTGTATCGTATATCCAGTGAAGTTCTGTGCATGTCTGTGTGATTTTTCAACCAGTTTTGAAGGGCGAGAAACAAGATTGTTGTTATTGAACTGCGGTTGTTCAAAACAGAATTCTTTTGAGAAGCAGTGTTCATGGGAATGGCATAAACTACAGTTGTGTTTCTGAATCAGGTACTGTTTGATCGTTCAGATTGTCTTCTGATGTGTGGAGGCAGTATCGACACAGAACATGTGACTGGTGTTCATTCATAGGATGTAGCTGACACCTCTCCAGACTTGGCAAAAACAGAACTGTTGAGAGAGAGAGAGAGAGAGAAAATCACACTCTGTTTGAGTGAAAGCATAAACTCCACTGGATTTTATCTGTTCATAACAGCTTTTATGAAATAGGCCCATTTTCGATACCATGGGAAAGTCTGAAGTGGCCGTGGGAATTGTATTTTCCCATTTGGATGCGAGTCGTTGGAGCATTTGCTCTCCCTGTTTGGCTGTAAGTGCAGCTTTATTCACTGCTGTTTCAGTGTAGAAGAGCAAGTTTATTCAGTGAAATACTTGCATGTGCATCCTATGTTTGCCGATTGACGCTGGTGACGAGTAGTTTTTTTTATACTTTTAGCTGAAGCCCACATAATTTGTCATGCTTTGCATTTAATACTTGCATTAATTAGCACTCTGTTAGAGAGCTGGCTGCCAGCTTTGTGGTGATTGATGATAACAGCCCAGTTTATCAGTCTTGATTTTCTGTGATTTGACATGCAGGGTCATGAATATTCATCAGGTACTCTGTTGATTTAGAGTTGCAGAGCATTCCTTTGTCAGGAGGAAGATTGGATTTAAGCTTCAGTCTTCTTCCTCTTCTTCTCAGCTTCCCCAATGTTGCCCCGTTGTTCAGTATGCCTCCTGCTTCTCACCTTTCTCCCCCACTCTGTTTATTTTGCTGCCCAGAACAGTGTACATACTGATCTGGCAGAAGTTGGTGCTGTGTGTGTGTGTGTGTGTGATGTGTGCATGTTTTTGCTGCACTGTTTATTTTGCTGCCCAGAACTGTGTACTGATCTGGCAGAAGTTGGTGCTGTGTGTGTGTGTGTGTGTGTGTGTGTGTGTGTGTGTGTGTGTGTGTGTGTGTGTGTGTGTGTGTGCATGTTTTTGCTGCACTGTTTATTTTGCTGCCCAGAACAGTGTACATACTGATCTGGCAGAAGTTGGTTGTGTGTGTGTGTGTGTGTGTGATGTGTATGTTTTTGCTGCACTGTTTATTTTGCTGCCCAGAACAGTACATACTGATCTGGCAGAAGTTGGTTGTGTGTGTGTGTGTGGTGCGTGCATGTTTTTGCTGCACTGTTTATTTTGCTGCCCAGAACTGTGTACTGATCTGGCAGAAGTGTGTGTGTGTGTGTGTGTGATGTGTGTATGTTTTTGCTGCACTGTTTATTTTGCTGCCCAGAACTGTGTACTGATCTGGCAGAAGTTGGTTGTGTGTGTGTGTGTGTGATGCGTGCATGTTTTTGCTGCACTGTTTATTTTGCTGCCCAGAACAGTGTACATACTGATCTGGCAGAAGTTGGTTGTGTGTGTGCGTGTGAGATGCGTGCATGTTTTTGTTGTATAAATATCTCGTAAACAGGTGGTTTGATCTTTATTAAAAACAATTATGTTTAAATCACTGGTCAGCACTCGCTGCTCAGCCTTGCACAGGGCTGTCATCCAACTCCATAGATTGTGATTACAAAAATCCTGCATGATACAGGAGAAATTGTTTCACAGTGAATATCTGGTAGTTGATTCCATAACTGTATTGGAGGTGCTACAGGCGCATGCATATCCACTGACCAAGTTGTAAACAACGATGGAAGAGTAGTTTTGCTGACTATAATAATCTTTTATCAGCAAGTAAATATTTGCTGTAGATTATCGTAGTTTTGTGCCCAAATACAGCCATAATTTGTCTGTAACTTGAGAACACAAAATATGCACACATCCTTGGTGATCCTTCGAGTCCCTAAAGCTGTCCTGAACAAACTTTCTGCAACCTCTCTTTCTTGCTTGTTTAATGACTAGTGCACTGCAACAAGGCTTAGATTTTCAAATCATATTGCCTGAAGCTGTACCACAACCCCCTCTCCCATCCCATCGCATCACCCCCCCCCCCCTTCCCCCCGCCCTCCCCCCACTCAAAAAAGATGACATAATAAACTAGTTCTCTCATTGTCAAGTAGTGTTTGTCCCTGAGCAATGGCGTCACAGTTGCATTCACCTTAAGTTTGTACATTCACTTTTGTGAAGCTGTGTGTCATGTGGATGATGCCTTAATCTTGTGTGCCATAACTGCTGAACATCTGGTTGTGCTTGCCAACTTCTTCCGTCTCTTCTAGCTCTGGGTTGTTGTTGTTGTGTTTTTTTGGGGGACACTTTAAAGGCTGGCAGTGAGCAGTGCACTCATGATTTTTCACTGATTATGATTATGATGACTGTAATGTTTGTACCTGATTTCATGTGCCATCACCTTGGCATCAGTTTGTGATGGGTTAGAAATATGGAACATTTTGAAATGAAGTAGTCCATAAACTGCCAGACGAAAATCTAGTGTAATTTGATTATAATGTGCTTAAATTTGATTCATTGTATTTAGTCAGTTGCTTCTCGTATGATTCTTGTATTGTTTGGACTGTAAAAGAGGTATTATGATGATGTGTTGTGACTAGCATGCATTTGTTAGTTTGGAATCAGTTTTGTGCACCAGGTTTTGACAGTTGTTTTTGTTTGTTAAAAAGTGGCTGATGCCTCCACTTGTACTGGAAAAATGATTTTTCAGACTCACTGCTTAAAAATAAGGTAAATGGTTTAAACTGCAATACTTGCTTACATTGTGCATTAATTATCCTTCCAATGGCAAATGGAAGTTTTTTGTTTGTTTGTTTTTAAAAGTTTGTTTTTGTTTGCTCCCTCCTTTATTTTATTTGAGGATTAGGTGACTTGCAGGAATCCCAAAGGGTGGAGTGTTGTTGTTTTACTTATTTGAGAGGGGGGGTGGGGGGGGGGAAGCAAATGGAGTTGCCATGAACTTCATAAATGGTAAACCCTGCTGACTGCATAATTATGTGAATGCTTTGGCAGTTCCACAAAGACGAGGGATGCCAAGACGCAAGTACATGACTGCATACCTCGCAATAATTTTATAGTCCTCAAAATTGGTTCCCAATGTTAGGCACAGCATTAAGTCTTGGAGTAGATTGTTATTTCCAGATTGCAAACTGTGTACTGGATGAATGAAAAGGATGGCATGTCTTGACCCTCATGTCGTTTTTGATGATTGGGTATTGCTGGACATTTTGTTACACTTTTTGTGAATAAGGAGCTTTGGGCTTAGAAGACATCATCAGTTTTGCTTTTTACAGTCATGTGATATAGATATAGATATAATTGTTAGTGATGTGCCTTTCAGTGTGATGTAGTTCAGTTTTTAGCTGCCTGTGTTTTTTTCTTTCTGTTTTTTTCCCTTTAAGTTGAACTGTTCATTTTAAAACAGCTGTGTTTTTTGTTTCATGTTTTTGTTGTTTTGTTTTTTCTCAGAGAAATTCTTGGCATTAGCACCTTTATTTGCATAGGATTAGTATTAGCAGCTTTTTTTGTTTGTTTGTTTGTTTGTTTGTTTGTCAGGATCTTATCTGGAAAACACTAAATTGTCCAGTGTAGAATAAACAGGATGTTTTCCTAAAAGGTCAGCTCTCCTCCAGTTATTTTGAACACTTTCTTCTTCCAGCACAGATGTGAAGGAGAGATTGCCTTGGTAAAGATGGGTAGTTGAAGAGGTTAGGTGTGGAGGAGAGATTGCCGTGGTAAAGATGGGTAGTTGAAGAGGTTAGGTGTGGAGGAGAGATTGCCGTGGTAAAGATGGGTAGTTGAAGAGGTTAGGTGTGAAGGAGAGATTGCCTTGGTAAAGATGGGTAGTTGAAGAGGTTAGGTGTGGAGGAGAGATTGCCTTGGTAAAGATAGGTAGTTGAAGAGGTTAGGTGTGGAGGAGAGATTGCCTTGGTAAAGATAGGTAGTTGAAGAGGTTAGGTGTGGAGGAGAGATTGCCTTGGTAAAGATAGGTAGTTGAAGAGGTTAGGTGTGGAGGAGAGATTGCCGTGGTAAAGATAGGTAGTTGAAGAGGTTAGGTGTGGAGGAGAGATTGCCTTGGTAAAGATAGGTAGTTGAAGAGGTTAGGTGTGGAGGAGAGATTGCCTTGGTAAAGATAGGTAGTTGAAGAGGTTAGGTGTGGAGGAGAGATTGCCTTGGTAAAGATAGGTAGTTGAAGAGGTTAGGTGTGGAGGAGAGATTGCCTTGGTAAAGATAGGTAGTTGAAGAGGTTAGGTGTGGAGGAGAGATTGCCGTGGTAAAGATAGGTACTTGAAGAGGTTAGACACCTAAGGGTGACCGGACAGGAAGATCACCCAATGGCCGAAAGTTCATGAGCATTGGGAATACTTCTCGTATTCCTTGCCACCACATTTCGCCCGGATATGACCGCAGTGGGCATAAAACACCAAGTTACTTACTTGCCACCACATGTAGAAATGACATGTGGTTAAGTAAATAAACACGGTGCTTAACGTCCACATAAACCGTAAGACGCGTAGTGATTGTTGATCGCTTTTATATAGCGCTGTTCTCCGCTCTCGAGCAAACTCACTGCACTTGTAGAAGTAGTAGCAGGGTTGCTGTTTTTTCATGTCATCTGATAATGATTATCATATTAGCGCTCAGACTGTTAGACTTGGCTCAGTGATATGTACATAAGCAGACATTTTTATTGTGCTGTGCGTAAGGAATCATTCTGTGTGTGTGTGTGTTGTGTGTGTGTGTGTGTGTGTGTGTGTGTGTGTTCATTTGATGTACATTGTATGTACGTACCATGATGAGGTATTGGCGAGACTTGTGTTGGACATCGTGTACAGAGAGTGTGCGTTATTGAAGCAGTGGAAGCGTGGATGTGTCAGCACATGTTGGATGTGTTGACGCTGGGCAGTGAAGGTGCTCTTAATAAAGGAGGGAAATTATTCATCACTTTCTTCTCTCTGTTTTTTTATATATATATATATATATATATTTTATTTTTTTAACGGTGTGTATGCAGCTTGAGTAGTGACATGGGTTTGCACATACACACAGATCATTTATTTTTAACGCCCAGTCATCCATGACGGTTATATTAGGGCGACGCAGGCACGCTCGTACTCCGGTGGGGAGTCACAATTGTGAAGACCATAAATAAAAGAAAGCTCTCTCTCTCTCTCTCTCTCTCTCTCTCTCTCTCTCTCTCTCTCTCTCTCTCTCTCTCTCTCACACACACACACACACACACACACACAACACAACACACACACCACGCAGACACGCAGACACACACACACACACACACACACACACATACAGACAAACAAAGACAGATGCAGAGCTGTGGTACAAAGATAACCCAACAGACCGACACTATGCCCCTGTGGCAGCAATTTCACGATGAATGAATAAATGTTTCAGGGAGCTCTGTTTTTTTATTTTTTATGCTCACAAGAGCCTGTCCGCAGCAACGATGACAACGCACCCTGCCACATAATTATTTCATTGCTCTCCTGTTTTGTTTTGACTGTCGACTGAATGAATTGATAGTATTGAAAATGTGCGAGTGGAAGGACATGCATATTTGTACAGAAAACAAATCTCGGAAGAAAGCAAAACATGCAAATTTGTATGAATTCTTAGCTACGCAAGGCGCAGCCTGCGCGAACCTTTGACAACTCCAAGCCTTCTGCAGAGGTACCAAATTTCTGCATCCGCAGTATCACCCTCTGGAAGAAACAACAACAATGACAACAACGAAAGCCAGTGATAGACGCCTACGTTTTGTTTTACAAATTGTGTGGTTTTGCTGTGAGACCAAAGCTGCCGATGAAACTACGCGAATAAATCCTCCCTTACAAAAAAACACCCACTAAACTAAAACAAATGGACAAAATGAAAGTGGAATGATCCAGTGCACTGAACTGTAAACTCTACAACGATATTCAGTTTTGCCTGGAACAAATGAGAAAATGTGTTGTGAGGAGGGGGGGGGGGGGGGGGGGGGGTCTACGCGTCCTGGGTTTTTTTGACAGAAAATGCCGGATAAAAGGATGTGAGGAAATAATCATCAACATCAAAAGGAACTGTGGAACAATTTTCATTTCCAGATGGCTTTTGAGGACTAATTAAGTGATTCGGTAACATTATATCGCTGCTGTTTTGTCATTGATTTTTTTTTTATTGATTTTTTTAAAATGTGTGTGTGTGTGAGAGAGGGAGAGAGAGAGAGAGAGAGAGAGAGAGAGAGAAGGAGAGAGAGAGAGAGAGAGAGAGAGAGAGGAGAGAGAAGATAATACTTTATTACACAGGGATAAAGAGAGAGAGAGAGAGAGAGAGAGAGAGAGAGGCGCTTTTTTAACAGGAAACGAGAGGAAGTGTTCGAGCCTAAGTGGGTTGTGTTACAGTTTTCAAAGGTGGCGGTTTTGAGATGGGATGTAGGACGTTGTGTTAGTTTTCAAAGGCCTACTAGATGGCGGTTTTGAGACAGGATGTAGGACGTTGTGTTACAGTTTTCAAAGGCCTACTAGATGGCGGTTTTGAGACAGGATGTAGGACGTTGTGTTACAGTTTTCAAAGGCCTACTAGATGGCGGTTTTGAGACGGGATGTAGGACGTTGTGTTACAGTTTTCAAAGGCCTACTAGGTGGCGGTTTTGAGATGGGATGAAGGACGTTGTGTTACAGTTTTCAAAGGCCTACTGGATGGCGGTTTTGAGACGGGATGCAGGACGTTGTGTTACAGTTTTCAAAGGCCTACTAGATGGCGGTTTTGAGACAGGATGCAGGACGTTGTGTTACAATTTTCAAAGGCCTACTAGATGGCAGTTTTGAGACGGGATGCAGGACGTTGTGTTACAGTTTTCAAAGGCCTACTAGATGGCGGTTTTGAGACAGAATGTAGGACGTTGTGTTACAGTTTTCAAAGGCCTACTAGATGGCAGTTTTGAGACGGGATGTAGGACGTTGTGTTAGTTTTCAAAGGCCTACTAGACGGCAGTTTGGAGACAGGATGTGGGTCGTTGTGTTACGAGAGACCTACTAGATGGCAGTTTGGAGACGGGATGTAGGTTGTGTTACAGTTTTCAGAGGCCTACTAGATGGCGGTTTTGAAACTGGATGTAGATTAATCATATAATTCTACTTTTGCTTTGTTGTTTACGTTGACTCCGGTCAACAGAAGTGACATGCGACACAATGGCAGATGATCTTTTGCACAGCATGCCTGCTTTGTTTTAACAGCGCAGCAAAAAGAATGGTCAAAGCAGAACTGATCTAGAGCCAATACCTCCACATGAAAAAGTAGAAAGAATGAAACCTGTTTATCATGCATTCGTTTCCTTTTGCATCACCATCGTGATGCACCTTTTCATCATGCAAACACCAGCTTTCCCACAGCTGCCACGTCACTTTTATCAACTTTTTTTGCTGCCCATAAAAAAAATGAAAACCTTTCATTTTTGGTAAAACCAGTTTAAAAATGTTCGTTTCCTTTTAAAAGAAAAATTAGACAAACGTGATAATTTTCATCATGCAAACACCAGCTTTCCATGCATTCGTTTCCTTTTGCATCACCATCGTGATACACCTTTTCACCATGCAAACACCAGCTTTCCATGCATTCGTTTCCTTTTGCATCACCATCGTGATGCACCTTTTCATCATGCAAACACCAGCTTTCCATGCATTCGTTTCCTTTTGCATCACCATCGTGATACACCTTTTCATCATGCAAACACCAGCTTTCCATGCATTCGTTTCCTTTTGCATCACCATCGTGATACACCTTTTCATCATGCAAACACCAGCTTTCCATGCATTCGTTTCCTTTTGCATCACCATCGTGATGCACCTTTTCATCATGCAAACACCAGCTTTCCATGCATTCGTTTCCTTTTGCATCACCATCGTGATGCACCTTTTCACCATGCAAACACATCACCATCGTGATGCACCTTTTCATCATGCAAACACATCACCATCGTGATACACCTTTTCATCATGCAAACACATCACCATCGTGATGCACCTTTTCATCATGCAAACACATCACCATCGTGATGCACCTTTTCATCATGCAAACACATCACCATCGTGACGCACCTTTTCATCATGCAAACACATCACCATCGTGATACACCTTTTCATCATGCAAACACATCACCATCGTGATACACCTTTTCATCATGCAAACACCAGCTTTCCCACAGCTGCCATCTCACTTTTATAAACTTTATTTTGCTGACATAAAAATAAATGTACAACCATTCAGGTATCTTTTGGTAAAACAATTATCAAAGTTCAGTACACTCTTAAAAAGTACAAATTAGACAAACGTCATAACTAAAAAAGTAAACAAAACAAAGCAAAAAAAATGAACCATGATTTGGTGCAGCAGTATGAAATGTATCCGAGGCATATTCATGATTTTACAACACCACAAGGTCAAGTAAACAAGAATATCGTCATGAGCCATGTGAACGCCCCCAAAAACAAACAACAACAACAGCAACAACAAAAAACACGTTTGCAGTCGGTGTAGATTTGGCGTTTTCACATCATAAATTAAAACATACTCTGTTCATTGGAATGCAATGAAGAAGAATAACAAAACGGACTTGGAAGAAACATTTTGAAAAACACGAGGCCAGAGACATACACAGTCTTACCGTCACAGTACTAGCCTGCGAGTATGTATACCTGTACAAACTTACTGTCACTTTACTAGTCCGCGAGTATGTATACGTCCACAGTCTTACCGCCACATTACTAATCCGCGAGTATGTATACGTCCACAGTCTTACCGCCACATTACTAATCCGCGAGTATGTATACGTCCACTGTCTTACCGTCACATTACCAGCCCGCGAGTATGTATACCTACTCAGTCTTACCGTCACATTACCAGCATGCAAGTATGTATACCTGTACAGTCTTACCGTCACATTACTAGCCCGTGAGTATGTAAACGTACACAGTCTTACTGTCACATTACTAGTCCGTGAGTATGTATACGTCCACAGTCTTACCGTCACATTACTAGCCCGCGAGTATGTATATGTACTCAGTCTTACCGTCACATTACTAGTCCGCGAGTATGTATACCTGTACAGTCTTACCGTCACATTACTAGCCCGTGAGTATGTATACCTGTACAGTCTTACCGTCACATTACTAGCCCGTGAGTATGTATACCTGTACGGACTTACCATCACATTACTAGTCCGCGAGTATGTATACCTGTACAGTCTTGCTGTTATTTTACTAGTCCGTGAGTATGTATACCTGTAAACGGTCTTACCGTCACGTTACTAGCCTGTAAGTATGTATACCGGCATACAGTACCGTCACATTACTAGCCTGTGAGTATGTATGCATGCACACAGTAGCGTCACATTACTAGTCCGTGAGTAGGTACACATGTACAGTCTTACCGTCACATTACTAGTCCGTGAGTATAGTGTACACCTGTACAGACTTACCGTCACATTACTAGACCGGCCGCGAGTATGTATACCTGTACAGTCTTACCGTCACATTACTAGCCCGTGAATATGTCTACCCGTACATACTTACCGTCACATCACTAGTCCGCGAGTATGTAAACGTACACAGTCTTACCGTCACATTACTAGCCTGCGAGTATGTATACGTACACAGTCTTACCGTCACATTACTATCCTGCGAGTATGTATACGTACACAGTCTTACCGTCACATTACTGACTAGCATTAATTGATATCCTGCGAGTGCGTACACGTGTATAGTTACGGTCTTGTTAACGTTAGTAGCACTGGTATTTTCACCCCGCGTGCACAACCTGTCTCGCCCTCGAGTGCACTGCACGCACTAAGATCGTTGCGTACGTTAAAAATGCCGCGTCCACCTGTCGGAAAGACTAAGAGAAGATTGGCGACCGGCGGCGTGAAAGCACACATATACAACGTAACAGTAACTAGACCAATCAGAATGATTAGAGTCGCCGTTCCCAAAGGGAGGAGACGGGAGGGGGGTGGGGAAGTGTGGGGAAGGGGGTGGGGGATGATGTGCGTGATGGTGATGGTAAACATCAAACTCCAAGCACTGGTTTACGACATCCTTCCTTCAACCACTGCCGTATTTAGTTACGCCATAGGTCCCAGAAAACTCTCAGCTAACGAGCAGTTTTTGTTGGTGCTCAAACAGTAGTAAGTTTGTTACAAACAAACTCAGATTATATCAGACGTTTGTTTAATAACTGTCCATGTTGCTTACGCCAGCTGAAATAAAACCAAAATCGTTTGAATCGAGACGGAAATCTTTTTTTTTTTACCCGGTGTGGATGCGCCTCATGTTTACGTGCGTGCTTGGGCGCTAGGTTGCTTCTACAGTCATATTAGTACCCACACTCCGAGCATCGCTTTCCGGCACCTTCCTCCAAACTCTGCCAGATTTGGTTACGCCACTGAAGGGGCACTCTTTATCTCCGCGTAGCTGTCCAGCGACGCGGTCAGCGCCCTCCGAAAGGTTCGGGTACTGATATGACTGTAGAAGCAACCTAGCACCCAAGCACGTACGTCAACACGAGGCGCATCCACCCCTGGTAAAAAAAAAAAAAAAAAAATCCGTCTCGATTCAAACGATTTTTGTTCTATTTGAGCTGCCTTAAGCAACATGGTCAGTTATAAAACAAACGTCTCATATGATCTGAGTTGTTTGTAACAAATTTACTACTGTCACGTTTGAGCACCAACAAAAAACTGCTCGTTAGCTGACAGTTGTCTGGACCCTATGACGTAACTAAATACGGCAGTGGTTGAAAGAAGGATGTCGTAAACCAGTGCTTGGAGTTTGGGTAAACATGTGTAGGGTAGTTTGGGTAAACATGTGTAGGGTAGTTTGGGTAAACATGTGTAGGGTAGTTTGGGTAAACATGTGTAGGGTAGTAGGGGTGGCCGGAGGTGGCAGAGGAAAACCCGCCCGATCATCTACCCCGATAATTCCGGCCTAACTTAGACGGGAGCAATCAACACCCTGGACTGGAATCGAACCCTCAGCCGCTACCAGAGACGGCCAGGGTGTGGTTACGTCATTGCAGGATCAGCTAGTTAGTAGTTGCATTTAAGTGTCCTGTCAACCGCACTTCAAATGATGAAGGGTTTACACATGAGGAGACTTCTGAAATATGCATCTGTTGTGACAAAGTCTGACTCATTTCAGGGCGACCAAACTGCGTCATAAGCAAAATGCATGTTTCAAAACTCGTCTCATATGTAAACCTGTCCTCAAATCAAATCAACAGAATCAGTCCCTTCACAAATATAAAACAAAACATACATGCACAAACATAAAATACAAAATTTCTGAGTTAGTCCCTTCAGCATTCCCCTTCTTTAAAAAGAAAAGAAAAGCAAAAAGCATGTAACTGACTAGTTTCGGACATGCTGGTATCGTTGACCATTCAGTCCAGTTTATCAATACCGTAGAGAGAGAGAGAGAGAGAGAGAGAGAGAGAGAGAGAGAGAGAGAGAGGAGAGAGAGAGAGAGAGAGAGAGAGAGACACACACACACACACACACACACACACACACACACACACACACACACACACACACACACACACACACAACTAGACAGACAGAGACAGAGAGAGAGGGGGGGGGAGAGACAGAGACAAGGACAGACGGACAGAGAGAGAGGGGGGAGAGACAGAGACAAGGACAGACAGACAGACAGAGAGAGAGACAGAGAGAGAGAAGAGAGAGAGTGAATGGACCAAAAAACAAACAAAAAACAGTAACCCCAAACCAACAACAACATATAAATACACAGCGGCAAATACCAGTGCCATATTTCAGCAAACTGCACCTAATACCTTCCTTTCCGTAAAATTTGCTAAAGGTTTAAATCACGTAGAGTTAGTGTGCAACGTTTGCATGCAAATAGTACACCATTCAAACCATGGACCTACATATACCGCATGTAGGCCACCAACTTTCTCTGTCCAAATACCTATAATTATATACTGTATATGTAGGTCCATGGCTTAAATCGTCTGCTAAAGACACGTAGTGTTGGAGCACATGGCGTTTATCGCCAAGGGTGAACAATTTAGATCCATTTCGGGCGATTTTCTCACAGAGTTCAGGAGCTGTGTGAAAGTCGAGGTGGCCGTCCTGGGCTTTTCGTCCTGTTCAGCCTTATGGTTTCCGAGGACGTAAAACAATACCTGAACCATGCTCACGCGTTGGTCTCAGCTTGTCCCTAATACGTCAACCGACATCCGAGGACATTAAGCAACATCGGAAGGAAGGAAGAAAGGAAGGAAGGAAGGGCGATTTTCGTTTTAGAAGTGTGCTGGCGTGAGCATTGTAACCGATAATAACGGGAAACGCTGCCTGGTACATAACCTGCATGAGCTGTCTCTGCGGCTACAAACTGACTGCAGTTTAACTGAGCACCAAAGAAAAACTGGCCGTTAGATGACAATTTTCCGAGACCGTTAACCTGAACATTACGGCAGTGGTTGGTGGAAGAAACCATTCGAGGAACAGCATCCTGACTTGAGGAATGATAGGGTCTAAAACTCTGCTTGTTCAGCTCCAATAAAGTCAGAATATAATAATGTTAATAGAAAGGAAAAAAATATAGTAGTGGTAGGCCCTGGCAAAATCTGCGTGAAGTCTGTCGAATCATGTAAGAATTGTGTGTAGTGAGTATAACTGCACTAAATCTAGAACGACAAACAGCAATTACAATCGTGAACCGATGCTTGGAGTGTAGCCCTGTTCATCTTTCTTCTTCTTCTTTTAACCTGGAATCAGGAGACAAAACAAACAAAAACATTACGGATTGGTGCAAAAACAATTCAACGCCGGCGTGTGACATTTGCATCTGGAAATCATAATTTCGTTGTTATAAACTGGATCTATATCAGCATAGCTAATTAGCTTCCATGACGTTGGAGCGATGATGCACCTTCAACCTCTGTTCTTTTCTCTGATTGGCTGAACCCTTCGCGAGCAGTCCATGGATATACTTGCACACTTTCGCAGCCACAGTCTAATCGGTTTTCATTTTGACAGGAAATGTCAGGGGAGACTACTTACTTCATCCTTTTGTTCACGCCGCGAATACGAAGACCTTTACGGCCTTTTCAAACGGATTGGGCGGGGTGGGGAGATTCAAATCCAAATCAAGTTTCAGTTCTTCTTCCAGCATACAAGCAGACGGCGTGGGAATGAAGTTGAAGGCCGCTGGATTTGGGTCACAGACATAAAATAATAATATCTATCAGTATGACTATGATTTGGGTAACCCAAACTGCCGTAACTGTTTAGCCAATCACAGCCGCAGACAGACTGGCGGCCAACGGCTAGCCCAGCTGGCTCTGTCCACGCAGCCAAGAGGGCCAGGTCAGTGTCACAGGCTAAAAACATATCGGATCACCGTACGAGACTGCATAATGTAGTCTACAGCTCTTTCATGATGCTTGATCACATCGCCACTTGTGCTGTTTGTTGCTGACTTGCATTTCAATCAGGCTCAGAAGCTGGGCCCCTTCCTCACGTAGTCCAGAGCTGCCGTCGAGGTGGCTCTCCTGGGCTCCCCGTCCCTAATAAGCCTTATGGTCTCTGTGGACGTAAAGCAGCACTGAACTGGGTCTGATCAGAGCTCCGGAGCTGTGTGAAAGTTGAGGTGGCTGTCCTGGGCTCCCCGTCCCTAATAAGCCTTATGGTCTCTGTGGACGTAAAGCAGCACTGAACTGGGTCTGATCAGAGCTCCGGAGCTGTGTGAAAGTTGAGGTGGTTCTCCTGGGCTCCCCGTCCCTAATAAGCCTTATGGTCTCTGTGGACATACAGCTGCGCTGAACTCGAACTCGCGCAGTCAATCCACCACTTCGGATTGCAATTACGTCACACGCAGCTTACCGCGACTCGGGTTAGCAAATGTGGTTACACGCATTTAAGGCTGTGCAGACAATAATAATAATAATAATAATAATCAGAAGATGAAGACTTGTGAGTCGTGCCGTGGTGATCCCGCCTAAAGGTATAATAAAAGTAGTGGACAACAAAGTATACCGCCACCAATGTCCACATAAACCGAGATACACCTTCATTTTGCAGACCAATAAAGCAGGCAGTCAGCTTGAAAACCAACCAGCTGACGATTCATTAAAACGAAGACTCCAACAACCTGACTATCATCATTATGAAGGAACCCACTCTCACTTAAAAATTCCACAATTTGTGCAAGAAGGAACTGTCAAAATGAGAGCAGCTGATTCATTTCTAAATGAAGCTGACTGACAGGTAATGGTGCGTCTGTCTTCCATGAATTAAATCTGATTCTGGGGAGAGAGAGAGAGAGAGAGAGAGAGAGAGAGAGAGAGAGAGAGAGAGAGAGAGAGAGAGAGAGAGAGAGAGAGAGAGAGAATAACAAAGATACAAAGGTTTCTCAGTGGTGCATTTTTGTGAACGGACAAGTAAAAACAAATTCTTTAACCCACACAAAAAGAGACCCCCCCCCGCCAAAACTGACAACAACAACAACAAATGAAACAAAAAAAGACAGAAAAAAAGACAATAACACACACACACACACAACAACAACAAAAAACACAAAAAACAACAAACAAACAAACAAAAAAACCGACGCACAGCATCTTGCCAACACTGAGAATGGTGAGTTGATAACCGACAAAAGCTGCGAGGGTTCCAAAATTGAATCACAGACTAGCTCATTCCCCAGTCAAGAAGCAAACACTGAAGTGTCGACGCCAACAGACTGACACTGGAACACTCCACCGTCGGCTCGTTACTCGCTGAGTCAGGTCAGTGTTGTTGGCACACTCCTAGCATCGCTTTCCGGCACCTTCCTCCAAACTCTGCCAGATTTAGTTACGCCACTGAAGGGGCACTCTTTATCTCCGCGCAGCTGTCCACCGACGCGGTCAGCGCCCTCCGAAAGGTTTGGGTACTAATATGACTGTGGAAGCAACCTAGCGCCCAAGCACCCATGTAAACATGAGACGCATCCACCCCGGGTAAAAAAAAAGAGAAGAGTTCCGTCTCGATTCAAACGAGTTTGGTTCTATTTGAGCTGGCGTAAGTAAGCAACATGGTCAGTCAGTTATAAAACGAACGTCTGGTATAATTTGAGTTGTTTGTAACCAACTTACTACTGTTTGAGCACCACCAACAACAAACAAACAAAACTGCTCGTTAGCTGACAGTTTTCGTGAACCTAGGGCGTAACTAAATACGGCAGTGGTTGAAGGAAGGACGTCGTAAACCAGCGCTTGGCACAGGACGCCGCTCTGCAGTCTCGCTCGGCGTTACTAAACATCCGTGACCACGAAGGGCAGTCTGAAAGTGGCTCGCGGCCCGCCGGGCCCGTGTGGGTGGCTGCCGTCCGAACTCGTGCCGCAACCCGAACTTCGCCTGCCCCCGTCCCCGTCCCCGCGGGAGACCTCCACGCAGGCGGAGTTTTCAGAGCGGTTCTCAGCGGCGGAGTGGCTCAGCGCGCCTCGCGCGACGACCGCACTTCCGGCACGCGAGTCTCGAGTTCTCGCGCCGCTTCCCGCGGCGTGAGACCCGGGCCCTGCCTGCCGCGGAGCCTGCCGGAGCGCCCCGGGCGGCGGGCGCTGCGTAGTCACAACAACCGACCGCTCCTTGCCCGCCACGGCGTTTTTGTCCGCCAGGGGGCTGGCTTGACCAGCCGCAGTAGTCGCTGTCGCTGAGGCACGCTCCGACGCGGGCGGCCGCGGAGACGTTGAACGGGAGGAGCCGGGCTGGACGCCGCCGCCGCCGCCGAGGTAGGAGCCGGACCCCAGCGACGGCCCGTCCGTGTCCGTGTCGGGTTCCGGGCCAGCCCCGACCTCGGCGTCAGCAGACGCGCGCCCGCTCACGCACTCTTTCGGCGACACCGCCGCCGCCGCCGCCGGCGAGCGGGCGGAAGGCAGTCCTGAGGGAGGGTTGTGCAAAGCAGCGGCGTGGGCCGCCCCGCCAAAGCCGGCGCCGTTGACACCGCTCTCGCCGTCGCCGTCGTCTTCGGGCGCTGAGCCCGAGCGAGAAAGGTCCGTGCTTTTGTCGGAGGCCTCTCCGCCGAACGGAGAGTCGATGCCCGCCAGCCGAACGACGCGGCGAGTGTCGGCGTCGCCCGTTTTCTTCCCGCCGCCGGTTGCGGCGTGGCCGGGCAGCAGACACTGTCTGAGGGAGACGTCGGTCTCCACGTGCGGTGAGCTGAGCTCGCTGGAGGACATGCTGGTGGACGGCGACTCGTTGATGACGGCTTTCATGTGGATCAGCCTGGGCACCGACGTCCTCTTCATCAGCAGCCTTCGCGTGTACTCGGAGCCGCTGTCGGCGCTGTCGTCGTGGACGTCCGCGTCGGTCGTGGGGCCCGCGCGGCGGGCGGCTCCTGGTGACGAAGAAGCCGCGACGCCGTCCGAGCCGGCACTGCCCGCGGCGGGCAGCAGCTTCTCCCTCTCCTGCGAATCCTCGTCTTTAGCCGTCGGGCCAGCGCCGCAGCTGCGAGACCGATACACTCCAACACCATCCTCACTATCGTCGTCGGCATCGTCATCGTCATCATCATCGTCTTCGTCTTCGTCGTTGTGTTTTTTCCGCACGGCGGACGAGGGTGAGACGTCGGTGAAGGACCGGCACCAGACGTCTCTCCGCCTCTCCATCAGAGGGCGGTACAAGGCCTGCTTCCTCTGCCCAGCCGGGCCGTTGCCTTGCAGCGAGTGGCGCTTGAACCGGGGCTCGTGGACCCTCAAGTCCCCGCGAGGCAAGGAGGAGGAGGAGCTCTCCTTCCGCGGGGCCATGGTGACCTGCCGCAGCCTCTGCCGCCCGGGGCTCACCCGCGACGACAGCGACAGCGACGGCGACCCTCTCGCCACGCGCTCCCGACCCGGCCCCTGCTGCAGCTGCCCCGCGTCCTCCTCGTTCTCGTGGTAGACGGAGAACACCTTGCAGAACCTCGTCCGCCTCTTCTGGCGTCATAAATCCGTCACCAGCAGCGGCTGCGTCGACGACGACGACGACGTTGCGGCGTTCAGCGCCTTGCGCGGGTCGCGCGAGTCCGCCGCGTCGCCGTCGCCGTCGGCGTCGGAGCCCGAGCCCAGGCCCAGGCCTTCCAGCTCCTCGTCGTCGTAGGAGATGGAGGTGAGCGTGTGGAAGGCGCGGATGGCCATGCGGTTGACGCGGTGCTCCTTCTCGGCGCGTTTGTCCGGCATGCTCTTGAAGAAGTTCTCCAGCGTCACCTCCTCCTCCAGCTCCTTCTTCTCCGTGCGCAGGTAGCGGATGATCATCACCATCACGCCCGTGGAGTAGAAGACGAGCACCACGATGATGTACATCACGGCCCCCGGGTCTGACCCGTCGTCCGTCTGGAAAAACAGAGCGAGAGAGAAAGAGAGAGGTTAAAACATTGTGTTGGTGATGATGGTGATGATGCGGGGTCCGATCCGTCGTCCGTCTGGGAAAACAGAGAAAGAGAGGGGAAAACATTGTGTTGACGATGACGATGACGATGACGACGACGACGATGATGATGATGATGCGGGGTCCGACCCGGCGTCCGTCTGGGAAAACAGAGAGAGAGAGGTGTAAACACTGTGTTGGCGACGACGACGACGACGACGATGGTGGTGATGATGATGATGATGATGATGATGATGATGATGATGATGATGATGATGATGATGATGCAGGGTCCGACCCGTCGTCTGTCTGGGAAAACAGAGAGAGAGAGAGGTGTAAACATTGTGTTGGCGATGATGATGATGATGATGCGGGGTCCGACCCGTCGTCCGTCTGGGAAAACAGAGAGAGAGAGGTGAAAACATTGTGTTGGCGATGATGATGATGATGCAGGGTCCGACCCGTCGTCCGTCTACGAAAACACAGAGAGAGAGGTGAAAACATTGTGTTGGCGATGATGATATGATTATGATGATGATGATGATGCAGGGTCCGACCCGTCGTCCGTCTGGAAAAACAGAGAGAGAGAGGTGAAAACATTGTGTTGGCGATGATGATGATGCCGATGGTGATGCTGCGGCGTCCAAGCCGTCGCTCGTCTGTGAAAACACAGAGACAGGTGGAAACATTGTGTTGGTGATGATGGTGATGACGATGACGACGACGACGATGTTGATTTACAGTACAGTCCACAGGTCCGAACCTGTGTTGGTCTGGAGAAACAGAGAAATCAAGTGAAAACATGTGGTGGTGGTGGTTGTGATGATGACGACGATAAATTAGATATGACCTTGTAAAATCTGCTCATACTCAAGAAGCTATTAAATGACGACATTTGATGAACCCAAATGTTCCTAAAATATATATTTAAGAACAAAGAAGAAGAAGACAGATTTCCTGACGATGGTCCCGCCCCTTTAACGTTTGAAGGCAAATGAGAATCAGCGCCAAAGCCTCCTCCTAATTATCGTCGTCACAGTTGATGACGGTGATCGTGACGAATGATGGTAATGGCTGTAAGCGGTCAGAGACGATATGACCGGGGTGGGGTTTATTGTTGTTTGTTTTGTTTTGACAATTCCAGCTTGGGCTTTCCCGTGCAAGGCTTTAATAAATACACAGACACGGAACAGCACACTGCTGCAGAGTCAACACACAAGGGAGTTAATTAGCGCTCGTGCAGAATCAACACACAAGGGAGTTAATTAGCGCTCGAAAGTCGTCACACAAGCACGGCAACAAAGACCTCAGTCGCCTACGGTAACTCTCACCTGGCATGCGTGTAAAAATACAACGTACGTAAACTCCACTAGAGGTACATTCACGCGCTCAATGTACATCTACTGGAGTTTATGTGCCTTGTATTTACGCGCATGCCAGGTGAGAGTTACCGTAGGCGACTCAGGTCTTTGTTGTGTTTGTGTGACGACTTTCGAGCGCTAATTAACTCCCTTGTGTGTTGATTCTGCACGAGCGCTAATTAACTCCCTTGTGTGATGATTCTGCACGAGCGCTATGGGCCTGGTTCTGTTTTAGATTTGTGACAGCACGCTACTATAGACTCCCAGGGTACACCACCAACACGTCACTTTGAGCTTCGACAACACGTCATCTCAAGTCTCAAACCAATCAGTCAGAGATGCTTTTTGTGGCCGCTGATCTGGAGAAACTGACGCCAGAGAGGCTTGGCACTTCCCACCACTTCCATCATCACAACCCCCCTCCTTCCTTCCCACTCCCCTCCCCCCCCCCCCCCCCCCCCCCACCCCACCTCCGTAGCCCCGTCTTCCAGTTTGGCCGACAGAAGTAAGTAAACATGGTGCTTAACGTCCACAGAAACCACAAGGCTTTACAGAGACGGGGAGAATGGGTGAAGGGGGTATGGAGGTGGGGGAAGAGGGAGGGAGCTTATATACCTATCGCTACACTGTCACCACTAGACTGACTCCTGCATTAAGATGGGTAGCGACGAGAGCCATTTTAATGTTTCATTAATTGTGAGGGACAAAGTCACAAGACAGCGTCCACAGACCACAAGTTTTGAAGAGAAAGGAGAGCCGAAGCGGATTCGAACCGAGGGCCCTCTGCTCACCAGCCTAACGCCTTACCGCTAGGCCAAACCGGCTAAATGGCCGACAGAGCAAAGAAAACCGGACGTGACCACCGAGGACACAAGGACCAGCGCAGGTGTGGTGAGGCAGGAAGCTACATGAAATATTCACTAGCCAATCTCCGCCTTGAAGGGAATTAGATACGACCCAATGGCCATTACAGGTACCGCTCGCATTGTTAGCGTTTAACTCATTTTGGTTCCCGGTAGCTCATCGGAATTTTGACGACAGGCCCTCCAGGAAGGCGTTTAGCTGTGCACCTTCCTGTCTGCCAAGGCCGGGCCGGGTCAACAGCGTGGAAAGCACCGATGTTAGTTAGTTAGATAGTTCTTGGATCTTAACGTCCCCCCGGCAACCGTATGGATTATTAGGGACGGGGAGAAAGGGGGAAGGGGGAAGATCTGAAAGACCTTAAAGAGAGTAAATCTGACGGAAGCAGGACAGAGAGAGAGAGAGAGAGAGAGAGAGAGAGAGAGAGAGAGAGAGAGAGAGAGAGAGAGAGAGAGAGACAAACAGACAGACACAGAGATAGAGACAGACAGAGACAGAGACAAGAGACAGAGAGAGACAGACAGAGACAGAGACAGGGAGAGAAAGAGAGAGCTACTCCCTCCATAAAGAGCCTATTAGGTACATCAGTCGCCCCCCCCCCCCACCCTTCCCCGCCCCCCACTTTTATCCCACCCCATCACCCCCAGCCGAATCCGATTTTTGGCCCACAATGCCAAGCAGAGAGCAGTGGGGTTTGTTTTTTCTGTTGTTTTTCTGGTTCATTCAGTGTTTCCGATTCACCCCCCCCCCCCCCCACCCCATGCCCCCCTTCCCCTACCTCCGCCAAGCGTCATTCCGGCTCTTGGAACAGTCACGTGTGTGTGTTGAACAAAATAGAGAAGGGAGGGGGAGATTAAATTGATGAACCAGAAAAGCAGAAAGACTGAATTTTTGGCACTAGGTGAAGTATGTAAAGAATGTTAAAAAAAAAAAAAAAGAAAAGAAAAGAAAAAAAAGTCAAGGAGTACCTGTAACTGGTGGCTATTGTATCTAAAAATATGTATATCAATTATCTAAACAGCCAGTTTTGACAGTATGCATATTAAACCACAGGGTTAAGATGAGGTGTTTTGTTGTTGTTGATGATTCTCTCAGTGGCCTTGGGTAAAAATTCTCTTACGGAGCAACGTTTCTGTAATATCCTCGTGTGTGTGCACATGCAAAAAGGTCGCATACGCACGTTAAAGATCCTGTGGTCTATTTCAGAGTTTGGTCGATTACGGAAACACTAACAATAACCCAGCATGCACTGAAAATATGTCAGTGCAATGAGTCTGCTCGCGAGAGGAAAACGCTGTATAAAAGCGATCAATCCACACACACACACGCACGCACGCACGCACGCATGCACGCACGCACGCACGCACGCACACACATTGATAAATGCGATCAATCAACAGTGCATTCACCCTGCCAGTGCCTCCCCGGAGACAACTCGGTGTTAAACGAGTCCAACGAACGATAACTGCCTTCATTTTGCACCAGCAGTAACCGCAGCAAGACGCCAGATGGAATCACGAGGCTAGAGCCATGGACCTGTATTGGGCGGTTCAGACGGGGTTGTTAACTCCTGTGACTTCCGCCCGGCATCGCTTAAGTCCCTTGGCTGCTTTTCCTTCCGGTGCGTACTTTCTTCACAATGGAAGGCGGTGACGGTGAGTTTGCGAATTTTACACTGCCAACTTTAAAGGCATTTTTGGAGGACCCATAGTCAGAATGTGTCTGGCAACAAGCAATAACCTGTTGCTCGTGCTATAGGATGCCCCAAAACGCATTTTTTCCACGAACTCCCGATCTTCTGGTCAGCCAAAAAACGACACAGACATTTTTTTCCCACCCTCCATCCCCTTTCCCCGGTAGTTTCTTTCAACTACAACAGTGGTGGCATTTGTATTGCTTCGCAATTCTAGGTTCAACTTCCATTGTTATACACAGCGTGAAGCAACGCCTACTCAGAAATCGGCCCGGAAGTGACGCTGCGACCTCTCGCGACTTCTTTCGCGAAAGATTACAAAGGGCATTCACTCGTGCGAACCAGCTTCACTGAACCGCCCAACAGCCACGGACCCACATATACTGGACTGCCAGCTCCGTGCTATTCAGAGCTCATTGAGGAGCTGTGTGAAAGTCGAGGTGGCCGTCCTGGGCTCTCGTCCCTAATAAGCCTACGGTTTCTGTGGACGTAAAGCAACACTTCAACCAACGTGCTATCACAGCTCATTCAGAAGCTGTGTGGAATCGAGGTGGCTGTCCTGGGCTCCCCGTCCCTAACTGTCCTTATGGGCGTTAAGCAACAAAAGGTAGGTCGCTGGCTAGTCATGGACCTAAGTATATATAGGTCCATGGCTAGAGTCGCACTGGATGACGGAGTCTTGACAGCCAATCAACCACGAAGGCTCTATCTATCGGAGCAAAACGAAAACCACCAACTGTTTTCTTCTCTCAACAGCTGGTTTTGTGGACACTGTCTCTATGGCTTTGTTCCCCACAACTGTTCAAAGAGCAAGTTGCAGAGAACGCAAACTGATTTGCACTGGCGAGCTCCCAACCACCGTGGCATCTATTGTTCTGGTGGCGGTTTTACATGTTTTCTGCGGGTATTTGTCGGCGCTAAGCCCCAACATTCTATCAAAAGTGAAAGTCGAGGTGGCCGTCCTGTGAGCCGGTTTGGACTAGCGGTAAGGCGGTAGGCTGGTAAGCAGAGGGACCTCGGTTCGAATCTGCTTCGGCTCTCCTTTCACTTCAAAGGTTGTGGTCTGCGGAAGCTGTCTTGTGACTTTGTCCCTCACAATTAATGAAATATTAAAATGGTCTCATCGCTGCCCACCTTAATGCAGAAGTCATTCAGGAGGTGACAGTGTAGCGATAGGTATATACTCTCCCTCTTCCCCCACCTCCATACCACCTTCCCCCCCTTCTCCCCGTCCCTAATAAGCCTTATGGTTTCTGTGGACGTTAAGCACAATGTTTACTTACTTACTTACTGGCCGTCCTGGGCTCCCCGTCCCTAACAGTCCTTATGGTCTCTGCGGGTGTTAAGCAACAGGGAACTTGAACTCGTCGTCGTTGCCGTTGGAATGGGCCGGCCATTGTGGGAGAAGTTTGTTGCATCTGTCACCGCAAGCAGCCAGGTGTAACTAACTGTACGACCGTAATGAACAAGCTTTCGGTGTGGCTAGTGTGCTGATCAGCTTGAAGCATGTCAGATCGTTTCGTTCTCTGGAGTCTGGACACACGAGTCTGAACCCCGAACAGCCATACGGATTGATCTAAGACAGTCTTTTGACATCCGCAAAAGGGCAGGAACCTTGAGAGAGAGAGAGAGAGAGAGAGAGAGAGAGAGAGAGAGAGAGAGAGAGAGAGAGAGAGAGAGAGAGAGAGAGAGAGAGAGAGAGAGAGAGAGAGAGAGAGAGAGAGACAGAGACAGACAGACAGACAGACAGACAGACAGAAGGCGGAAAAGGGAGGGGGAGGGTAGAGAGTCTGCTTCTGGCATTTCATTAACTAGTTTTTATTCAGAATTGATACTCCTTCATTATTTCTTCTTCTTCTCGCGATCCCACGTAGACGAGGAGTATATGTCAGATGTCAATTTCTGGCAGAAAAATCGAGACTGGCGATGCACAGATCAGACTGGAAGACGTGGTTACCTGTTGTAGCTCGACTGACAAGGAAGTCGTGCCTACGTCACGAAACCTACGCCTTCAGGAACCGTTTGAAATGTGTGCGTACACATCTGGAGGCACCGTGACGTGCATCCAACATTGCCGAGACTATTATATTTATAGTCATGACCTGTATCGTAGTCTAAAGTTAGCACAATGATGTCATCAAGACTAGTGTTGTTGGAGGGGTGGGGGGGGAGGAGGAGGTGGGGGGGGGGGGGGGGGAGGGGGGAAGAGGAGGGAGGGGTCGAATGGTG